>CM046873.1:42948383-43428184 GCA_025617745.1 Heliocidaris erythrogramma
CCAAAATGCCCCGGCCGGTGACGCAAAACATATTTTGATAGGCCTACTTGCGCATGAATGCAGTTCAAGTCAGAGCTACGGACCCGCACATACACCAAATGCGATGCGTTCATGCACCAAGCTTTTGATGTGACTGACGAGATTATCATTTGCGGTCACCAAAACCACCGAGTAATTTCCTTTGTTTTTTGTAATAATATATCACTAGGCCTGATTACTAATCAGTCATCTTCAAAATTAAGATTTACATTCATGACATTATGTTTGCTAAGCTTTTCTTTCATGTTATCAAGAAACTTTGGCACCGGCAAATCATATGTGACCTGCATTATAATCCCAAGCTTTTTTGTTTTGTATACATATATAGGTCAGCTGACACTGCCTTCACCCCTTCCTTCCCAAGACATACCATGGATGGATCCTAATCACGAGTTGCCGAGTACCTGACCCTGGAAACCCAAAATTTTGCCGTCGGATGGAGACGACCAAGAGTGGTGGGTACTCGGTGGACATGAATGCCATTTTTAAAGATTTTTCGCGAGTATGCAGATTTAGTCTCGTTTCATGCTGTCGCCACCAATGAAAGTTCTTAATTGATATCCGGAACATCGTGGGAATCGAACTCATCCGACATAGCACAAAATGAGACCCACGTGGCGGAACCACTCGACTACAAAATCCTGTACATTCAGGCAAAAAGTGAAAAACGGTGGGTGTAGATTATATCTGAAGCACCACCTACAGCGAAAGGGGAAATTCAGGAGCAGATACCATGTGAAAGTAAACATGGCCTTTGATCGTTATCAAGATTCGTTTGGAAAGTTCTCCAGAAGGGGCAAATAGTTAATGAGTTTGACAAAACGTAAACGTGGAATGATTGTTTATCGTTAAAGTGGCCTGGGGTGTTTCATAAAGCTGTTCGTAAAGTTACGAATGACTTTACGAACGACTGGAACATGTTCTTGGGTGCTACACTAACCAGATTCTCAATCATTTAGCACAAGAACTCATCACCAGTCGTGCATAAAATTTGTGCGTAACTTACGAACAGCTTTATGAAACATCCCCAGGTCTACGATTTCATTGTGTACATTTTTCAAATTTTTTATGTTGTTAAAGCCCGTCAAAATAGTTGTGCTTACGCACAGGATACATGTTTGTGTATAATAAGTGTACATGACCTCAGCCATTGAATAGGAGTGGTTGCAATTGCAACGCAGTATGTGTCGTGCATAAAGGGTTTATTCATGTAAACAAGCATCATGTAAATAAGCATTAGCTTATGTTTTTAGTAACTTACAAGAGCTAAAAGAGGGGTGGTATTCTGAGATTTATTTAATCTTGATTTTAGTGAAATAATTTGAATTGTCATAATAAAATGAACGCTTATATGGTTAATGCATGTGCAAAAGTGACTGCGTACGCGGAATTCATCTGTGCAAACACCAATGAAATTTTGCAATTTGAAATATGTTATGACAAAATCTTTTCACTAAAATCAAGATAAAATAAATCTCAGAATACCATCCCTGTTCTGAGGGAATATTATTGATGTCAGTTCTCATAGGGGCTGGACTCGCATAGACTACTTTGCAAATTGTTCATTTAAAGGGGCAATAAGATGTCATATCTGTTAATTGCAGTGCATGAGAGGCTCATTCCAAGCGCAGAATATAATAAGCAGAGACATAAATGCATACATTGTAGAGCTGGATGGTTAAATTCTTTTGGGGGTTTATTTTGTCATATCAAGATCACATGATATCAAGACTATTTGAAGATTCACTGTAAAGTAAACAGGTTTACATGCATTTAATTTTGTTTACAATGCTTTGTATACTTTCTTTACAGTGAACCGTTAATCGCAAATTTGCAGATTGTTCATCGACATGAAGATGACTTGTTCCTGAAGAATAGAATAGAGATGAATAAGAAAAGGACGAGTTGTTTCATCGTTTATTTGCATGTTCACAGTTGAAAAGAGATTTATTGAATGATTGATAGATCACAAGAAAGAGGAGAGAAAGAGAGACGAGGGAGTGAGGGGTATATTGTCCGATCAGGAGAAAGAAAGAGAGATGGGGAGGGGGGCGAGGACGATAAAGAGATTTAATGATTGACAGATCAGGAGGCAGGAAAAATGAAGAGAGCAAAGGAACGAGGGAGAGTATCAATGAGAAAGAGGTAGAGAAAAAGGGAAGGCAGGAGTGAGAGAGAGAGAGAGAAAGAATGAGGAGATGTATAGATAAAGAGAGGATGCAGATTGAGTGAGAAGAAAAGAGCCCAGGGGCTCCTTTCACAGAGCCATCATTAGTCTTCTTGGATAATACATAGAAACGTTTGTTGTAAAATCAACACGCATTTCTATGGGATGTCCACAGACTTAGACTTGACGGTTTCGTGAAACGGGCCCCCCAGAGAAATAATAAGAATCACATGTTCACCCTTTAAAAAAATATGTTTCTTCCTTTCGCTCTTACTGATCTATCGCCCTGTCTCTCTCTACTCTTCTCTAATATCTACCTCATTCGCTCTCTCTTTTCTTGTATTCCTCTCCTTCTTTCTCTCTACTACTCTCTCAAGCTCTCACACACTAGCTCTATACACTATCTACCTTCTGTCTTCCCCTCTGTCTCTAGTGTATCTCATCCTCTAGCTCTCTCCCCCTCTTTTCTTTATCTATATCCTTATTTCTACTATTCTATCTGTCTCTCTTTCTCTCCCAGACACAAAAACACTGTACTCCCTACCCCCACCCCCACTTTTTCTTTCATCTCTGAGTTTCCAAACTCTTACGGTCATGAGACGTACACTTAAAGGACAGAAAATGTGTATATCATTTAGGATTATTTATTTACAAATATTTATTTACAATATTTACATATATTCATCATGATAAACAACACTGAATACTTAGGCTGGTATATATTGGGCAGTGATAGCAGCTAATAATAATAAAAATAATGGTGATCATAATTATAATATAAATATATTTATAATAATGATGCTAATAATACTCATGATAACAAAATTAATAATAAGAACTGTCACCTTCCAACATTTTATCATCAATAGTGCTATCATAATAATGATAAAATGATAATGATTATGATAAAAAGTACTTATGATAAATATTATTCATTACGACTTTAGATCACGTAGAACGCTTTGGTCTCATTTCATGCTGTTGCCACCAATGAAAGTTCGGAGGTGATATTTTGAACTTCATGGGATTCGAACCCATGCAACGTAGCATTAAACTTCAACCGTTTAAGCGATCAGGGAACTCATGTTTCAGGCATGCATGTCCAGACTTCCCGACATTTGATGTTCAGATTTCAGAATATGTCATGTGAAATGGTTTTAGTAAAAAATATCAACCCCAAACATGCAAATTCATATTCTGGGGTTTCATTTCCAAAGGAAATATCAACCATCTTACCCAAAATATGTTGAGATAAAGTTAGAATCAAATATAAACTGCAGTATGCCCCTAGAAGATGAACAATTAAACTGTTACCATGAGTGAAAACTTTCAAATCCAGCAGTTCACTGAGGCAGTTACTGCTGGCTTCCTCCCCCCGGAGTTCAGGCATCAGGCACCTCAACATCTAGAGCTACAGCAGCAGGCTAAACATTTATACAGTATGGTGCTTTGCACTAAGAGTAATAATGTTTTACACTAAATGCGGCAAAGATTCAGGGAAATAAACTCCACAAAACTAATTTGCATCATTTTTTGCTTTAAATATTGATACTCAAGACAAATATTAACCTAAAAAATCATGGGTCAAGTCGGAAAACACTCTTCCATTGCTTTGCAGTACACCATTTAACACAGGTGGGACTGGTATATACATTGTAGCTACTATACATACACAAGTCATGTCTTATGGTTTACTATTGCACATTACACACGTACGTATATTGAGAATCTATACATACACATGCAGGATAATTGAAATATCAATTTGGCGGGAATTCCTATAATCGTTGACAGTCCTTTGGTTGATTCATGGTACATCACATACAAAAATGAGCGTAATCAATAAACAACACATTCAACTGTTATTCCAATGATTCAAAAGCCTTTTTAATTAATACACATCTTAATTTTAAAATTAACATGAAAAACCTACATGTATTGCATCTTACCACCATAATCTTTGACCGTCCTTTGGTGGAGTGCACGTCACGCTGAATTGTAGTCGTTTTCCTCTCGTACGCAGGAAATAGGCTTACGTTCTCTGTGAATGACATGCAAAAATAAGCATAATCATTAATACATATCTTAATTTTAAATATAACATGAAAAACCTACATGTATTGTATCTTACCACCATAATCTTTGACCGTCCTTTGGTGGAGTGCACGTCACGCTGAGTTGTAGTCGTTTTCCTCTCGTACGCAGGAAATAGGCTTACGTTCTCTGTGAATATGACACGCAAAAATAAGCATAATCATTAATACATATCTTAATTTAAATTTAACATGAAAAACCTACATGTATTGTATCTTACCACCATAATCTTTGACCGTCCTGTGGTGGAGTTCACGGCACGCTGAATTGTAGTCGTTTTCCTCTCGTACGCAGGAAATAGGCTTATACGTTCTCAGCTCTGTGAATATGACATGCAAAAATAAGCATAATCATTGATACATATCTTAATTTTAAATTTAACATGAAAAACCTACATGTATTGTATCTTACCACCATAATCTTTGACCGTCCTGTGGTGGAGTTCACGGCACGCTGAATTGTAGTCGTTTACCTCTCGTACGCAGGAAATAGGCTCATGTTCTCTGTGGAAAATGATAAACAGCTACCTGTACATAAACTTTCAGTGTTAACAATAAAGAATTTATCAAAATAAAGGGGGTGAATCTATTGCATAATTTAAACCTACTTTAACCTAATTATGCCGATGGTTGAACAGTCAAACATTGCGCAGTAATGAACAAAAGTTTGAGCTTATTTTGTCACTTTTGTGGAAATGATTTTGGCCTGAAAATTCATGTCCTATATTGTACATTCCTTCTCTACTTATGCATAAAATATCAGTGTTAACAACTAAGAATTTATCAAAATAAAGGGGGTCATTCTAAATGCATTTCTAGTATTAAAGAGTAGCCAACACACACGTCATACAACTGTTCCATACGTACCGTAGCCCTTCCGATCCGGACGCCGGGTCTGCCGGTCTGACAATGACGAGTCTATGGTCAAAGAAGCAGTAATAAGCAAACTTTGAGCTTATTTTGTCACTTTTGTGGAAATGATCTTGGCCTGGAAATTCATGTCCTATATTGTACATTCCTTCTCTACCTATACATAAACTTTCAGTGTTAACAACTACAAATTTATCAAAATAAAGGGGGTCATTCTAAATGCATTTCTACTAGTATTAAAGAGTAGCCAACACACGTCATACAGCTGTTTCACAGGTACCGTGGCCCGTCTGTACGCCGGGTCTGCCGGCCTGACAATGACGAGTCTATGGTCAAAGATGCAGTAATAAGCAAACTTTGAGCTTATTTTTTCACTTTTGTGGAAATGATCTTGGCCTGGAAATTCATGTCCTATATTATACATTCCTTCTCTACCCATACATAAAGTTTCAGTGTTAACAACTCAGAATTTATCAAAATACAGGGGGTCATTCTAAATGCATTTCTAGTATTTAAAGAGTAGCCAACACACGTCATACAGCTATTTCATACGTACCGTGGCCCGTCTGTACGCCGGGTCTGCCGGCCTGACAATAACGAGTCTATGGTCAAGGAGCTGGCAATACCAAAGTAGGTCCGGTCTTGGCTCAGCTAACGGTCTCCGTCAGAAAAACGAAACTTTTTGAGTTGGATTTTGTCATTACTTTACATAAAGGCAGATAACTTTTTGATAAAAGCATATTATTGATAATGAAAAGCAGAAATAGGAAGACTATTAAATTCTAAACCTAACCCTGGCCAAACCAAAGGGAAAAACGCGATATATTTGAAGATAAAAGGTGGTTTAACTCAGGCAAAACTACTCCGAAAACGTCAAAAATCGAAAATTTTCAGACGAGAAAACATTCCATCATTAAATCACTCTTATTTCTTTAAAAAACAAAGATAATCCCCAAGTTCCTCTGTAGTGATAGAATAATAGTTATTGATCATATCTTACCAGTTTATTACAACTGCCAAGGCCTAATTGAGAAAATGAAAAATTTCAAACATAAGATGCAGATTCGGGTACCAAAAGGTAAGTTCTCGGGTGCAAACGTTAATTTCGAGGTACCCAGTGTTAATTTTCGGGTACCCATAGATAAACGTCGGGTACCCAAGGTTAATTTTCGGGTACCCAAGGTTAATTGCTCGGGTACCCATAGTTAATTTTCGGGTACCCAAGGTTAATTGTCAGGTACCATAGTTAATATTGGGGGAACCATAGTTAATTTTCGGGGAACCAGTATATTTTCGGGTACATGAGGTTAATGTTCGGGTACCCATAGTTAATTTTGGGGTGCCCAAAGGTACACAACCATAGCCCTAACCCTAACCCTAACCCTAACCCTAACCCTAACCCTAACCCTAACCCTAACCCTAACCCTAACCCTAACCCTAACCCTAACCTAACCCTAACCCTAACCCTAACCCTAACCCTAACCCTAACCCTAACCCTAACCCTAACCCTAACCCTAACCCTAACCCTAATTAGGGTTGTGGGACCTGACTTTTTTTTTTTAAACGCCCAGGGTTAGCTTATTATAAGGTGGTTAAGGTTCTAGCCAGCCAGAGGTTAGCTTTCTAAATAGTTAAATATTATTAGGGTTTTTTTTGGAACAAAAATATTTTGTCATTTCCTTTTTATTAACCTTTTACCTCTCAGAGGTACCAAAACGTAAGTTTTGAGGTGCTAAACGGTCAACCCTGGGTTTTGCACCAAACCATTTTGATTAGATATTTTGTTTCTTGCTCTTTTTCAATCTTTTTGGCCAACTTCAAGCTATCGTCCCCCCATATTTATATTCTGTCGTTGGTTCAGTTTCATTCACGCAATTCTTTCAAAATGCATCAAACATGAAAAAAAGTGACCCTTGGGTACCTTTGCTGGTTTGGTATGTTCCAGATGTCCCGGGACTCCAAGGGTTTTGTTAGATTGATGGGTTAACGACTAACACCTTAACAACCTACTTTTAGAGCCTAATTCCGACCTCCAGGGTTATGGAGTTCATTTCTTCAAAAAAATGCAGTAAACCAACCCGTGACACTATCCCATCATCTCTTTTCTATCAGATCAAAATATCAAATAAAGAAAACATAGGCCAAAAAATTCAAAAAATCCACATGTCTTTATCTTATCATCGGAAAGATATCCTGTAAATATGGCAACATTTGATTCAGTAGTTAATTAATTATAAGCAATTATTCAAAAAAAAAATTCCCTCAAATTTATGCAAAATCACCAAAATCACGTTTTTACCCTATTTTCAACTTGCTCTATTTTCCTTAATAATCACTTTTAGATCAGCGGACTGCCTTAGTTCTGACCCTTAATTCATTATTATCATAATGCAACCTTGTTTTCCTTTCTCTTTTCATTCAAAATATCCATTATTAGCTAACCCTAATCACTCCTTTTTTGCTCCGACAGATATAACTCGGATCTAATCCCCATAGGTTTTCTACAGTATTAGACTCAAAAGTGGGTCGAGGAAAAATCATCACAAACAGAAAATTAATCTCAACCATAAGCTATTTTAACCTCATTTCAATCCAAAAATAACTCTAGAACACTTTTCTGCCAGTGGATTCATGTAAATTCATCTATTTATTGCTCAAAATCCCACAAAATAACTTCATTTTTCATCCCAAATTCGGCATTGGCCAAATTCAACGGAGAGGGCGCTTCGAACAATAACAAACAAAATATTCCCACGGTCTGAAGTAAGCCACTGCCAACGGCAACCTCCTTGCGATCGCGATATCCACCCTTCCAAAATATCCCTAATAGGCTAACATACAGCTTTCTGGGCTATCGCGATACATTACTTTTTTAAAATCTCATACGGCTAACTTCAGCTTTTGCAATATTTTCCTGGATTTCTCGCCCTAACCCTACCAGTGTATTCATGCGCTCATGTAATCCGGTTTTTCAAAATGTCAAACCCTTTCAGCACAAATATAACTACGAGCAAGTAGCTAGTTTTTTTTCAAATCCCAATCAATTGTCCATAAATTAACGTGACTCATCAGTGATTTTTAATTTACAATTCAGTTAGTCAGTTTTTCCCAATCGGTCATCAAATAAATCACAATAGGCCTATTCAGATAATATAGGTTAGGGTTAGGGTTACTTGGGGTTTGTGCATAGGCCTACCAAGTTAGTCTCCAGGTATCGCCAGGTATCCATCGACGACGTCGACGGTATTTGAACGTATTGACTGTTGACTGTTGTTATTCATTGTCCGTGGAAAGTTAGATTCAAATTCAGTTGTCTCTCCCGGATTTTCAAGTAAAAATAGAGGAAAACCTACATCTGCAGGTAAGTTGAGAAACATTTAAGTTTATTATTATCCAACCCAACTAAGAAATAGCGTAGCTGTAGGGCCTATAATATCACCAGTTAAGACTGAACTTTTGCCTTTTGGCTTCGCTTAGTTTGCTGCAGCGGCGCGTCACGGCGCTGCCCCCCAGCCCGGCCCGACCAGCCCGGACCAGCCTTCCGTTGGACTTCAATTCAAATTTCAAGTTCAACTAAACTTTATTCAATCATTAGATTTAGAATGAGTCTAATAATTAAAAACAATGTGATAGTATAAGAAATTCATAACATCATGAAAATATAATGAATATGAATTATGGAAGAATAGACATTCACAAAGATTAGAATTTAGAAACATGACTGAGAAAAGAACAATTTGGATGTTTCAATTTCACTTTAAAGTTTAAGTTTAGTCATCTGTCATAGTGTCATGTATTGTTAGTTTACTACTAGCTTTCACACCGGGACCTGTGTGGAGTTAATGTACGTAGTGTTGTGTAGCGACTACGCAACACTTCGCTACCGTACGCTGTCCCTACGAAAGTCTATACCCAGGAACGCAAAATAGGTACGCAAAAAATTGAACATGCTTAATTTTTTGGCGTACTGCCTGCGTAGAGCCAGAGAACGCAGTTTATATGCAAGCCTACGCAACACTTCACCATTGTGCGCCATTCCTACGCAACACTACGCCAAAATGCCCCGGCCCGGTGACGCAAAACATATTTTGATAGGCCTACTTGCGCATGAAATGCAGGTTCAAGTCAGAGCTACGCACCCGCACATACACCAAATGCGATGCGTTCAATGCACCAAGCTTTTGATGTGACTGACGAGATTATCATTTGCGGTCACCAAAATCACCGAGTAATTTTCCTTTGTTTTTTGTAATAATATATCACTAGGCCTGATTACTAATCAGTCATCTTCAAAATTAAGATTTACATTCATGACATTATGTTTGCTAAGCTTTTCTTTCATGTTATCAAGAAACTTTGGCATATGTGACCTGCATATAATCCCAGCTTTTTTGTTTTGTATACATATATAGGTCAGCTGACACTGCCTTCGCCCCTTCCCAAGACATACCATGGATGGATCCTAACCCTGGCCTAACCCAAAATTTGCCGTCGGATGGAGACGACCAAGAGTGGTGGGTACTCGGTGGACATGAATGCCATTTTTAAAGATTTTTCGCGAGTATGCAGATTTAGTCTCGTTTCATGCTGTCGCCACCAATGAAAGTTCTTAATTGATATCCGGAACATCGTGGGAATCGAACTCATCCGACATAGCACAAAATGAGACCCACGTGGCGGAACCACTCGACTACAAAATCCTGTACATTCAGGCAAAAAGTGAAAAACGGTGGGTGTAGATTATATCTGAAGCACCACCTACAGCGAAAGGGGAAATTCAGGAGCAGATACCATGTGAAAGTAAACATGGCCTTTGATCGTTATCAAGATTCGTTTGGAAAGTTCTCCAGAAGGGGCAAATAGTTAATGAGTTTGACAAAACGTAAACGTGGAATGATTGTTTATCGTTAAAGTGGCCTGGGGTGTTTCATAAAGCTGTTCGTAAAGTTACGAATGACTTTACGAACGACTGGAACATGTTCTTGGGTGCTACACTAACCAGATTCTCAATCATTTAGCACAAGAACTCATCACCAGTCGTGCATAAAATTTGTGCGTAACTTACGAACAGCTTTATGAAACATCCCCAGGTCTACGATTTCATTGTGTACATTTTTCAAATTTTTTATGTTGTTAAAGCCCGTCAAAATAGTTGTGCTTACGCACAGGATACATGTTTGTGTATAATAAGTGTACATGACCTCAGCCATTGAATAGGAGTGGTTGCAATTGCAACGCAGTATGTGTCGTGCATAAAGGGTTTATTCATGTAAACAAGCATCATGTAAATAAGCATTAGCTTATGTTTTTAGTAACTTACAAGAGCTAAAAGAGGGGTGGTATTCTGAGATTTATTTAATCTTGATTTTAGTGAAATAATTTGAATTGTCATAATAAAATGAACGCTTATATGGTTAATGCATGTGCAAAAGTGACTGCGTACGCGGAATTCATCTGTGCAAACACCAATGAAATTTTGCAATTTGAAATATGTTATGACAAAATCTTTTCACTAAAATCAAGATAAAATAAATCTCAGAATACCATCCCTGTTCTGAGGGAATATTATTGATGTCAGTTCTCATAGGGGCTGGACTCGCATAGACTACTTTGCAAATTGTTCATTTAAAGGGGCAATAAGATGTCATATCTGTTAATTGCAGTGCATGAGAGGCTCATTCCAAGCGCAGAATATAATAAGCAGAGACATAAATGCATACATTGTAGAGCTGGATGGTTAAATTCTTTTGGGGTTTATTTTGTCATATCAAGATCACATGATATCAAGACTATTTGAAGATTCACTGTAAAGTAAACAGGTTTACATGCATTTAATTTTGTTTACAATGCTTTGTATACTTTCTTTACAGTGAACCGTTAATCGCAAATTTGCAGATTGTTCATCGACATGAAGATGACTTGTTCCTGAAGAATAGAATAGAGATGAATAAGAAAAGGACGAGTTGTTTCATCGTTTATTTGCATGTTCACAGTTGAAAAGAGATTTATTGAATGATTGATAGATCACAAGAAAGAGGAGAGAAAGAGAGACGAGGGAGTGAGGGGTATATTGTCCGATCAGGAGAAAGAAAGAGAGATGGGGAGGGGGCGAGGACGATAAAGAGATTTAATGATTGACAGATCAGGAGGCAGGAAAAATGAAGAGAGCAAAGGAACGAGGGAGAGTATCAATGAGAAAGAGGTAGAGAAAAAGGGAAGGCAGGAGTGAGAGAGAGAGAGAAAGAATGAGGAGATGTATAGATAAAGAGAGGATGCAGATTGAGTGAGAAGAAAAGAGCCCAGGGGCTCCTTTCACAGAGCCATCATTAGTCTTCTTGGATAATACATAGAAACGTTTGTTGTAAAATCAACACGCATTTCTATGGGATGTCCACAGACTTAGACTTGACGGTTTCGTGAAACGGGCCCCCCAGAGAAATAATAAGAATCACATGTTCACCCTTTAAAAAAAATATGTTTCTTCCTTTCGCTCTTACTGATCTATCGCCCTGTCTCTCTCTACTCTTCTCTAATATCTACCTCATTCGCTCTCTCTTTTCTTGTATTCCTCTCCTTCTTTCTCTCTACTACTCTCTTAAGCTCTCACACACTATCTACCTTCTGTCTTCCCCTCTGTCTCTAGTGTTCTCAAAGATCTACATGTATCTCATCCTCTAGCTCTCTCCCCCTCTTTTCTTTATCTATATCCTTATTTCTACTATTCTATCTGTCTCTCTTTCTCTCCCAGACACAAAAACACTGTACTCCCTACCCCCACCCCACTTTTTCTTTCATCTCTGACTTTCCAAACTCTTACGGTCATGAGACGTACACTTAAAGGACAGAAAATGTGTATATCATTTAGGATTATTTATTTACAAATATTTATTTACAATATTTACATATATTCATCATGATAAACAACACTGAATACTTAGGCTGGTATATATTGGGCAGTGATAGCAGCTAATAATAATAAAAATAATGGTGATCATAATTATAATATAAATATATTTATAATAATGATGCTAATAATACTCATGATAACAAAATTAATAATAAGAACTGTCACCTTCCAACATTTTATCATCAATAGTGCTATCATAATAATGATAAAATGATAATGATTATGATAAAAAGTACTTATGATAACTATTATTCATTACGACTTTAGATCACGTAGAACGCTTTGGTCTCATTTCATGCTGTTGCCACCAATGAAAGTTCGGAGGTGATATTTTGAACTTCATGGGATTCGAACCCATGCAACGTAGCATTAAACTTCAACCGTTTAAGCGATCAGGGAACTCATGTTTCAGGCATGCATGTCCAGACTTCCCGACATTTGATGTTCAGATTTCAGAATATGTCATGTGAAATGGTTTTAGTAAAAAATATCAACCCCAAACATGCAAATTCATATTCTGGGGTTTCATTTCCAAAGGAAATATCAACCATCTTACCCAAAATATGTTGAGATAAAGTTAGAATCAAATATAAACTGCAGTATGCCCCTAGAAGATGAACAATTAAACTGTTACCATGAGTGAAAACTTTCAAATCCAGCAGTTCACTGAGGCAGTTACTGCTGGCTTCCTCCCCCCGGAGTTCAGGCATCAGGCACCTCAACATCTAGAGCTACAGCAGCAGGCTAAACATTTATACAGTATGGTGCTTTGCACTAAGAGTAATAATGTTTTACACTAAATGCGGCAAAGATTCAGGGTAATAAACTCCACAAAACTAATTTGCATCATTTTTTGCTTTAAATATTGATACTCAAGACAAATATTAACCTAAAAAATCATGGGTCAAGTCGGAAAACACTCTTCCATTGCTTTGCAGTACACCATTTAACACAGGTGGGACTGGTATATACATTGTAGTTACTATACATACACAAGTCATGTCTTATGGTTTACTATTGCACATTACGTATATTGAGAATCTATACATACACATGCAGGATAATTGAAATATCAATTTGGCGGGAATTCCTATAATCGTTGAGAGTCCTTTGGTTGATTTCATGGCACGCTGCATACGCAAGAAATCTGCGTCACTTCATGGTACATCACATACAAAAATGAGCGTAATCAATAAACAACACATTCAACTGTTATTCCAATGATTCAAAAGCCTTTTTAATTAATACACATCTTAATTTTAAAATTAACATGAAAAACCTACATGTATTGCATCTTACCACCATAATCTTTGACCGTCCTTTGGTGGAGTGCACGTCACGCTGAATTGTAGTCGTTTTCCTCTTGTACGCAGGAAATAGGCTTACGTTCTCTGTGAATGACATGCAAAAATAAGCATAATCATTAATACATATCTTAATTTTAAATATAACATGAAAAACCTACATGTATTGTATCTTACCACCATAATCTTTGACCGTCCTTTGGTGGAGTGCACGTCACGCTGAATTGTAGTCGTTTTGCTCTCGTACGCAGGAAATAGGCTTACGTACGTTCTCTGTGAATGACATGAAAAAATAAGCATAATCATTAATACATATCTTAATTTTAAATTTAACATGAAAAACCTACATGTATTGTATCTTACCACCATAATCTTTGACCGTCCTGTGGTGGAGTTCACGGCACGCTGAATTGTAGTCGTTTTCCTCTCGTACGCAGGAAATAGGCTTACGTTCTCTGTGAATATGACATGCAAAAATAAGCATAATCATTAATACATATCTTAATTTTAAATTTAACATGAAAAACCTACATGTATTGTATCTTACCACCATAATCTTTGACCGTCCTGTGGTGGAGTTCACGGCACGCTGAATTGTAGTCGTTTTCCTCTCGTACGCAGGAAATAGGCTTATACGTTCTCAGCTCTGTGAATATGACATGCAAAAATAAGCATAATCATTAATACATATCTTAATTTTAAATTTAACATGAAAAACCTACATGTATTGTATCTTACCACCATAATCTTTGACCGTCCTGTGGTGGAGTTCACGGCACGCTGAATTGTAGTCGTTTACCTCTCGTACGCAGGAAATAGGCTCATGTTCTCTGTGGAAAATGATAAACAGCTACCTGTACATAAACTTTCAGTGTTAACAATAAAGAATTTATCAAAATAAAGGGGGTAAATCTATTGCATAATTTACAAACCTACTTTAACCTGAACAGTCAAACATTGCGCAGTAATGAACAAAAGTTTGAGCTTATTTTGTCACTTTTGTGGAAATGATTTTGGCCTGAAAATTCATGTCCTATATTGTACATTCCTTCTCTACTTATGCATAAACTTTCAGTGTTAACAACTAAGAATTTATCAAAAGAAAGGGGGTCATTCTAAATGCATTTCTAGTATTAAAGAGTAGCCAACACACACGTCATACAACTGTTCCATACGTACCGTAGCCCTTCCGATCCGGACGCCGGGTCTGCCGGTCTGACAATGACGAGTCTATGGTCAAAGAAGCAGTAATAAGCAAACTTTGAGCTTATTTTGTCACTTTTGTGGAAATGATCTTGGCCTGAAAATTCATGTCCTATATTGTACGTTCCTTCTCTACCTATACATAAAGTTTCAGTGTTAACAACTCAGAATTTATCAAAATAAAGGGGGTCATTCTAAATGCATTTCTAGTATTTAAAGAGTAGCCAACACACGTCATACAGCTATTTCATACGTACCGTGGCCCGTCTGTACGCCGGGTCTGCCGGCCTGACAATAACGAGTCTATGGTCAAGGAGCTGGCAATACCAAAGTAGGTCCGGTCTTGTCTGAGCTAACGGTCTCCGTCAGAAAAACGAAACTTTTTGAGTTGAATTTTGTCATTACTTTACATAATGGCAGATAACTTTTTGATAAAAGCATATTATTGATAATGAAAAGCAGAAATAGGAAGACTATTAAATTCTAAAACTAACCCTGGCCAAACCAAAGGAAGAAACGCGATATATTTGAAGATAAAAGGTGGTTTAAGTCAGGCAAAACTACTCCAAAAACGTCAAAAATCGAAAATTTTCAGACGAGAAAACATTCCATCATTAAATCACTCTTATTTCTTTAAAAAACAAAGATAATCCCCAAGTTCCTCTGTAGTGATAGAATAATAGTTATTGATCATATCTTACCAGTTTATTACGACTGCCAAGGCCTAATTGAGAAAATGAAAAATTTCAAACATAAGATGCAGATTCGGGTACCAAAAGGTAAGTTCTCGGGTGCAAACGTTAATTTCCAGGTACCCAGCGTTAATTTTCGGGTACCCATAGTTAACCGTCGGGTACCCAAGGTTAATTTTCGGGTACCCAAGGTTAATTGCTCGGGTACCCATAGTTAATTTTCGGGTACCCAAGGTTAATTGTCAGGTACCATAGTTAATATTGGGGGAACCATAGTTAATTTTCGGGGAACCAGTATATTTTCGGGTACATGAGGTTAATGTTCGGGTACCCATAGTTAATTTTGGGGTGCCCAAAGGTACACAACCATAGCCCTAACCCTAACCCTAACCCTAACCCTAACCCTAACCCTAACCCTAACCCTAACCCTAACCCTAACCCTAACCCTAACCCTAACCCTAACCCTAACCCTAACCCTAACCCTAACCCTAACCCTAACCCTAACCCTAACCCTAACCCTAACCCTAACCCTAACCCTAACCCTAACCCTAACCCTAACCCTAACCCTAACCCTAACCCTAACCCTAACCCTAACCCTAACCCTAACCCTAACCCTAACCCTAACCCTAACCCTAACCCTAACCCTAACCCTAACCCTAACCCTAACCCTAACCCTAACCCTAACCCTAACCCTAACCCTAACCCTAACCCTAACCCTAACCCTAACCCTAACCCTAACCTAACCCTAACCCTAACCCTAACCCTAACCCTAACCCTAACCCTAACCCTAACCCTAACCCTAACCCTAACCCTAACCCTTAACCCTTAACCCTAACCCCTAACCCCTAACCCCTAACCCTAACCCCTAACCCCTAACCCCTAACCCCTAACCCCTAACCCTAACCCTAACCCTAACCCTAACCCTAACCCTAACCCTAACCCTAACCCTAACCCTAACCCTAACCCTAACCCCTAACCCTAACCCTAACCCTAACCCTAACCCTAACCCCTAACCCCTAACCCTAACCCCTAACCCCTAACCCTAACCCTAACCCTAACCCTAACCCTAACCCTAACCCCTACCCCTAACCCTAACCCTAACCCTAAAACCCTAACCCTAACCCTAACCCCTAACCCACTAACCCTAACCCTATTGTTTATAACCATTCTTTTTTGTATGAAATACATGTACCGGTACATGTACTTACTTTGAAGATAATCTTGCAATTTTCTTGGGCTAACATCATACATGTTAATTTATAAAAGAAAGGGTAAAGTGTAATTAACATCTGCAAAGGTTCAACATTGGAAAGAATTCTCTTTCGCTCTCCTTGCTAAATTCCTTCACTATTCTCGTTAATTTTGCTCCCAAGTTTAGAAGGGAGAATTTTAAAAACCGTTTATCAATGTATAAACATCGAAACCGTTAAATTTCAGTGGTCGATTGCAAAATTTCCGGGTAAAATTGAAGAAATTGCGTTTCTACGGGCAAAAAATGAAAAAATATACCACTCGGTCGTATAGCAATGATCTACATTGCTATACGACCGAGTTTTATATTTTTTCATTTTTTGCCCGTAGAAACGCAATTTCTTCAATTTTACCCGGGAAATTTTGTTTGGACACTCGGGATTGGAAATAGTGTCATTTTATTTTAGGGGGGGGGGGGGGGGGGATGGGGAGGACAGAGCTAAAATTTAAAAAGCATATAGAGGCGGGGGTTCAGCGGGCCATGGTGGGAGTTAGGGGTGCCAACATTTTAAAAATCCGAGAAAAGCGGAGGGGGTCGAGTTCTAAAATGTTGACTCGCTAGGGAGGGTGGAGGCGGAGGGAGTGGGACGGAGCTAAAGTTAATGAAGAGTCGGGGGGGGGGGGGGGGGGGGTTGAGCGCTAAAACATTGAAATATGCCGGGAAAAAGGACGGGGCTGGGGCAGCGTTCAAGTTTTAGAAAGCCCAGGAAAAGAGCGCTAACATCTTAAAGGCCGGAGAAGTGCTGAAAAAGCTCGGAGGGGGAGGGGGGGGGGGGGCGCTGAAATATCAAATTGCTAGGCATTGTGGGGGAAGGGGGCTCTAAAACTTTAAAAAGCCAAGGAAAGGGGAGAGCCCCACAAAAAAGACCATGAATTGCCCGTAAAAGAGGAAGTGAACGCTTAAAATTTACAAAGCCGAGAAAAGTATCCAGAACTTGATATCAGGGAATAGGGGAGGGGAGGGCGCTGAGCAAAATTTTTAAAAAACTGTTGGGTGGCACTAAATTTCTTTCAAAAGCTGGGCAGGAGGGGGATGGGGATTGAGCGATAAAAAATTGAAAACGCTGGGCATTGCATGGGAAGGAGGCGCTAAGGCGTGAAAAGAGTAGGGCGTTTTTTTTTTTAAACAGCTGGAAGGGTGATTGAGCCCTAACAAATCGAATCTCTGGGCATTGCCGGGGAAATTAGGGGGCTAAAAATTGTAAAAATCCGAGGAAGTGGGTGGGGGGGGGGGGGGGGGGTTGTGGGGTCGAGTGTTCAATTCAATATCGCCGAAAAAGGGGAGGGGGTCGGGTGACAAAACTTTGAACAGCCGGAAAAAGGGGAGGGGTCGTGCGCTAAAAATGTTGATTGCTAAGAAGGGCGGAGGGGGCAGAGCTAAATTTTAAAAAGCCTAGGGGCGGAGGTTCAGCGCAAAAAAGTCGAATCGCTTGCCATGTCGGGAATAAGGGGTGTCAACCTTTTAAAAAGCCAAGAAAAGTTGAGGGGGTCGAGTGCTAAAATGTTGAATCGCTAGGGACGGCGGAAGCGGAGGGGGTGGGGCGGAGCTAAAGTTATTGAAGAGCCGGGGGGGGGGGCGTTGAGCGCTAAAATAATGAAATGCTGGGAAAAGGGGAGGGCGCTATGATATCTAATCGCTGGGCACAGTTGGAGGGAGCTGGGGGCAGCGTACAAGTACAAGGGGTTGCAGCCATACTCGGGATTTGCATCCCCACCCCCACAAAAACAGCCCGTCTGACAATGACTGGATCCGCCACTCAACAATGGGAGCAGAACAACATACACGACATATACTGGACCTTGCGATCCGTGGATTACCTAGGATCCTGTGTCGAGAGGCGTCTCTGTACTAGGTTCATCCTGGGATAGTCATGATAACAATCCTAGGTTTAGCCTAGGATATTTTGTGGATCGGCTGTGTTTACACATGTATGCTGGTTTGTGGCGGTGATTTTTTATATTGACTTTGTCTTTGAATGTAATGCGCATCACGTTTCTGTATCCTAAGACACACATTGAAGTTAATAGGCATAGGACCTCTGTTGCACGCAGCTACATGTTTATTCATCTCCACTTGCCATTTATGCAACCGCTAGTTTCCCGTGTCATATTTGAACGAACCTTAAGAGAGCACTACATGGGTTTTATATTGTATTGCCCTGACGACTTTTCATCATTCGGTATACATTGTATTCTATTTATTAAGTGTTGTTATATAGATGAAAATAAAAACTACATTCTTTCAGATAGATATAACTTTCTTTTTAAATATGCGTCGCCATGGTCGACCATGCAGACTCTTTTGCTGATCGATGCAGTACTGTGCTAATGACGACACAATGGTAGACCTACCGCTCAGACTTCATGGATAGATTACTCAGGAGAATTAAACAAGATATTACAAACACAGTCTTAAGAATGTCATTTGCGACACTATACATTTGCAACATATAATTAGCACTTTACCACATTTTCTTCTGAAAAAAAAATCCAGTCGTGTGGTTTCCTACAAGCATTTTCATGTACGTCTAAATGCTACTGATGTTTCTGCATTAAATTTACTCTCTTTGTCATGTTTGTGAGCAAGACTGAATACAAAAAGAAGGGGTACACGGACAGCCCAGAAACAGTAATATCAATTCGGCTTCCTGTTATTATAATAGTAATATGTCTTCTTTACCCTCATGAGTATTATGTACTGTTCTCCCTGAGGGTCCTACAATCATATACTATTACCCCGGCTTTACCATGATGTAGATCTAGCCCCACTTCGTGTACGCAAAATTTTGTACTGACCAACATGTCAAATGTTAATGCATTTTATATGCCCTCCTTAAAAAAACCCCACACAAATAAATGCAGAAACAGTATTCATATGTAATGAGTACATGTATTTATTGGTGTCTGTTATCTTTATTCAATGGATATGAAATGATTATCGCAAATTTAGCCACTTACCGCAGTTTTGGCCACTTTTTGCTGCGGTAAGTGTTTTATAATAATTGTAATAATAATAATAATAATAATAATAAATTAGTAATGATCACAATACTACTACTACTAGTATGCTAGTAGTAATAATAATAATGATAATAATAATAATATCAATAATAAATGATAATACTATTTTGCTAATAATAAAAACCATCTTGATAGTAATGATAATGATAGTAAATATAACAATAATGAAAACAGTAGTATAATAAAAATGAAAACAGTAGTATAATAAAAAGAAAATCTTTGAACGTAAGCCCCTCCCCTCCCTCCATCATATAGTAATAATTGGGTCTTATAACGTAGCCATATTACTGCTCTTCCTGTGGGTCCTGCAAATATTTATTACACCAGTATTGTCAGGTAACCATGTAATACACCTGGGCCCTGCAAATATTATTACACCAGTATTGTCAGGTACCCATTTAATACACCTGGGTCGAGAATGGAATATTTCGTGGTGTGGAAATTTTCGTGCATTTCGCGCGGCATGCAATTTGTGCGAAAATAAAAACACGCGAATATTTTTGGTTTATTTATTCTTTGGCCCATGAGTTAATTAAGCACGTCGGTGATATTAAAAACACATGAAATTAGGCCGAGAGCGAAAAGTTAATCGCGTGAAAATTTCCAATTTTACAGTAATTTGGGTAAAACACCTTCTCTAAGATTTTCAGCATCAGGTGAGGATCAAACCCGGGACCTCTCGCCAAGAGCCTCCATAGATAGACCACAGTACTCCGCATTACCGATTTCAACTATCAAACCTATATAAGACTCACAGGAAATTTGATTTGATTTGATTTTATTCGTCAGGTATATTGCAATACAAACATAACCAGGTACCATGACAGGATAGCCCATGAAAGCCGAAATGGCTTATTTCCAATGGGGTCCTTATACCTAAATAACTGATTAAAAATACACTAAGAAAACACATTAGTACGGCTACAAGACTATCGTACACGTACGACAGGTAATAAGAATGTACTAAAGTAGCAAAATAAAACATAATAACATTTTTATAAAGTAGGCGACGATTACATAAATGTGAAAACAAGACTTACTCAACGGAAAAAACTATATACAGAAAATCATAATGAAACTATCGATAATAAACGTTGGTTACATAAGTCATATAATATAGGAAAAAACCATCTGAGCTACAAAAAGGAGAGGAGAAATATAGTTATGGAGTAGACACATTTTTCAGATGATGCTTCAACACCCTTTTAAAATGTAAAAAATTCTTAACTGACTTAACATGATTTGGGA
This sequence comes from Heliocidaris erythrogramma, assembly GCA_025617745.1. Lineage (NCBI taxonomy): Eukaryota > Metazoa > Echinodermata > Echinoidea > Camarodonta > Echinometridae > Heliocidaris > Heliocidaris erythrogramma. The sequence continues at coordinate 42,969,179 of CM046873.1, forward strand.
GGGAATTCCAGAAAAGAATACCGTTAAAATAAAAGGAATTTCCAATTTTACCTTTCCGCTTAGGCACTACGAAATTAAATTGACTATTTCTAGTGTCATGCCCATGAACACTTGAAGAGCGAATAAAATTATTTGAAATATAGTGATCTGCATTAGAGTAAAAAATCTTATGTACATGGTGAATTAAAAGTTGTTGTGATCTAAGGTTTACATGAAGAAGACCTGCTGTTTCAAGTTCACTCTTCCCAATGTGTGTTCTTGGTGGTAAGTGATTGATAAATCTTACAATCTTATTTTGAATTATTTTTAACTTGTTTTGATCCACCTTGCCTAGACTGCAGTACCATGCCGCATTAGCATAATCAAATAAACATTGTATTAAGGAAAAACTTAAAATGCGTCTTGATTTTAAGTTCATGCAATTTTGATAACGATACAAGAATTTTAGACGAGCATTAGCTTTTTTGACAATACTGTCAACCAAACTTGAGCAAGAAAGATCACTAGCTATATTTAGTCCTAGGGCAGTTCCGGAAAAGTGTCAACCCAGGGACAAAAAATTCAAACTCTTGTGACAAACCTAAATTGCATATCATTTTAAAGCCAATACATTGAACTTTCTAAATTTGTAACTTTCAAATTAATATCACCAAGGTCAAGGTCACCATGCCCCAGTTTATTAAGGCATAAACGAAGTTCTAGTTTTTTCTACATTAAGTGTATTAAATATTTTTCTGGTACTTTTTTAACTGAACAAGTGTATTTCATTCCTTCTTCATAGTGGATGACTGCATCATACCCAATTCTTTGTGCATGCAATGATAATTTAAAATGTGATCGTTGGTTGATTAATTAATTGCCATTTTATTACATAACATGTATTGTCATGTACGTCCGTCACAGAAAAACACTAGTTTTTTATATTTCAGAGAGACGAAGTACTCAATAATTGTAACAGTGCCAATGCAAAGTAAGCTTAAGGGTCTCTACATAGTCAACATAAAATGTTATCCTGCTTACCTTTAATTAATTAATTAACGAGCGGTTGGACGTACACTTTTTTTGTACGTCCAACCGCACGTTTTTGTACGTCCATCACGACATAATTTTTTTAAATATTTCTTCTTTCTATTCCATCTCATTTGTTGTCTTACTAATCTAAGATGGAAACTAACTATCTATGATTGGTTATTTATCAATTGATTAACATTGAATGTACTCTCATTTGTTTAAGAATGAGTTTATGCTAGAGAGTACAACTAATTTATATTCGATGTGACCTTAAAATAGTACTGAAGATGATGAATTCATGGAAGCAGCTTTATGAGTCAATTTGCTGAAATATTTATGTGGCATCTCCAGGCAAATGAAAATAGTTTAATAGTCCATTCATGGTCAATGGTCAGCAAGTATTTTGAGAAGAACTTGCAAACCGGACACACATTCATTCCAATGCTCTCTGATGACACCAGTGTACATGCTGTACTCTCATCTGTAATTTTAGATTAACTTCATTAGACTTCAATAGAGTAAGTACAATTGTGTTGTTTTAGTCAATGCAAATAACATTAACTGATTCAATAATAATAATTAGTATTACTATTATTAGTAGTACTATTATTATTGTCAATATTATCAATATTACTAAATTATATAGTAATCATACAGTCAACCCTGCTGCATGTATAGCCGCCACCTATCTATAAAGGCCATCTGCTTATTAAGGCTGTTTATTATAAGGCCACTCATTTTGTTTCCCTTCAGAGCATTTAATGTGTTGAACTTTTTTTTTATAATTTAGGCCACCTGCCTATTAAGATCACTTTGTGTCTTCCTTGAGTGGCGTTTATATACAGGTTTCACATACATTTTTTGTTAATTTTTCCTTGGATTAGACCTAATCTCGTATGCGTTTTGTTCTGTTATACTCTCCATTCTTTGTAAAACAATTATACTGTCAGTATACATTTCCAATCAATATTAATATATAGCATGTTCTAATTTTCTATCCCCCCCCCCCCCGGATGCCTTTTACTGATAAAGAAAGAGCTGCTAGGAGACGAGCTCGCTTGAAAGCAAGTCCTGAGGCCTATGCTGAGCACTTGCAGAGAGACAAGCTTCGAAAAGCAAAACAAAGGAAGACATCTAAAAGGAAAATGAATAAGCAGGAGTGGGCTTTACACAGGGCCCAAGAAAATATTCGTATCCAGAATTATCGCCAAAAAATGAAAGGGCAAGATGATGGTGCTGATTCTGCCAAAGAACAACCCTACACTTCACGGCAAGCGATGGGAAAAGCTGTCAGTCGAGTCCGATCATCCTTGCCACGATCTCCAAGAAAACGAAAGGCCGTAGCAGCGGCAATTGCAACATGCATATAAAGAAGTTACAGAAGTGCTTTGGGTTATTTTCCTCTGCATGATAAATTTGGAGGTTCAGTTCTATCCTAACAGTATGCTTTATTCATTAAGGATACACAGTAAAGTAGGTCTCTAGCTTTTTATTAAATTGATTTTGCTTTGCATTTCTACATCCTTACATTAGGTTTCAATTACTGATGATTTATACATTTGTTGCAGTTGTATACCATGAAAGTTATTTAGCGACATTTTTTATTTACCATATGTTGACATATTTAGTTTATATTTTCTTTTATCTTTACTTAGCATTGACTTGTATATACATGTATGTTTACTTTACTTAGTATGTACAATATTGTAGCTTAGTTTTTGTTGTAGCTTTGATATATTTAGTGTGACTCATACATTACTGTAGCTTAGTGTCTTATGTATTTAAGCACTTTTAATGTCTCTATATTCATGAGTTTGTGACTATCGGTCAATGTATCATTCTTATTAAATTGTTGCATTATAAAATGATTTAAATCACAACTCAGTAAATTACAAAAAATAATATTCATCCCTTCAATCATGTTCAAATATTAGATCTATACATTTTAGTCCCAACTGAAATATCAGTAAAAAATTGTTTGTCACATGACAAAAAATACATAAGAAATTTGAAAAACAATAGAATACAAAGAGAAAAAAATAGGGATATACTATTTCTTTCATTTTTTATGTTTAATGCAATATATAGGGTGTAATTATGAATAAGATGTAAAGAAAATTATAAACATTTTGAACTCCCATATGTTTAATACATGTACGTCCATCACGGACAAATTGAACGTCCAACCGTGTACGTCCATCACGACAATAAAATATATAATACCTAAACATGAAAATATAAATGCAACATTATTTTGGTAAATAACTATCATTTGACATATACTTCATACAATCATAACTGAATTTGAAGAAAAATGTGCAAGAATTCACAGAGTTTTTAAAATAAATATGAGACATCAGAAAAAATCATATCTCTGCATACGTCCAACCGGACAGTGTTTTTCCATTATTTCAAGGTCACTGTGTAGGTGTTGCCCGCAAATGATGTGTGATTGTTTTCTACTCACTGAAACACAGTGCTTGGTTAGAAAAATCATATGATCAACCAATATTTTTTTTTGTATGGCTTATTAAAGTGTGTGAAATGTACGTCCGAATTTACGGAATCGCCCCCTAAATACTTCACAGAATCCTGTCTCTTAATGAGTTGATTGTTATAACTTATATTGAAATCATCAGTATACTTCAGCCTACCCCGCGAACAAAACAAAATACTTTCGGTTTTACCAATATGTAAGCTAAGCTTATTTGCTGTCATCCAATTAACACAGTTTGATAATTCTAAGCTAAGTTTTTCCCCGATCAGCTTAGGATCAGTACCAGAATATAATAACACACTATCATCCGCATATAAAAGTAATTTACTGTCGTTGACACAAACACACATATCATTAATGTAGCACATGAAAAGAATAGGACCTAATATGCTCCCCTGGGGAACTCCGCATCTTATGGGCATAGAATCGGAGAGTACATTTTGCAACGAGACAACTTGATGACGATTGGTCAAGTAAGACCTAAACCATTGCACACATGCAGAATTTAAACCCATTACTTCTAATTTACTTAACAGTATATTATGGTTAACGGTATCGAAAGCTTTTTGCAAGTCAAGAAGAACCATCCCGACAAAACGTCCTTGGGAAGTTTCGTTCCTGACAAAATCTAACAGGTGAATAAGACAAGTTTCAGTGGAATAACCATTTCTAAAACCAGATTGAAAGTCGTATATTATTTTGTTTTCTTGAAAGTAGTTTTCTAATTGGGCATACACACATTTCTCTAGGACCTTCGAGACTATACTTAAAACGCTAATCGGTCTATAATTGCTAACATTAGTTTTATCTTTCTTTTTATAAAGGGGTGTTACTTTTGCAATTTTCATTTCATCAGGGAAGGTGGAAGTTGAGATAGATAAGTTAATAATGTAAGTTAAAGGTTTATACAAATATTTAGCTCCATCCTTCAAAAATCTGGCAGGTACCAAGTCAAGCCCGGTACTTTTTGATATTTTCAACTTATTTAATTCATCTAAAACAAACAAGAAAACAACCTTTCGACACACCCTTAGTGTCGTATAATATTTGTAATTTAACACTGTCCGTTCCAAATTCATTTGCGTTGCTATCTGGCAGATTACTAGCTAATTTTTCTGCCACAGTTGTGAAATAATTGTTAAATTCGTTCGCTATCCTCATATTATCATGACATAACTCCCCTTGGATATTAATAACATTCTCTTTAACATTCTTTTGTTTGTTTTTACAACCTAAATCTTTCAGATTCTTCCACAACTTTTTAGAATCATTTTTATGCTCATCAATTTGATTTTGGAAGTATTCATCTTTAGCCTGTCTCACTTTTCTTTGCACCAAATTACGTAAAAGTTTATATTTCTTTTCTAATTCTAAATTACCACAATCCTTTTTCATTCTTTTAAAAGCTATATTTCTTTGTCTTATTAACGAAATAATTTCAGCATTCATCCACTTATCGGTTCTTTGCTTAATTCTTACTTGTTTTAATGGAGCACATTTATCAACTATAGACATAAAAATATTTTTGAAAATTGACCACGCAGAATTTACTTCTTTACATTCTAATATGTCAGACCAATTGACTCGAGATAAAACATTATTAAAATCATCTATACAATAGTTTCACATACACCGAATATTTATATTTCTATGCTGTTTGAATACAGGTCTTATTAGCTTCCTAGAGCAGTAGGTTAAAAAATGGTCACCTAGGCCAATTTCAATAACACCACTTTGACAAATATTTTCTTCTTTACTGCTGATTACATGGTCTATTAATGATGAAGTGGCCGATGTTGTTCGAGTGGGTTTAGTTATAAGTTGACTCAAACCATTTAAATTCAAAATATTCTTGTATTTTTTTGATAATGAAGACTGCTGCAAAAGGCAGATATTCATGTCCCCTAAAATTATAACCTCATCATCTTTTGTTAATTTATCCAAGGTGTCAGTGAGATATTCAATAAAAAAATGATCTGTAGGGGGTCTGTACACAACACCTAGAGTAATGGGTTTTGTATGGGGTAACAGAATGTCAATCCATAACGATTCAATATCATTTTGTGTAAGATCTTCTCGTACGTTAAATGCAATATCATTTCTAATATAAAGACAGACTCCACCACCATGTTCTCCTACACGGTCTCGTCTTAAAATACAATATCCATCGATACAAACTTCTTCATCGTTCACGGAAGAGTTTAACCACGTTTCAGTGATTGCAATTACAGAGATTCTATTTTGGGAGAAAAGGAGTCGTAGTTCAGGTATTTTAAACAGAATTGATCTAACATTCAAATGAACAAGATGCAACCCTTTACCATTAAAAGTATCATTAAATGATTCATATAAAGCGCTTTCATCAACAGCATTCTGTATTCTAACTTCAGGGATAGGAGGTAAAATTGTTTGAGAGGGTTGAATATCTTCACAGGATTGAGTAAAAAGGGAGTCACAAAAAGGTGGTAATGAGCACGTCAAACAGACCCAATTTTCATTGGGGTTATGATATAACCTGGTATACTCAGAGAGAGAGATTTCAAGACATTTAGTATGGTACCACTTTTGGCAGGTGGAACACAATAGGCCATGTTGGTTGTTTTTAACGGGTTTATCACATTTACCGCAAGGAAATTTGTAGTTTGGACCGGGATTAGTTTCTACGTCACCAGATAGGAAAAGACGATAAAATATTTGATTATTTGTCTGAAATAACGTAGTTTGAAAGGTGGCCACAGAGTTCTGATAATACAAAATTCGGGAGTGAAAGTATTTTAAGCGTTTAAATGATTTTAGCGTAACATATTCAAAACTAGACGCAACCCCGCAAGAACATAAACACGAAATTAAAAGATAAAATACAAGAAAGTTCATGACACCTTAAATACACACAGACACACACGCCTGCACCCTTATAAACTAAAAAAGACAAAAATGAGTCAGTGTCTATATCCCGCCATTATCCTCAAGCTCCATCTTCGAGACACTGGAAACACCGCTTCCTGGGCGACATATACACGTTGATTGTGAGCTCCAGAATGTTTGTAAACATGAATTTCAAAAGATGCTAGTCCGTAGACTGCAACAGGCTTGGACATCGCACACACACATAAGGAGAGAGATAAGGAGAGAGATGCGGAGAGAGTGATCGTAAAAGCAGCTGTCGGTTCCAACGGTCGAAACAAAAACAAAGCAGGCAAGGTCAGACTGGACAGGAATGTTAATAGCCCTCTTCTGAGTATATGGAGAAGTAGTGTGTAGTAGAAAGTTGTGATCCAAGATAGAGAAAATGAAGTATAGTCTTGAAGAAACAAAAGAGCAAGGCGAATATATTCCATGTCATAGTCCGTAACACCGTCTGTCATATGTAATCATATGCAACAAATATCAGCTATAATTATAGCCAGAAAAAATTAACTTGGTTCGCAAGACAGGAACGAAAAGAAATAAAATAAACACTGGAAAGTAGAGTTGAAGAACCAGGGTCTGCAAAGTGCATAAAAGCACACACACACACGAAAAGGTGTTCCTGGGACCGGCATGATTTTGTTCTGCAAAACGATGAAGGATATGATGAAGAAAATGACTCGCAAAAAAAAGATGAAGTCCTGTAAAATCGCAAACGAAGCTTTAGGATATTCCAAATGTTCCCATGTAACAAATAAACATATCCAAAATAGGCATCAAAGATATTATTCAAGCAAAATGATGAAATTTAGAGCAGAGACGCCCAGCGGACGCAGCCGAAGCTGCACCACCACCTAAATTAGACAGTAGATTACAAAGAATCAATAGAATTGTATAATATTCCAAAGGATTTTGATTGATTTGTTGAATTTTGCTTCCATGAATAATGTAATGATGATTACACACACACACACAAATTGTTTTTCCCCTGAAGTTTGCAGAAAGTCTGGCCTTATATCGCCGCAAATATTATGGGGAGGGGAGGGTGGATTCGAAAAAAATAATTGTCATTCCAATGGCCTGAGGAGGGGAAAAAAATAAAATAGAAATATATAGTTAGTGATTCTGTATGGGTTTATCATTTTTGCTCAACATAGCAAATGAGAGCGGGATATCGATGTTGCCATTATCAGGGAGCGCGATCCAGGGTTTTAAATAAGGGTTGCACAATTCTAACACATTTCTAACTAATCAAAACTCAATCACAATTTCAAAATGCTTTTGGGTCGAAAATTGCAAGGTGGCACATTTTGGGGGTTGTGGTATGCAACTTATATAGATTTCAATAGGGGGATTCGTACCTGCCACCCCCCCCCCCCCCCCCCCTGCATCCCGCCTGCGTTTGTTTGTTGGAAAATGTAGAATAGTTATTAATCCCCGTCAGATTGGTTGTGCAGCTGCGGTAGTGAGGAGAACCACTTATCCGGACAATTTCCCCGTTTTGTCATGCGTTTAAACCAAACCAAATCAAAGTCAACTTTATCGGAAATACATTCAAAAAATAAAATGAACCTCTATGGGGCAATGAGTCTTGTCCATCACCTTTTGAAATGTGCAAACATTACAATGCCACATTACCTAAAACGAACATGTGGAATAGGGTCATGGAATTGTCCTTGAGTTAATTTGCGATCGTGTTAGAAAATCCACCTGTTAGGGAGTCTTATTTGGAATTCTTCGTTTTGGAATGAAATTTCACGCTTAAGACAGTGGAATCCATTACAAAATAATTAAAATATAAAAATAATAAAAATTATAGTAATTCAATCACTATTTTTATAGTTGAATGACTTATTTTCCTAAAATGAACGAAAAACATGACACTATAAAATGCAGGCCTACTTGAAAAAAAGGAATAAAAGGGCACTTCCATTTTGTCATTACGAGAATAACTGTTGGGTGGTCGAGCGCCATCTCGTGACAAAACATTGCATCACTGTGCAGGTAGCTTCATCGCTCTCTACCGAGTATATTATACTCGTTCATGTTCATTTATTTGACAATATTCTAACATAGAATGTTTAATCTAAACATTGTATAATAAAATATTTTGAAATATATGAACATCTCTGACAGTGTGGCGTGTGAAGTGAGCGAACGAGAGAGAGAGAGAGAGAGGTAAGTTTTAGAGAGTAAAGATAGCGTATAAAGGAGACGTTATTGGCAAAGAGAGAGAGAGAGAGAGAGAGGGGTTAAATTTTGTGTAATATTACAACCCTTCATTACCTAAATTCGTCTGCTTGAAAAAAGTGTCGTCTGGAGTATACGTTACTCTCTCTCACTCTTCTCTCTCTCTCTCTCTCTTTGACTATTATTTCTCCTTATTCTATCTCTACTCTCTACCCATACCTCTCTTTCTCTACTTCTCCATCTCTTTATGTCTTAATTTGCTTCTCTCCCCACTACGAGTCTCTGTTATCTCTCCCACTGTGTCTTGACCCCCCCCCCTCTCTCTCTCTGTCTATAATGTCTCCACACTCTTTCCCTATTTTCTACTCTACCTGTTTACCTCTTCTTTCTCTCTCTCTCTCTTTTATCCATCTCTTCATCTGTAGTATGTGCTTCTATTCCCACTCTGATTCTTTTATCTCGTTTCTATCCTGATAGAGCTCTCTCTCTCTTTGTCTTTCTGATTTCTCTCCGTACAACTCCCCCCCCCCCCCCCGTCTCTCTATCTGCAGCATTATCCCCACTCTTGATTGTCACCCCTCCCTCTCTCCACTTTATCTTTCCGAGTGTCCATTCTTCTCACATTTTGTCGAAAATTGATAATCCGAGGGAGTGGGGTGGGGAAATAACACTGTTTATCGGGCAGTATGAAACGATCTTTCAATATATTAACACGGCAGCTCCAAATTGAATGCTCTGTATAAATTGCACTCATTTTTCATTTAATTCACATTATTCATTTCATATTTTTCTCATAATTTGCATTCCTTTTTCCCCATCGCTCTCCAAGACATGGTATGGCATAAGTGAACGACGTAGCCAAAATGCAAAGAAAATCAAGCAAATAATTTATCGTTTGGAAATAGTATCATATCTTATTACAAGCATTTACAGATAATCATGTATTGAATATATGAATCATCGCTTACTGATGAAATGAAATCTGTAGATGACAAGGAACCAGTCAATAAGGAAACAAATATGTAACAAACAAACAAATATTCTGTTCATTCACTATTTGACATTATTAGGATAATTATTTCCTTCATGTTGTCTAAAGCTTCATTAAAAAAAAGTGTCCATTCTGTCTTGAACGACATAATGACAATGATAAAACCAGATAAAAACATTTTATGATACATATTTATATTATATTTTCAAATTCCCCCTCCCCCATATGACGTTCATGGGGTGGGGTATGTGACATTTCTGACAGAGTCTTAGATATCTCTCTTTAAAAAAAGATGGAATACATTTCGATTTGCATATGATTATATAGGCCTATAATCACGCACACTATTATGTTCTTTACAGAATGAAACGAGACTTTCATCGATTTGTCAATACTACACGTTAATGTCATCTTTACAGAATGAAACGAGACTTTCATTGATTTGTCAATACTACACGTTAATGTCATCTTTACAGAATGAAACGAGACTTTCATTGATTTGTCAATACTACACGTCAATGTCATCTTTACAGAATGAAACGAGACTTTCACTGATTTGTCAATACTACACGTTAATGTCATCTGCCCAACGACTTCGGTATTATCTTCATAAATGCTATCTACCCTGCATGTTTTTATGAAGACTAATTTTTAATACATGTTCATGAACAAAAATCATGACTTAATTCTACTTATTTACAATTGCAATCCTGACCAAATAAATATACAATGAGCTGCATACCCCATAGTGTATTGCACATAATTATGATGACTTTTTTTTTTGGCATAAAACATAAGAGTGATATGGGTAATCTGAATGATCTTATCAAAATGAAAACACCTATCATATCCATGTAGGCCTACATAATTATTTCTTTACGTTTATTTACAGTTGGAGCAGTACGATACGGAGATATGAAATGGATGGCTCAAGATCGTAGCACTTGGAGAGATATAATTTGTCATATAAATTGACTGGGTGACTAAACCTCTCATTTGACAGATCACTATAATTATGATTTACGTAATATAATATCTTGATTAGTATATATTCTAATCTTTGGTGCACAACTGATCCATTCATTATTAAGAACTCTATCTCATGTCAATACTGTTAAGAACTTAATGACCTCATTATCAACGTTTATTCATTGTTTTCTTTTACGTCGGCAGATGTTATCAGAATTAAATTGAAAGCTGCAAAAGTTATACACTAAATGATATCAAACATAACTATGAGTTGTCAACAACGCTGTTTGTATCTATTCCATAAACTCTGTTATTTGTGTTTAGTGAAATGAAGCCAAACCTATTTACAGTACACTAAATACCTAGCGGTATTCAAGTCGCAATTCAATATACACATTTATAAAGATGATGATGACGATGATGATGAAACAGACTGTTATACATGTAAATGTAGCTGCATTATATACATATTCATATATAGCACCCATTCATTTAATGAACTTCATTATGGAAACAAGTATTGTTGTTGAATACTGATGGTGAATAGCATATTATTTTTGTAGAAGTTGTGACAATGATTACAAACCATCTCTAACTATGTACACGGCCGATATAAAGCAAGCATGACTTAATGTCGACTCGAACAATATCAAATCTTACAAAGTCCAACCAAAGTGAGACTAAATTATTTGAAATATATTGCACTAAAAGAATAAGGTCCCCACACAATTATGACACATTTGCTACTACTACTACTACTACTACTGCTATTACTACTACTACTACTACTACTATTACTACTACTATTACTACTATTACTACTACTACTAATACTACTACTTCTTCATATTCCTGTTTAGCAGTGGCGTATCTTGGTATACTGGCGCCCAGAGCAAACTGTCAAATCTGCGCCCCTCCCAATCTCAGTTTATTGAGCGTCTTTAATTTAGAAAGGAGATGGCACTATGTGAAAACGAGTGTTGAAGCACCAGTGTGGGATTGTCATCCCAATTTTGATGAACTATTTTCTAAGCGCGTGAGCGGCAATCTTGTTTAATTTGTTTAACCCCTCAGAAATAAAATTGATTATGTATTTTACCCTGAGAAAAATATAATTATATTATATTATTATTATTATACATTTATAATGCGCTTAATACAAATGTCTCTAAGCGCCGAAGTATTATTACCCCGGCTGTAGCTAGGCTACCGAATTCGGTGCTCACAGCATTTCAAGGAATAAATTCCTACTAGGTACCCATTTACTACACCTGGGTAGAGAGTGGCAAATGTAGATTAATGTCTTGCCAAAGGACATTAGTGCCGCGGCGGGACTCGAACCGCAAACCATGAGATCCACAGTCCGGTGACGTATCCACTAGACGACGACACCTCTACAATAATAATAAAATAATTTCCAAGGGAATACAGTGACCCAGAAATAACATTTTTGTTGTTGAATTTTTGAACGTTCCAAATTTGGAGGCGCAAAATTAATGAAAAACCTGAAGAAATATATTCGAGGAATATATCAAGGCAATTCCAAGGCATAGTTATGACTTATTTCGAACTTCTACTTTGAAATTGCTTTTTTATGCACTTATATCCCATGGGAGGGAGGGGGGGGGGGGGGCAAAGCAACTAGAGTGAACTAATGGATAACACTTTAAAAACGCCATTATGTTCTATAACTTGGGGCGCGGAATAGCAATATTCTGAAAATATGTGAGGCAGAAAAGCTTTAGAAAATGTTTGCAATTCACACCTTATTAAACACCACCTTTTAGGCATTTTGCACAAATAACCCTCAACCGGAAGACATGAATTTTCTTGTATTTCTCATTTTCTTTCACTCTTTCTTAGGAGGCCCCCTTCAAGTGCCGCCCCTCTGCCTCCCGTAGATACACCGCTGCTGTTTAGTACATTATTATGCAAACATGTGGGTAAAATAGTCGCAACTTCATTCATCCTTGTAGTTAACATTCACCGTGATGTATCTCAGGTATGGTTGGTTGGCAATGTACCATGTTAGCTCTCCAGAGTAGTGGGTAGTCATCAGTGAGAAATGTACCCCCGAAAATATCCAGGGCCATCCTGCCAAAAAAAAAGACGATGCTTTTAGAATGAGATAGACATGGAAAGGTGCCTTATTTAGATATCCATTGACTGTTCCCATTAAATGATGAAATAGACATCTTAAGCTCATGGTGACAATGCATATAGATTATGACCAGTCCTTCCCTTGACGCATCCTATAGAATTCAAACAATCTGGCCCTACATGGGTCTACTGACTATGAATGAATAAGAAAACGTGGTACTGGGCGACTTTCTTTCCAGTTTATAAGGATGGTAATTAAGGAGTCGCTTCCCAGAAAGCAGAAAAATTATATCTAAGCAACGGCCGAAATACGCATAAACCATACCAGTATTATTCTGAAAAGTAAAAAAAACAAAACCCAAACAATATCAGAAATCTTCCCTTCATCAACGAATTAGAAGATTTTTGAACCTTCATTTATTGTTGTGACAACGAAAAAGACAAATGTGCGTTTCATTTAATGTAAACTTACATTTCATCATGAATATACTACCTGATATCCATGATGACAGGGAAATATGAGGCCTTACTAAAGTGGCGTGACGTGGGTCCAAGCATTAAGAGGACAATCGCGTTATGGATTTTTTTTTTTTTTTTTTGGGGGGGGGGGGGGGAGGACAGACTGTCCCCTGACAATTTTTGACAAACAAAAACAAAAAGAAAACGTTATCGTTATCGTTATCTGAGTGACATTTGGAAGGCTGGCGAAAAAAAGATCCAAACATTTGTTGTTACGCCACTGGTGTCACCGATCTTACCAGGTGAATGAAACGTGAATTAAGAAGACCATCCAATAGGGGAGGTTGGATAGGGGCCCCATCTTATAAAGAGTGGCGATCGATTCAAATCGATCGCAAGTCCTCAAATCAATCGCAAATTTCCAATCTCCTGTCTCTTAAGTACAGAGTTGCGATTGATATCAATTGCAAACTGCAACTCTTTGTATTAAAGACGGGGCCCAGGTTAATGACATGCAAATTAAGAAGGCTATCCAATAGGGGAGGTTGGCTAGAGGTCCTTTTATGGATTTTTTCGTCCACCCCTTTATTTGACTCTCCTTTTTCTGTTTTCTTTTTTTACTGTATAATCGGGGAGCGTGCTCCTTGTCCCCCATCACTGGCGTAGCTATAGGAGGGCATGGGAGTACGTGCCTCCCCCCCCCCCCCCATCGCATGACAAAGAAAGGGAGAAGAAAATGAGAAAAGAGAGAGAGAAAAAAAGGAAGAGTCAAAATGACAAGAAAAGAAGACGAAAGGACCCCTCCTCCCGCACCGTCCCCCTAAGCAGTGGCCTAGTAAATTTGCATCTTTATGCAGCTTTTTATTCATGTACAATGTGTCCAAGTTATGAATATTTGAAAGTTATAATCATTATACAGTGAGTCCCACAAAAAAGAAAAGAAAACGAAACCCTAAAACAAAGGTTTATTACTATGAGCTGTATGAATATAATTCTTTGTTTGTCAGGAAGTAGAAAGGCATATGCTTTCAAATGATACCTGGATGGCAATAATCTACATGTATCCATTTTTAACAGAGTAACATTGCTTTGAAAATGGCATATAAAAATCCATTAGTGCAAACTTTGGGTAAATCCGTGACAACGTCAGTATCACATGCGAACATGACGTAACATGAGTAAGGGAAATGTAAGATTGAAAAGATATGATAAACAAGATTCATATTGTGTGATGATATGCATTTAACCGGAATTTTCATAAGACATGTGCCAATGCAATTTGCCGTGGGTGGCAAGGGCGTACACGCCTGGCTTTTCGAAAGTCAATAAATGTACATCAAATGCAAAAAAATGCCCCTCTTGTAATGGAAGAAGTTCCCATCATGAGGTGGAAAATTGCCATAATCTGGTATTTGTTCCTATCTTATGTGCGCTGTAAGCCATACTTTACCATTTGATGGCACTGGAAGGTGCCCCTTACTTTATTTGCTCTCTGCTTTGTTCTTTAAAGAAGTTGCAGTTCTGAACAATACAAAAACTGATGTCCATCATGATTCCAGGTACCATTTCAGTACAAATAAGCCTTGTTTTACCTCCACCATTAACAAAAAGTCGGCCATCTTTTATCTTATCACCCCTTACCCTCATTTGACAAGAAGCAAATGAAAGCAATTTTGTCATTGGGTTTCCTACGGGTCATGTTTGCATGTGATCCTAACGTGTTCACGGTTTCACCCAAATCTGACATGACAAGTGGACTTTTACATTTCATATTTAAAAAGATGCATCTCGGTAGAGCATGCACGTAGGAATGCCATCAAGGCATCATTTGAAATCAAAATACTTCTACTTTATGGAAAATAGATAATTGCGGTTATACAGCGCAGAGTTCGGTCACAATGAACTTTTGTTTTGGAGTTTCATTTTTTTCTGGGGCGCACTGTACACTGTATATGCACACACATGTCTGGGTTTTTCTCAAGCGAACAGGAAACAAATACTACTACCACTACTACTACTACTACTACTATTATACGGCTACTACTTCTACTGCTACTGCTACTGCTTGGGAAAAAGTTTAGCGAAACGAACATTCAACGAGTCAAACAATGAGTTGAGAAAAATAAACTTTTTTCAAATACATATAGGGGTAATAATGACAATAATCATATTGAAAATCAAAGCAACGAAACAAAAAAAATAATAAGGATAAAGAAAGCAAGTGTATTCGATAGGATAAAAATACGAATATAGCGCAAATCCAGTCAGGGGAAACAAAGTGAAATGAAATATAAAAATGGAATAAGAAATTAAGTCGATAAGAAATACGAATCAGAAGAACATAATGTAACAATATTTGGCTTTTTGTTGGTAGTGCATCTGGTGTGTGGGCAATGAAATTAAAATTGAAAAAACAAAGGAGACAGAAATATGACCCCCCCCCCCACTAAAAAAAAAATCTTGCCAGGTGCATGAAATGTGAATTAAAAGACACGCAATAAGGGTTCCAGGACTCCTACCCCCTAGACAACCACCCCCCGGATAACCACCCCTAGAATAACCACCCTCTAGGACAACTACCCCCTAGGACAACTACCCCCTAGGGCAACCACCCTCGAGGACAACTACCCCCCGGATAACTACCCCCAGACAACTACCCCCTAGGAAAATCACCCTCTAGGACAACTACCCCCGGACAACTACCCCCTAGGACAACTACCCCCGAGACAACTACCCCCTAGGATAACTACCCCTAGTCGTACCCCTAGGGTGGTAGCCCTAGGGGGTAGTTGTCTTAGGGGGTAGTTGTCCTAGAGGGTGGTTATCCTAGGGGGTGGTTATCCGGGGGTGGTTGTCCAGGGGGTAGGTGTCCGGATACGCGCAATAAGATGTGGTGTGGAGAGGGTCCTTTCATTTTTCTTTTCATTTTCATCCCCTTTCTGTTTCTGACTCTCCCTTTCTTTTTTTTTTCTTCACTATGTCATTGGGCATGTCACTGGGCACGTGCCCCGTCTCCCCTAAATCTACGCCACTTCCTTATAGAACGGACAAAAAAAAAAGAAGGATGCTTCAAGGACTTAAGAACCAACTTTTCTTCAAATCTATATTGTCGATTGTTCTGCTTTATAGCAGAACTGAAAATATAATGTTTTTTCTTCTTTTTAATAGTGCTTGAAAATTACTTTTCTCTTGAATAATAACAATTTTACGATGTTCTTAATATAAATCGAGGGTACCGTCACAAGAGATAAGGGATACATAAAAGAGGCAGGAGACAATCATAGGAGACAGGATAAACCAAAGTACCGTAATACAATAACATATAATAGTGAGCTTTCGAATGTGTCGACTTGAACGCCGTCCTAGATCCTCCCAGCTACAATGGACTGCTTTGTGTTAGCTGCATACCGCGCTTTGTGCAAGAACGGCTCACCCGTCCACTGGATTCTCCCTCGTGCACTAGACAGATCAAGAACGCGTCAAACATGCATTTGTTTTGCAGTCTTCTCTAAAACGTGAACATCGCTTCACCCATTGTTAGCTTCATGCTTCACCTACTTTGTATGCAGTCAGCACAAAACATTCCATTGTCGCTGGGAGGATCTAGGACGGCGTTCTAGTCGAAACATCCGAAACCCCCTTAACGTAAAGCAGAAACCAATGACGGTGATTGGAAGCAAAGCTTAAAGAGATAAAGAATAAAGCACATCCCGGAAAGAGAGAGAGAGAGAGAGGGGGTACATGTAAACAAAGTCAGTAAAAGTATGCATATAGACCATTCCCATGAATGAGCCAGGTGCAAAATACTGGGGGGAAATTAATAACAAAACAATAGTAGCGATACAGATTATACAACATGAAATAGAAAAGAAAGCAAGGCGAAATAAAAGGGAAAACAGATGCGTCAAAAATGGGGAAAGAGAGGGAAAAGAAAGAGACACAAGAGTGGGAAAAAGGAAAGGAAGCCAAATTCATTTTCCTAACACTAGTGAAAGGTATCTCTTGGAAAGCGGACAAGAAGCAGCAATAATAAATGTAGATGTATATGATGTAGATGTAGGGTTACGCTTTTATGAGATTACAAATATCTGTATAAAAACAACCGCCCTTTTCCATAACCCTTTGAAAATATGATATTTCGATTAAGAAAATGTGAAATGTAATAACATTGGGAAAACCGCAACTGGCTATATACCTTACCATTTTTATTTTTTTATTTTTTTTATAGTTTCTGTAAGATTGCTTGTATCTCTTAAGTACATTCTAAATGTTTCTAGCTTAAACCGGTAGGAATGAGTCCTCCCATTATGCCTTTTCTTTAATTGTTATTGTAAAGTAAGAGGTTACAGAAAATTATCGTATGCGCTATGTTCAAAAGACAGAATCGTGTTGTTGTTTTTTTTCAAATCAGTTTTTCATTTATTTGTATTTGTACGGGTGTGAAAAACTTTTTAGTGAGTTCCGGTAGTACTTATCAAACTCATATCCATGCTAAATCAAATGGGGTATCAAAAGAACAATAATAATTTTGCATCTAAAAGTCGATAATTATAATTCTCGAATAGAAAAAAACGCCGCAGAGTCCCCAATTCGCACCCCCCCCCCCCCTCCACTCCGGGCGAACGCTCCTCCCAAAATAAAATTCTGGCTACGCGGGTGAGAGAAAAGGAAAGTTAAGAGAGTGAGTGCATGTAATAGCGAAACGAACACAAATATACAACAGCGAATCAAAGAATGAGTTGAGAAAAATAAAAATTTGTTTACTGATAATTACAATAATCA
This sequence comes from Heliocidaris erythrogramma, assembly GCA_025617745.1. NCBI lineage: Eukaryota > Metazoa > Echinodermata > Echinoidea > Camarodonta > Echinometridae > Heliocidaris > Heliocidaris erythrogramma. The sequence continues at coordinate 42,987,085 of CM046873.1, forward strand.
CATTGAAAATTAAAGCAACAGAAAAAAACCCCCACAAAAACACACACAAAAAAAAATCGAGTCACGGGAAACACAAATTTAATATGAAAATGGATTAAGAAAACAAGTAGATGAAAAATATGTGTCAGATAAACATATAGCAACATCTCGTTTTCGTGAAGTGCATCAGGTATGTATGCAATGGAATTCTAAAAATGAAAACAAAGGAGGCAGGCAAAATGAGTCGAAAATGGAAACAAATAATCTATGAAGAAACAAAAAATCTATTAAGAAACAGACTGAAAAGTGGTGAAATACATAATTTAACAGTAAAACAAAAAAGAGATTAAAAAAAACAAAAAACATTGCCACCGAAAAATAGACCAAGAGAAAAAAAATGAAATCCATGTAGAAGCAAAAGACTGAAAGCCATAACAAAAGAAACGTATCGCCATCGTCACTATTACACACATAAAACAAACAATCAGTGAAAGTGTACTCTAACAGTGCACAACAAGGAAGAATTAACTTACATGGTAAACCAGCACTTCGAGTCCTCCGCGTGATGTGCGAAGAGCCTGGAGACGAGATTCCAGTCTGCCGCCCTCTTTAGTCCCACACCAGTTAAGCCTATGTGCAGAAAAGAGAGAGATGGGGGTAAGGTGCGCTTGGTGTCAGACTTAAGGAAAAGAAATAGAGAGACAGAGAGACAGAGAGACAATGAGAGAAACAGACATAGAATTCCTACAACATTAAGTTATCAACAGTGGTTACATGTACATCTTCGGTACGTTCGGGGGGTGGGGGGGGGGGGGGGGGATAGGGAAAAGAAAAATGAACAACCGAAAATGCATTCTTCAGCATTCGATTAAAGAAAAAAATGTATAGACCCTAGTTCATGAGATGATGGTAGGAGAAAGGGAGTTATGGGGGCACCCCTGCCATCTATTGGTATCGCCACTGTTGACATCATGTTATTCAGACGATCCACCCGAAATACGATGGAATACAAGCAGCACAATCCTCTGTATTAAAATTCCCAATATTTGAGCAACAATCACCTCATATTCAGGCAGCGATGTAGCCTATGTGTGATTTTTTTCCCCTATCAATTCATCAATAACGGAATTAACCTATAAATGCACACCTTCTAAAGTATGTGCCACCATGGAGTTCTGTGATAACTCATTGGCACCACCAAAAAGTAACAACATTATTAAAGTAAAGTTGATCAAAGTTTATTAATAGGATAACACAGTTCTCATATACATGTAATCATGCCCGGACGCCCACGAGTACATAACACTCTTTACAGCTTTCCATTTTTCTTTGGCGCTGCACAGAGACACTTTGAGGGTTTTTCTCTCTTTTTTTCATCTACAACTAAATTTTCAAGATAAATCAGTATTTTCCATTAAAAAAAATTATTACTTTCCTAACTTTTCATGCTAATTCAACCCTTACTGTACTGGACTATTTCCGAGGTTCTCTTTACGAAGGGGGGGGGGGGGGGGGGAGCATTACAATAAAAAATAAAAACAAGCAAAGAATAAACAAATTCCGTCGGGATGGGTTGTCAGACGGCCCCTAAAATTTAGGGCAATTATTTTCCCCTAAGGCCCACGGACTACAATTGCCAGATGGGAGAGGTATGTGGCTGTACAGTACAAAAATATTTAAAAACTGACACATATTTTCATCAGGAAGGGGGTGTAACGCTCCCCTGCAAGAAAAACAAAATCACCAACATGCCCTTTGGCCAAGCTTCCTTGCCCATAAATTGCTCTGGAAGTAGAGAAAAGGCTTTTTTTATGTTCCAACCTTAATAATAACTCGAAACATTAAATTCAATTCTGGTCAAATTTACAAAGTGCAATTTTGAGTATTGTCATTTTCTTGGGGTGAAATTAGATGTGAAATGTGAATTAGATGGACAATACATGTATTTTCACTTCTAAAAAGCGCTTAGAAGCTTTAGCATGTTGCGCTATATAAGTATCTATTACTATTATTAAATGATCATTTCATCAATAAGTTATCAAATTGTGAAAATTGGATTGCTTTCTGAAAAAGTAGCCAAAAAAAAAAAAAAAAAAAGGATTTTGTAAACTCAATCATTGTCCAACTGCAACTGTTTGAGAAGACATAATAAAGCAGCTCGCTATATAACTATACGTGACTGTCATGCTGAAATCTACCATTCATGTGTTAATTACACAAATACCTTGCGACATCTTCTATTATGCCTTGTCAAGACAGTGAAGATGGACAATGGGTGAGTTAGAAAAATATTGAAAATGTTTCGTAACTACTTTTGAGAGAGCAATACAATTTTAACAATTTAAAATTATCGTTTGGCACCAAATTGCACATTAGGGAATAGACAATTCTCAAAATTGAACTACATAAGAAGTCTTTTCTCCACATCCAGATAGTTTTGGGTAGCAAGGCTTGGTCAAATGGCACTTCGGTGGTGGTGTTGTTTTCTGGGGGTGGGGGGTTTCAGGGGAGTGTTACACCCTCTTCCTGATGGATTTTGGGGTCATTTTTTTATACCTTTCTAATGTACATGTATACAACCATACTGACAAATTTCAGTCAAAATATTGTAAAGTTAACCCCCCCCCCTCCCTAATCTGTCCTCCACCGGGTGAATCTGTGTTTTGGCAGGATAAAAATGAAATTGGATGGTAGGTTTTTTTTTAGATGAAATCGATACAGCTAAATGGTATTCAGACCAAATGATGAGTTGATTACATTATTACACTATTTACAGTAACGTCCGCATCACAAAAATGTAAACGGTCTGGTCAGTCTACATATCAAATATACATGTATGCAACACGATAGCAAAGTTTTTAAAAAAAATTGAGGCAATTTCAGTTACACTTTTATATCACCAATTTAAATGTTCCAATGTTAAACATTACAAGCTGTTAAACAATTAACTCTAATTTAACATTCGATTTTGATTAGGTTAAATGAGAACAGTTTGTGTTGCTTCGAAAAGAGAATAAGCGCCTTGAGCATCCGTAAATATGGATTGTCCGTGTTTTAAATATTGTCATTTTTATCATTACTATCATCATGATCTCAGTAATTCGAATAGTCTTCTTTCCATATTTTTGTATAAATGCAATTTTCCACTTTTATTTGTTATATGAACTAGCAAAGTTTGTGAATTCTAAATCCACAACTCAAAATCTGGAGCAGTCATTAATTCAACATAGTAGGGACTGCAGAGCATTTTATTTAATAAAGAGGAGAGCTGGGGGTGGAGCAATTTTGCTGAATTCTTCAACTCTACTCCAAAAAGTGCAGCCTCGTGTAATTGTATTTTCTTCCTCGTCCCTGTTATAATAACTAGCACAAAACTGTTTGTGTATATAGACTTACTATTTTTTAAAGAAATATTACCAAAGTCAGTTTGCTGTTTCCACCTGCTGATAGTTAGTCTTGAACGAAATCTACTATGCAGCGTAGCCCCGGGACGCTGCCACGAAGTGGCAGCGTCCTGAGTGAAACCAGTACGATTCGGTGGGTCTCACAATCTACCAATGTTCAAATGACCATTTAAAAAATGGCCATGTAATTATTATTTTTTAATTAAAGTATCATATATACGATGCCACTTACCTAAACAGACTTTACGCAAATCAGCTTTTCCTAAAAAATGTGTAGAATCGATGAATGTCACTTTTTACTCTCAATTTTCGAAACCAGTCCCATTCGCCATGTTGTTAAAGCCAAATTGAAAATAGGCACTTGCGCATGCGCCTATGAATGTTTATTACAATGACGGCATAGTTTTCGTCAATGGAATAATGAATATTCATATACCCACTGTAATCCGCCGATCGCTAGCGTATAGATCTAGCGCTCTCGCTCAAGCTCGTCTAATGAATATTCATAATCCTCCCTTCTTGTCTGTATTATAATTGGAGCTGCTGACGCATGCGCATTGCAAGCAAAACACCGACCTTCGGAAGTTTTTACTACAGGCTCTTGGAGATAAATATGCCTTTTTTGTATCATCCTCATTGAAAAGAAAGACGACAGTCAATCGTAAAGTATTGTAAGTACCTAAAATAGCCTAAAATCAACTGATTTCATGTTTCATGGCTATCATTTTGACAAACGACCTTGTAATTATGTGACATCCATGCGATCAAAGGACTGCGAAGCGCAGCCCGAACACTACGTGTTCGGGCTGCCGCAGTAACTATGCAGCGTAACATTTAGAATAGATACCTTCAATGCGGCGTGTATTCTTAAGTTCATGGCGAAACGCGAGATTTTGATCAAAATGCATATCAATGTTGATATCCAACGGAAAGTATATTATATGGACATGATTGTTAAAAATGCAACGATGTCAACGTTATACTTCCATTTCACTTTATTTTAAAACAGTCATGTTTTTATTCATCTAAGTTCAATAACAAAACTTAAGTTAGGCCTAGCCTATTATTTTTTCATACATGTACATGTACATGTGTACGTTAGATCTAAATTGTAATCTACTGTGCCTGTGCAATTCATACTAGCCATATAATTTTGACTTTCTCTCTCTCTCTCTCTCTCTCTGAATTTTACAGATTAATTTACGGTACACATTTTAACTAAAATGAACTTTTATGTTAATAGTAGTAGACTACCTAGATCAACATTACATGTAGATTCAGATCTACGGTATTTAGTATTTTGATGAGGCCTAAAAAAGAAAATTAATATACAGGGCCTTTATTTGGAAATCTACTTCAATCTATATGAGGTCGGTCTCAGGCTTAGCGACTATCAATCGTCAAAAATAGCATCCACTGTGTTTTGATTTAACTGTTACATTTTATTGATAGAAATACAACGTGAGTTTTATACCATCTAACATTAATTTGTAATCTGTGATTGTTGATGAAGGGATATAAAACAAAATATACAGGGCCTTTATTCGGAAATCTAGTGCGATCTATGAGGTCTGTCTCAGCGACTACTTCTATTTCTCGCCCGTCGAGGAAATAGACGACTGTAGTCACTTCGACTCACCCCATAGATCGCTCTAGATTTCATCGGGCCCTGTATATTTGTATATTATGGGCATGATTGTTAAAATACAACGATGTCAACGCTATACACCTACGTTAGTAAGCTTCCTTTTCACTTTTTTGGACACATCCCCCTTTTTTTTAAACATCATTTAAGTTCAAGAACAATCTTCTTTCTTAGTAGGCGTACATGTATCTTCACTGAATCATGATTTTAGGTTATCGGGTGTGAATGTATTAAACACGTGGATATTGGGTATTTTCTTTTTGCTTCCGCAAATTTCGCTCTCACAGGGCATGAAATCTCAGAGCGTCAGGCGAATGACCTTTAAAAGTGACCTATATATTCTTTGAAGCCATATTAAAAGAGCTTGAATAATGTACTGTACTCGGGGATTATGTTTTAGTTAGATCGTTAACATGTAAACTAGAATAACATTGCGCTTACAAAAGAAATCGTGGCAACATAAATAATAATTTCCCGGCCACTTTTCTCATTTGGTCACTCACATTCATATTTCGTCCATTCAACGTAACGTAAATGTCGACCAAGAAAGAATTATTCAAAGTAAGAATCCGGGCCGAGCATTCAAATTAAACAGGAAAACAAATTCACATAATGTGAATTCAACTTGTAAATGCGAGCACTTTTATAGTAGATCTGCGCATTCAAGTTAACACAGTATAAAATCGAACGGGTTAACTTGCATGCACTGATCTCATATTAGACCGGCATGCACGAATTTGTAAACTGAATGCATGTTTGGTTGACTCATTGAATCTGAATGTTTGCATTCTTAATTTGAATTACAGAATTTGTCCAAGAGCGACATTTGCGTTAATTTGAATTATAAATTTGAGTGACTAAATGATTAAATTGACCAGGAAAACATATAATAATAATAATAACTAGAAATGTGCATTGCTGGGGCCGCGCAATGCTAAATGTATCCCCCGGCACTGGCAGCAATTTGAAGGAGGGACAAAGACCCTCCCCCATCCCCTCCCTCAAACAAAAGGATGGTGTAGAAATTAGATGTGTAGGTTTCACTAAGACACATCTTCATATAAAATTTGAAAGAAATGTGTTGAGAGATATACCAAGATACATCTCCATACAAAATTTGAAAGAAATCCATCAAGAAATGTGGCCTGCAGAGTGCACTCACGCCATGCCCTGAAGTATGACCTTTGACCCTATAAAAGACGGAACACTGGTGGCAGCATCACCAAAAACTATAGGTTTTTAGATTACACCAAGAGACACCTTCATGCAAAATTTGAACGAAATCCTTCAAGAAATGCAGAAGTAAGAGTGCAAGAAATGGAAAAATGACCTTTGACCCTATATAAAGGACGGAACAATGAGGGCAGCATCACCAAAAATTAAATATGTGTAGATTATACCAAGATACATCTCCATACAAAATTTGAACGAAATCCGTCGAGAAATGCAGAAGAGTGCAAGAAATGGAAAAATGACCTTTGACCCTATAAAGGACGGAACAATGAGGGCAGCATCACCAAAAATTAAACATGTGTAGATTATACCAAGATACATCTCCATACAAAATTTGAACAAAATCCGTTGAGAAATGTGGCCTGCAGAGTGCACTCACGCCATGCCCTGAAGTATGACCTTTGACCCTATAAAAGACGGAACACTGGTGGCAGCATCACCAAACACTATAGGTTTTTAAATTACACCAAGAGACACCTTCATGCAAAATTTGAACGAAATCCGTTGAGAAATGTAACCGCCAGAGCGCACACAAGAGTACACACAAGACATCTATCAAAATATGACCTTTGACCCAATAAAAGACGGAACACTGGGGGCAGCATCACCAAAATCTATAGGGTTCCAGATTTTACCAAGAGACACCTTCATACAAAATTTGAACAAAATCCGTTGAGAAATGTGACCGCTAGAGCGCACACAAACTATCCCCCAAAATATGGCCTTTTACCCTATAAAAGACGGAACACTGGGGGCAGCATCACCAGAAACTATGGGGAACCGACATTTGCTCCGGCGGCAATTGCTCCTGCGACAAATGCTCCTAAAAATACGAAAATTGCTCCGCGACAATTACTCCGCGATAATTGCTCCTGCGACAATTGCTCCGTCGACATTTGCTCCTGCGATAATTGCTCCGGCGACATTTGCTCCTGCGACAATTGCTCCGACGACATTTGCTCCTGCGACAATTGCTCCGTCGACATTTGCTCCTGCGACAATTGCTCCGTCGACATTTGCTCCGATCGAGCGACAATTGCTCCGCGACAACTGCTCCGTCGATAAAAATGCATATATGCGACAATTGCTCCTGCGACAATTGCTCCGTCAATAGAAATGCATATATGCGACAATTGCTCCGTCGACATTTGCTCCGATCGAGCGACAACGGCTCCGTCGACAGAAATGCTTATATGCGACAATTGCTCCTGCGACAATTGCTCCGCGACAACTGACTGCTCCGTCGATAGAAATGCGACAATTGCTCCTGCGACAATTGCTCCGCCGACATTTGCTCCAAAATATGATTATTGTTCAGTCGTTAAAAATGAATATGCGACAATTGCTCCGCGACAACAAACTCGTTAGACATGGTAGATAAAAAGGAATATGCGACATTTGCTCATCGACAATTGCTCCGCCAACATTTGCTCCATTTGAGCGACAATTCCTCCGCGACATTAGCTCCGTCGAAGAAAATGAATATGCGACAATATCATTGCCTCGAGATATCTCGAATATCTCGAAATACATGTATGTCGAGACAATTACTACCGTACCTCTAACTGCTTATTCCACGAGAGTACGATGACACTGGCGTCAATCCGTTTCGAGGAGTGGGATGGGGAATGAACAAAATATTTTGCCGAAATTTCTTGCTCACATTGATTTGACTATACACACCCCTCACCCACACACCCCAAGACACATACTTTTATTTATTTTGCGAGCGAGCCAAAAATTACCATATCTTGCCTTAAAAGAAGTCTCGTTTTTTGTCAAAATACACTCTGGACTTATAAGATATTTAAATGGTATATTTGGTTACCTCACTGCCAAATATTACATACTTCGCTGTTGCAAATGTTTGCTGTCCAAAACCACACTGTTTCTAAACATTGCGAGCAAGGAAAACGCACTCTCTTGGGGATAAAGTATCATCTCGTCATCAAAATACACCACAGGCCTATAACCTTTCTAAAATATATTCCGCCTCCCGTTGCATGCCCAATTTGTTTGCCTTCCCAATAAGTTTCACTCTAGCTTTTCAGTGAGCGCAGCGAAAAATATTATGATATGCGGGCATCCGCTGCTGGAATAAAATGATTGCTAATCGAAAACGTCTTGTTTCTAGATTTTATAAGCGGGCAAATATTGATTTTTTTTTTTAAATACTAAAAACAGGTTTAAGTGTATTGTTACAATCCCTTCTCGTGATTTTAGTAACGTACATTTATCGGCATCTTCCGTTCACACAGAGAGTATGATCAGGGTGTGATGATATGCATAAGGGTCTGAGCCAAAAGTCCTGTCAACGCGACGGGACGGAATTCAATAGGATTTTTTCTCCTTACAAGAAAATAAGAAATGCTACCTGCTGCATACCTTTACTTATGTAATAAGTTTACACTGAAGAACAATTCCACTACAAACACAAGAATGATCGTAATTCCGTTTCCATGGTAACAACATTTTTTGTTAGCGCGACGGGACGGAACGATAGAATGGTGAAATTTTGTAAGACAGATTCAAAGTAAAATTCTATCGAAGTTAAAATTGAAGACTAGCTACGTATCCTGATTTTTTATTAGTATGATAGAGCACATGACATTCAACCATGAAGCTAAGATTTTGGCCCAATCAATTTTTTTAAATTTGAAAATTGATGAATGGGTGTCGCGCGACGGGACGGAATGCGACGGGACGGAAACTTTTGCACCATGTACAAAATGAATGGGGATTTCAAATTTTTTTTAAAATATTGTCCAACTGTACATTTTTCTTTTAAAATATGGTAGAACTACAATGTTAAGGCACAGGGAAGTGGCAAGATTTATTGTTGATTCAAATTAAAGAGATAAAATCACTAGAGAGGATGGACACTTTTGCACCATGTACAAAACAAATGGGGATTTTGAAAAGAAATTTTTTTGATATCATGAAATAGTTCTTTTCTCTAAAAAAATGTGGTAGAACTACATTGTTCGAGTAAGAAAACTTTTATTCTCTATTGTTTATTCAAATTAAATGAATAAAAACTTGCTCGGGGTAAAAAAAGTATACTTACATCAAATTACATACATGGGACTGTACTTTCCATGCAAAATTCCGTCCCGTCGCGCCTAAAATCCCTTAAATACCCACTAAATGCGACGGGACGGAAAAAAAAAGAACACATCACAATTCTTCTCGAAATATAAGGGAATCAATTTTAATGGTACAGAAGTGATGGTATGATAGTTCATTGATACTTTATAAGACCTCGGTCTATAAACTCTACTTTATCCTATAAAAAAATAAAAAGGGGGTGTCAAAGTGCCCCAAAATACAATTTTGCACCAAAAAGTTGAAATTTTAACCCAATTATAACAGAATATTGCCAGAACTGGCATTGGGCATTGAATAGTATTGCATATAGTATTCCAACGCCAAACTTTATTTTTCAAATGCCCTTTCACTTTTTTTTAAATTGCTTTTTCTAGTAATTCCGTCCCGTCGCACTATGAGGGCGCTCTTTTCCATTTTAAAGGTTATTTAAAAAAAAACGAAACGCAATCATGAAGAGACATGTACATTTTCATAAACTACAGATTCTCAGCTTTCATGTGATATACAAGGGCAGACAAAAATCTTAAATTGAAAATTTAGGGTTTATGTTTACTACTTTTGGCTCAGACCCATAGGCTAATGGTCACAGGCGGTCATGTCCTGAAAATTCATCTATTTTAGGTCAACTTGCCGCTCGAATCCTTGCAGACATAACTATCACTTTATGAGTTAAAGAATTAAGCAAGATGCAAACCTATTCCCTTTCTTGATAATATAAATATAACCGGCATAGGTTAAGATAGTGAAATCAAGCGAGCGAAGCGAACAACGCTTTAAATTAAATTAAATTCAATTCTTTTCAATTCAGCTTTATTCAGATTCATATATAAAAGAGTATCATTAACATTAACATGCAAGAAATTATGATATAGTTAAGTGTATTTAAACGGGCATAGTCATTAAAATTGCATGTAATTATTAAAACATAAAAAAGACTGACAATAAAAATAGGAACCTGGTTGCTGTATAAAAACCCTTGTGGGTTTGTCTTGACAGCCACGTTCAGGTTTTCCCTTCATTGTCATTCCTCTTTTTCCTTTCTCTTTTCCATTATTACTTCTTCTTTAAAAATTGGGGGTATATTTTTTACACGCCATTCACCCTTCTTCCACCTCTACAAGCGATTATTTAAAAAATGTATTTATGGCTAGACAATCAGCCCTGGGCACCCCCCCCCCCCCCTCCCCCGCACAAAAAAGTGAAGATGGTGAGTGTACAATATATTTTGATCTAGTCCTTTAACCTTTAGTGTGCACATTTTCTCTTTGCATTTAGATGTTTTTAAAGAATCCATGTTCGGGGGGGGGGGGGGGGGTGAGGTGTTTTGCCCGAAAATGACATTTTCTGGTCCAATTATCACACTTTTTACCCAAATATCACATTCTATGGCCATAAATATCATTAATTTTCAAGTCTCCCACAGCCTCCTGGGTCGTAGCATATGTTTCTTTGTACTCTGTAATTAATTTCGCTTTACAAATAACCGTAAGACAAGCATATTCAGACAGATGTCACAAAAATTTTACGTTTTATTTTTAGGTGATCTGTCATAGTGACAGATCACCTATTGTATTCGTCAGAATTTTCTTTCTTTATTCTTTATTTATTTATTTATTAGGTGATCTGTCAAAGTGACAGATCACCTATTGTATTCGTCAGAATTTTCTTTCTTTATTTATTTATTTATTTATTTATTTTTATTTTCTACCACTTTCTTGTTGCAACGAAATCTCAAAAACTTCTCAGTCAATTTTCATCACATTTCTATCAGTCATGAGGTCATATAAGGTCAAGCTTCAAAATCTTTTTCAAGGTCATTAGGTCATCATGACGTCATCCAGGCGCCATTTTGTGAAATCACATTATCAATCATATCTTCATAACGAGTCATCAAAAATGAACCATATTTGACACACATGAACTTCAGGTCAAGGGTCAACATAAAATGTCATCAAAATCCGCACACGCATCATGACGCGCACGTACGCGCGCGTCAAAATTTAAAAATGCTCAAAATCACTTTCTAATCAAATTAGAGTATGGGTCAGGACATTTTAAGCATTTAAAAATTTTCCGTCCGTGCGCGTCCGTGTGCGCGTTATGCGCGCGCGCAGCGCGTTCATAACGTAAAAATGCCGTTTTTTCGCATGTTTCATCTTCCTGATATTATTCTTGACAATTTCCAACTATTTACAGTCATTCTCGACCTTCCATAATGTCGTACGCGCGCGTCAATCTTTCAAATTCGTGCGCACGTCAATGGTCATTCTAATGTAAAAAGTGGTAAAAGCATGCCTATCTAGAATCCGCCATAGCTCGTCAGAATGCCCCGAAACCGCCAAATTTCTTTACATATTCTGAAAGCCTGGGAGTTGTAGATTTGAATTCATGTAGAATTTTTGCCGATCTCATGTTCTAACATCATCATATTTGCATATGAACTCAAAAAAATGATTCTGAAAAAATGACGTCATCATTTTTGTATTCTTTTGATCATATTTCAGTAATAGGTGGTCGATTTTCTTCCAAATTTTGATATGTTATAGCTGAGACAATTCTCTACGAGACCAGATACCACCATTTTTCATTTTGATGACGTCATCACACTGAAATGTTCAATTAAAGACGCCATGTCAGAATTTTCCCTATTTGCGTGTTATGTCTATGGAAGATGACTTTTTTTCGAATCATGAATCTACATGACATCGTTCTCTGAGCAGTATCTCAGTTATTTTTGGTCTATTTTCTTCCAGATTTTAATATGTTGTAGCTGAGACTATAAGCTTTTACAAATGTGGTCTCCAATTTTTGATCAGATGTCGGGATCATGCCCAATTTTTCAGTACAAAATGTGATTTGAGAATCCCGTTTTCGTTTACGTGTTATCTCTATGGGAAATATTCTGGTCTATCGGTAAAGCACAGGACTACCATGGTCAAGGTACCTGGTTCGATCCCCGGGGCCGATTTTTTTTTTTTTTTTTTTTTGCTTCTTTTTGCCTGTCATTTTACCATCCTCTTCGACTATTGTAACATAAAAAATCACAAATCATGTAATAAACTGCCTTATTTTCCGTATTATGTCTATTAGAAAGTAGTGTGCAGTAGTTTGTGTACAACCCTATGGAAATTGTGATTTCCTGTCCTGTATTAGAGCTATGGGGTTAATCTCCCAAGTATCCTGTATCATCATCATTATTATCATCACCGTCATGATCATCATCGCTATTATTATATCATCGCCATCACTATATCATTATAATCATCATAATCACCATTATCATCATCACCATAATCATTTTACAATGACCGTTACACATTTTGCTACATTCCTGTCCTCAAGAAGCATCTCCATTCATGGCATTCTTGACATCCTATCTTCAGTTTAGTATTTCCCCATTATTATGATCATCCTGATTACAATCATGATCGTACAAAATGAAAGACAGACCACCTAATTCGTCCTCATGACGAATTAAATTCTAGTTTATTTTTATTTTCTACCACTTTCTTGTTGCAACGAAATCTCAAAAACTTCTCAGTCAATTTTCATCACATTTCTATCAGTCATCATGTCATATAAGGTCAAGCTCTAAAATCTTTTTCAAGGACATTAGGTCATCATGACGTCATCCAGGCGCCATTTTGTGAAATCACATTATCAATCATATCTTCATAACGAGTCATCAAAAATGAACCATATTTGACACACATGAACTTCAGGTCAAGGGCCAACATAAAATGTCATCAAAATCCGCGCACGCATCATGACGCGCACGTACGCGCGCGTCAAAATTTAAAAATGCTCAAAATCACTTATTAATTAAATTAGAGTATGGGTCAGGACATTTTAAGCATTTTAAAATTTTCCGTCCGTGCGCGTCCGTGTGCGCGTTATGCGCGCGCGCAGCGCGTACATAACGTAAAAACGCCGTTTTTTCGCATGGTTTGTCTTCCTGACACTGTTCTTGACAATTTCCAACTATTTACAGTCATTTTTGACCTTCCATAATGCCACACGCGTGCGTCAAAGTTTCAAATTCGTGCGCGCGTCAATGGCCATTCTAATGTAAAAAGTGGTAAAAACATGCCTATCTAAAATCCGCCATAGCTCGTCAGAATGCGTGGAAACCCCCCAATTTCTTTACATATTCTGAAAGCCTGTGAGTTGTAGATTTGAATTCATGCAGAATTTTTGCCGATCTCATGTTTTAACGTCATCATATTTGCATATGAACTCAAAAAAATGATTTTGAAAAAATGACGTCATCATTTTTGTATTCATTTGATAATAATTCAGTAATAGGTGGTCAATTTTCTTCCAAATTTTGATATGTTATAGCTGAGACAATTGTCTACAAGATCAGTCACCACGGTTTTTCATTTTGATGACGTCATCACAGTGAAATATTCAATTAAAAACGACATGTCAGAATTTCCCCTATTTGCGTGTTATGTCTATGGAAGATGATTTTTTTTCGAAACATGAATCTACATGACATCGTTCTCTGAGCAGTATCTCAGTTATTTTTGGTCTATTTCCTTCCAGATTTTAATATGTTGTAGCCTGATACATACTGTTTCTATGAGGGTTCGGTTTTTTTAATCTGATGTCGGGATCATTGTCAATTTTAAACTACAAAATGTGATTTGAGAATCCCGTTTTTCGTTTACGTGTTATCTCTATGGGAAATATTTTGGTATATTGGTCAAAGCACTTGACTCCCATTCCGGTGACCCAGGTTCGATCCCCGGTGGGTCCATAAATTTTTTTTTTTCCTCTTTTTGCCTGTCATTTTACCGTCCTCTTCGACTATTATAACATAAACAATCACAAACCATGCAATAAACTGCCTTATTTTCCGTGTTATATCTATTAGAAAGTAGTGTGCAGTAGTTTGTGTACAACCCTATGGAAATTGTGATTCCCTGTCGTGTATTAGAGCTATGGGATTTATCTCCCAGTATCCTGCAATATCAAATCGTCCTATTTGATATCACAATTTCTCAAAATTGGCTTGGTCAATTATATTCAAATTTTTGTCAGTCATCAGTCCTAATAAGGTCAAGTTCCCGCATCTTTTTCAAGATCATCAGATTATTGTGACGTCATCCAGGCGCCATTTTGTAAAAATCAACTAATGATTGTATCTTCTTCACGAAATGTCATCTCTCTTTCATATTTGGCATGGCTAAGGTCAATGTCATTTCAGTCATGGTCATCATGATTATCATCATGATTATCATTAACATCATTATCATCATCACTGTCATGATATTCATGATGATGATGATTATCATCAACATCATTATTATCATCACTGTCATGATATTCATGATGATGATTATCATCAACATCATTATCATCATCACTGTCATGATATAATGATCATCATCATGATTATCAACATTATTATCATCATCACTGTCATGATATAATGATCATCATCATGATTATCAACATTATTATCATCATCACTGTCATGATATAATGATCATCATCATGATTATCATCAACATTATTATCATTACTGTCATGATGATAGTCATGATGATGATTATCATCAACATCATTATCACCATCACTGTCATGATATCCACGAATCATCCAAAATTCATGTTCACACACTTTATGCCCCATTGAAATAAAGGGGGCGCTATTTCACTAAAATAGGTAGTAGAGCCTATGAATTGAAAATGCTAGGAAGAGGCTGAAATCATAAAAATCGTCAATAGATTCATTATAATTAATGTCATCGTGATATCAACATCATATTTCACATTATCATTTTGTCATTCGTCTTCGTCAAAAATATTAAGATCAAAAGACAGATCACTTAATTCGTCCCCATGACGAATTAAATTTCTAGTTTATTATTATTTCTTCTTTAAAAATTGGGGGTATATTTTTTACACGCCATTCACCCTTCTTCCACCTCTACAAGCGATTTAAAAAAAATGTATTTATGGCTAGACAGGGGTGAATGGGGGGCTCTGACAATCAGCCCTGGGCCCCCCCCCCCCCCCCCCCCCCGCACAAAAAGTGAAGATGGTGAGTGTACAATATATTTTGATCTAGTCCTTTAACCTTTAGTGTGCACATTTTCTCTTTGCATTTAGATGTTTTTAAAGAATCCATGTTCGGGGGGGGGGGGGGGTGTTTTGCCCGAAAATGACATTTTCTGGTCCAATTATCACACTTTTTACCCAAATATCACATTCTATGGCCATAAATATCATTAATTTTCAAGTCTCCCACAGCCTCCTGGGTCGTAGCATATGTTTCTTTGTACTCTGTAATTAATTTCGCTTTACAAATAACCGTAAGACAAGCATATTCAGACAGATGTCACAAAAAATTTACGTTTTATTTTTTACCCCATTATTAACCACATTTAATGGGGGTGGGCAAACTTTCGTCCATATCACTTTCATGGTGGGTAGCAACTGCCCCCCCCCCCCCCCCCCCACCACAGGATCTTCGACGCACCTGCTTCATTTCTTTATCTATCTTTCTTTTTTGACTTCTTCCTTGCCCTTTTCTTTCTTTCTTCCTTCATATTTTCTTACGCGTGCACAGCCGAATGCATACCGACACGGGCATTGTAGTACTAGTACCAACGGCAAGTTTTGAGGGGGAGGACACATCCATAAGTCCCCCCCCCCCCCCCCTCCCCATAGACAAATTAAAACTTATAGACGGAAAGGTAGCACCCGCGGATTTCCCTCATTTGCATATAAGCTGTAGCGTCACCATTCAGGCTAAGCGTATTCGGCCCTGATTCGGCCACGCCCATTTGGTAACATTTCATTTTCCCGAAGCCCCCGATACCAAGAAAATATCGAAAAGTATCGAGAAACTCCTTATGCATTATTCATTTTTGTTTTGCATACTCGATTTATCAAACTTTGATTGGACCGGACCTTATGAATATGAATGTGATTGAAAAGGGACGATTTGACCTCTCTTCGTCACTTCCGCTGTGAATTTGACGTCACCCGCACAAAGTAAAAAAAGTTGTGGAAAGTTTAGAGGTGAGTACACCTGTATTTATGCTTAATTTTCGAAAATTAGATTATATTTATAACAAATTCTGCCATTGTGAGTAATCTGTTTCAATTTCTCTACATTTTGAAGGGATTCTACAGAGCTGTATGTCATGAAACAATGTGTAATCTACTCTCGAACTTTCAATTCAATTTTCATCGTCATGAGCTAAATGTTGCAGCTCGATTCCCACCCTGTCACTCGTGACGGCTTACCCGGACTTTCGGGCGGGACTATCTAACTGTTAGATACGTTTCGATAGATGATCTATTGATTGATGTCAATGCCAATGGCTGACAGATTTCGTAAACCTCGAAATAGATCGAACTTAGTCTGTATTTCGATTATTTGGTTATCTAAGTTAGATGTAGACGCATAGACCCCGTTATATTCTGAAAGACAAAGGGCCCAGGTGAGACCCTTTCTGTAGCGTAGGCTGTTCTTGTCAGGATTTTTTTTTGAGAATGAAGAGGGGGTTTCATGTTGATAGTTGATACTAGTATTTTCCAGAGACCAGTCCAGGTCAAGGTTTACTTTGTGTACATGTACAAAGTTTGGTAATGCAGGGTTGTAATTTTAACGTAGTGGTTCTTAGTAAAAGTTAATTTGCTTAGGTGTACTAATGTTAGATGAGCTTTGGCCCACTTTTTTCTTCTAAAGTTGAGCCAAGGCCAAAGCCAAGGCTAGCTAGGCAAGCATCTAATGATCTAGACCGAACGAGAGAGAAATTTCGGTCTAGGCTAGCATCATGGTGATGAGGTTTTATATTTTTTACATTTCAAGAGAGAGAGAGAGAGAGAAGGGGGTACATAAATTAGTGTTGATTATAGACCAGAATCAAAGGCCTTTTTAAAGAGGTAATAAATCTCCCCTGAGTATTAAATAGCTGGATGGCCTTTGTTTCAGTATTGCATTCATTAGTCTCATTCATGTTGACTTTGATTTCCATCAGATAAACATGGCAAGGAACTAACCTGTGGCTGATCTACTTGAAGATCTACTAGGTCTCCTTACATAACTTAACAACTGTTGGAGGTGCCGGATGAAGTGGAAAGTCCTACTTGATGAGACATGAGAAATAAACAGGTAAGTCTAGACCTTACTGCGGCAGCCTGAACGCATAGCGTTCGTGGCAGCATCCATGGGCTAGGGACTAGACCTAACTAGTTAGACCTATACCTATTACAGCTAAAAATTATAGACTAGGTCTGGTGGTGGTAGTGGATCCAGGATCAGTTAACTGGGGAGGGAGGGGTGGGGGGGGGGGGGGGGTGATGATGTGTTCACAATAAAGAGTGGCATTTTTAGTTAACATTGTCCAACCAAAACAACATTTTTTTTTTCTTTTTTCTGAGGAATGGACAATTCATTTGTCATTTTTCCTTTATCCACCACTGAGATCTGTTTTCAGTGTAATATGAAATTAGCTGTTTAGTGTCTTTAAATATCAATTATGATATATTTAAGGGATGTTCAGTGGGATGTCATAAATACAAATTTTAGTCCCCTTAATTATTACATTTAACATTTCATTAATTCCTGCAAACAGAAACAAAACAAAATAAGATGGGTGAATGTATGTTATTGATATTATTATTTTCATTATTATTGTTATCATTATGATCATTATTATTGTTAGTAGTAGTAGTAGTAGTAGTAATATTAGGGCCAAATATGACACTATTGATTACAGTCCATAAATCTATTGTAGTTAGACTCCTCTTTGAAAAGATGAAGAGGGTGAGGATGAGTGTTTGTGTGATTTTTTTTCTTAATACAGGGTAATGCTTCTGTACCTCATCTATTCTACAACAGATGATGATGATGAAGAAGAATGCTTACCTACTGAGAATGAAGACAAATTCTGAGACGAACAATTACTACTTAGCTGCTTCAGTTTTGCATGGTAGGCATATGCTTTAAGAGTAAGATTGCTATCAGCCTTCAGGGGCGTCAATGTGTTTTTCGGAGGGGGGAGGGGGGCAAAACAGCCTAATAGCACCCTTCATGATTTTTTCAATGCCTCTTAATTGCCAGCTTCTCCAAGGTAACATGAGTCAGGGAAATATAATTATTATTATTATTTTTTTTTTTTTTTGGGGGGGGGGGGCAAAACTATATTATTTGCCCTCCTACTGCCCACTTACCACCCCATAATCAATGCCCCTGGTTGTTATTAGTACCTCAATACAATCAAGGTACACACTTTTTGGTTCAAGAAGCCATTTTCTTGTGACTTTACTAATTTAGTTTCTTTTGAATAGCCTTGAAAATTGTATCTGTCCAACTGGAAAAACTTTTTTCCTCTTTAAATACTTTTGAGAATTCCCACGTATTATATTAATATCATTTAAAGAGTCGATGTTAACTATTAATAGGAAACTCTAAATTTCAGTCTTTGCAAATTCTAATTGTTGCTTGCTAAATTATAAAATACACAATGGATGCTATTTTCTAAACTCTTTCCTCTTTTCTTTCAATAGACATGGATTTCTACTTCAACTCTTCAGTGAAATAGACCCCTGCTTTGATAAACATCTAAATTTCTTCATATTGAAATCATACCTGGATTCCAGTCTAATATGCATCATTAGAATGGCGGAAGAGGAGTTTTAAACGGGCGTCACGGAACGTCTTGGAAAGTGGAGGGGCTTAGTGTGGGGGGGGGGGGGGGCTGCGTGTATTACCACATTTTTGCACTGCCGTACGTTTGCACGTGTTTGCTGAAAAAGGAGGGGGCTGCAGCCCCCTCCCCCCCCCCCCCCACCGGTTCCACGGTCCCTGTTAAAGTTCTTCAATTATATCTTAACCATCTTACCCACCCCCTCCCCATGTCAAATGTTGCAGTCACATGCAGCCATTTTGTGTAGTAGCTCGTTATTGTGAGGAGGTCTTCCTCTTCTATGTGGCCTAGTGACATTACATGGCCCCTAATGAAATAAAGATAAGCACTGCCACAGCCACTTGGCCTCTCCTTTATTAAATCTTCTCACCATGTATAACAAATTAATAATAATAATTAACTGATTCTGTGAATTTGTGCTAATTTAATTACTATTCTATTATTGATCTTCAGAGAAAATCCATACTATTCAACACTTTATTTCAGGGATGCCACTGTTCAGACAAAAGTAGCAATTCCTACTTTTTCAACATAATTTTAGCCATATAAAACCACTGTTTATTTAGTACCCAAGGGCCCATTCTAGATGATTTTCCCACTTTTTTATCAATTCTAATTTGAATTTAGATTCAAACTATAGAATTAGATCTCTGTGTGTGTTTCTCGCGCCCCCCCCTTTTTTTAGTTAGACTTTTAATACTATTAATATGCAATATACATGTACCAACTAAAAGGAAGATGAATCATTTGATTTATATTTCTTAGAAGTGTCAACAAGACTCACATTTGTAAACAAATTTGTAGGCATTTTACTCCCAGTGTTAAAGATCGTATGCTCGATCTGTAATGAAAAACACAAGTCAGAAAAAATTGGAACTAGCGGGATTCGAACCTGTCATCTACTGCTTTCCGGGCAGCGACTTAACCACCAGGCTATTCTGGTTCACGGCCAAGTCACAATGAACTGGAATCAAATACCCAAGATCCTCTTCTTTCTGACTCATTAATATTCAACAGTCCGCCGTAGACAATGGTTAGTAAACGAAGAAGCTTGATGGGAGGAATTTTAATTTGTAAACAAATTAAAATAGGCATTTTACTCCCAGTGTTAAAGATCTTATGCTCGATCTGTAATGAAAAACACAAGTCAGAAAAAATTGGAACCAGCTGGTTCCAATTTTTTCTGACTTGTGTTTTTCATCGTGACCTCCCATCAAGGTTCTTCGTTTAAAGACTCACATTATCTGTTTTTCAAGAGTAACATGGTGTGCGTATTGAACATGGAAATTAGATGGTCATTTATTTCTTTTATTATTTCTTCTTTTGTGGGGTGTAGTGGTAAAAAGTTAATAGTATCTATTTCTCCAGTGTAAATTCAATAATTTACCTCTTGAATAGGGATTGAAATTAATAATGTATGATTCATTTATATTGAAATTCATTTTTTTAATGCATGTACATATTTGTACTACTGTCAAGAAAAGAATGATATTATTTGACCATGACAAGTCAGTTGTAATAGAACTCATGAAAGAGTATGACTGCAGATAAATGATGGGTTTATTTAAGAAGTAATACAATGTCTAAACATCTCTAAAGACTGTTATCATTTCTGCATGTACAAAAATATTCATTAAAAAGTGAGAAAATCTAACTATTCCCGAATTGACGTGTGCATAAAATTGCACCTTAAATCTTGATTGTAAGAAAGATAATTGTTATTGAAAATTTGCATGTGAACATGATAAAGGTCCTCTCACGTTATATCAATGACATGAACCATATGGGGATGGGGGTGTGATGGAGGTGCGTATGAGAGAGAGAGAGAGGGAAGAAAAAAGATGAGAAAAGGTGAAATAGAAGATTTTATGATTTTTTTTTTTTTTTGGGGGGGGGGGGGTAGCCAGCCCTCCAAGATTGTTTTCCCATTCAAAATGAACCAGGACGTGTGATCGAGGTGTGTGTATGAGAGAGAGAGAGAGGGAGAGAGAGAAAGGGGAGGGAAGAAAAAAGATGAGGAAAGGTGAAAGAAGATTTGATGAAAATGGGGGAGGGGAATTTTTTTTAGCTAGCCCTTCGAAAAAAATTTTTCCTCCTCCAAAATTCGGGGGGGGGGGGAGGGGGGTTACCAGATTTGATGAGGTCCAGTTTTCCTCCATAATTCTCTGACAAGCAAAATATGAATTTCAAAAAAGGTTATATGTTATAAAAGAAAGGGGTGGCACACTTAAATAGGCTTATACTTGTCTTTCAAAAAAAAATAGAGGGGGGAGGGTCAAAAGCTGTTAGGGGGCAGTCTGTCCCCTTGCCCACCCCCACCCCGGGTATGCTAGTGGGGGGGGGGGGGGGGTGAGAAAGAGGGAAGAAAGTAAAGAATAAAAATGTAATAGTTTTCGGGTCAACTAAAATAGCCGAATTTTCAAGGTTCATAATTCTCTTTGAAAGGTACAATTATAAGATTCACAAATTGGTATCAATGCGAAAGTTGCCCCTCAAGAAAATCAAAGGATACCTCTTCTTCTACACCGGCTGATATTTTATTCTTACCTTAATTTGGCCTTCAATTATTATACACACTCCCCCTCCCCCCCCCCCCTTTTTTTTATAACATTATCCTACTGGTCAAAGATAGTAAATTTATTAAAAAGTAATTTGAAAAATTACTTATTATGAATGTAAAGGTTTTTTCTCTTAATTCATGAGATGTGATAAATTTAATGTGAACAACATGTATTTATCTTCTTCATAACTACGGTATACAACTCATTGAACTCGACCAAGTAACGTTATTTAAGTGGAACGACGTTAACCCTTTTGTGCTGACTGATCACATGTTGGGACCTAATTATCATAAAGATTTAATGACACCATATGAATGACGCCCATTCGTCAATTATCGATGCGCCGTCATTAGCCAAGTGATGAATACATTAGCATACATGAATAGATTAGGCGGATTTGACCTTTCTTAATGCGCATGCGTGACACTGATCCACATTTATATTTTACCTGTACGTGTAAAGCATATACACTGTAGGGGAGCATCGTACAAAATGAATAATGCATCGGGGGCTTCGGGCGCGTTCAAATCGTGCCCAAATGTTAGAGCGTAATGGCGGCCGCTTTAGGGGCTTGCCCCTCCCATACGCCACTGGACTCCACGTACATAGGCCTTTGCATGTTTTTATTTTGATTGTTCTTTTACTTTATCATGGTTTATATATTTCCTTTCACTGCCATACGTTTGACGTTTGTTCTGATTCTTGTTTCTGTGTGTGTGTTGTTTTTTATAGTTTTGTTCTTAATAAGCCGACACAGGCTCAGCGCGGCAGGAGCCGGGGAGCTGGTTCCAGGCATAATTATGACCAGCTTAGAGAGAGAAAAAGAAAGCTGTACAGTTTATTCAATATTTGTTTGTTTTTGTTTGCAAGGCGTTTGTCAGCTCCACGCTGAGGGAGACCCGGGAGCGAACACTTAATACCCCGCTTGACCAGTTTAAAAAGTTGAATTGGCAACCCAGAATGATTGTCATACTTTTGTATTACTGGTATAAATTATTCTATCTTTCACGTTTGTATTATTTTTGTTTATATATATATATATATATATATTTAAGCCATGCAGTTCTGCATAGGGGAGTCAGGGAGCTAGAGGCATTATTATGATATTTTCTGTTTGATAGAGTACTGCCATATTAATAAGTATAATACATGTATATGTCAATTTGTTTTGTTTGCGAGGCATTATGCAAGCTCCACGTGGCGGGAGGCTCGGGAGCGAACACTTAATTCCACCAATTCCCCATATTTTGGGCGTATATTCCCTTCCCCTCACTATTACAATATTAAATTGAACCTATGAACTTTAGCAATTCGCAACAACCCACATACAGGACTGGCTTGTTTTCCCCACCAGCAAGTGTCATGACTAGTAGATAGAATGGCTATAATTTAGAAATAAATGTTCGCCATCATTTACTCAGTTGTGTTAAAAATGCCCAAGATAAAGAAAGAGAGAGAGAGAGAGAGAGGGGGGGGGGGGGGGGAACAAAATAATAAAACATATGATGAATAATTAATAGGTATAGGCAAAATCACAAGGGAAAGTGGTAGAAAAAAAATTTAAAAAGGTTTATTTCCAAATCCCGAAACACCAACAACAGCTATTGTTCTGAATTCGTTGTGTTCGCTTTTGATGAGGATTTTATATAAGGTTTTCGTTGGAGCAATTGTCACATACATAAGCATTAACGACGGCCGACGGAACAGATGTCGGCGGACAAGTTGTCGCATGAGCAATTGTTGCGGAGCAATGATATTGTCACATATTCATTTTATTTGACGGAGCTAATGTCGCGAAGGAATTGTCGCTCGAATGAAACAAATGTCGGCGGATCGAGTGCTTTCCGCCGGAGCTAATGTCGCCGGAGCAAATGTCGACGGAGCAATTGTCGAGGAGCAAATATTTATTTCTATTTACTGAGTTTATTGTCGCGGAGCAATTGTCGCATATTCATTTTTATCGGCGGAGCAATTGTCGCATATATTCATTATTATCGACGGAGCAGTTGTCGCGGAGTAGGTAATTGTCGCTCGATCGGAGCAAATGTCGACAAAACAATTGTTGCAGAAACAATTGTCGCAATTGTCTCATATATTCATTTTATCGACGGAGCAATTGTCGCTCGATCGGAGCAAATGTCGACGGAGCAATTGTCACATATATTCATTTTATCGACGGAGCAATTGTCGCTCGATCGGAGCAAATGTCGCGGAGCAATTGTCGCAGGGGCAATTGTCGCATATTTGCATTTCTATCGACGGAGCAGTTGTCGCGGAGCAATTGTCGCTCGATCGGAGCAAATGTCGACGGAGCAATTGTCGCAGGAGCAAATGTCGACGGAGCAATTGTCGCAGGAGCAAATGTCGACGGAGCAATTGTCGCAGGAGCAAATGTCGTCGGAGCAATTATCGCAGGAGCAAATGTCGACGGAGCAATTGTCGCAGGAGCAATTATCGCGGAGCAATTGTCGCGGAGCAATTGTCGTATTTTTAGGAGCATTTGTCGCAGGAGCAATTGCCGCCGGAGCAAATGTCATACATTCGAAACTATAGGGGTCCAGATTTTACCAAGATACACGTCCACAGGAAGTCTGAAAGAAATTCGTCGAGAAATGTGACCGCTAGAGCGCACACAAGAATGTGACGCGGCGGCGGCGGCGAAACGCTGCTGAATCCAAAGTATCCTCCGGCATACTGCCGGGGGATACAATAATAATAATAGTAACAATAATAACAATAAAAGAAAACTAAAATGATGATAATAAATCTAATTATTGTGTAATTACAGAGTTTCTTCTTTCTTAGTAGGCCTACAATATCTTCATTGAATCATGATTTTAGGTTATCAGTTGTGAATGTAACACGTGGATACTGGAAATGTTCAATCAGATTTTTGCATTTGGTGTTGCTTCCGCAAATTTCGCTCTCACGGGGCATGAAATCTACATCGCTGATCAACAGCGCTGATCTACATTGTCTAGATCTATATCATGCACTTCTCTTTCCTTTATCGTTTTCTAATCTCAGAGCGTCAGGCGAATGACCTTTAAAAGTGACCTATATTTTCTTTGAAGCCATATTAAAAGAGCTTGAATAATGTACTGTACTCGGGGATTATGTTTTAGTAATAGATCGTTCACATGTAGACTAGAATAACATGGCGCTTACAAAAGAAATCGTGGAAACATTTTGGTCACTCACATTCATATTTCGTGCATTCAGCGTATACGTAAATGTCGACCAAGAAAGAACTGTTCAAAGTAAGAATCCGGGCCGAGCATTCAAATTAAACAGGAAAACAAATTCACATAATGTGATTTCAACTTGTAAATGCGAGCACTTTTATAGTAGATCTGCGAATTCAAGTTAACACAGTAAACCGAACGTGTTAACTTGCATGCACTGATCTCATAAGACCGGCATGCACGAATTTGTAAACTGAATGCATGTTTGGTTGACTCGTGGAATTTGAATGTTTGGATTCTTAATTTGAATTACAGAATTCGTCCAAGAGCGACATTAGCGTTAAAATTGAATTATAAATTTGAGTGACCAAATGATTGCATTGACCGGAAAACCTATAATGGTAATACTGTCCATAATGTTAATGATAATAATAACAATAAAGGAAAATTAAAATGAATATGATAATAGATCTAATTTTAGTAACCTAAAATGTATATTTGCTCAATCTACATGCATATACTAATACTAATACTGTATATTGAAATAAGAAAATAACAATAAGGTCTAAAGACTCTAAGGAGAAGTAATAATTTGGGGGGTTTTAATAAATAAAAATCAACATAAAACTAGGCTGCACCGACGTCTAAACTATTCATCGCTTTATGCATTCATACTATTACGCGTTAGTACTGCAGAAAACCGGAATAGAATCATCTCATACAATCTATTTTATATTATGAGTTGAACTTACTCTACGTATTCCATCGTCTTCACATGTCTGCAGCACTCGACGAGGTAAACCAAGTCTTCCTCGTCTGTGCACTTCACCCCATACACATACAGCAGCTGTAGGTTGTTGGTTTGTTCTCTGATCAGAAGACCCAGTCCTCTCATCGTCTCTCTCGATACATTCTTCTTCTCTGATGGGAGTGAGTACGGTGCTCTAAGCCTGATGTGTGTGAGCTGCTGTCCCCCGGTCAGACGAAGACAAGCCGTGATCTGAGATATGTCTCTCTCTGCATCATCGATAATGATATCGATCTCTTCCAAGCCAGGTAGCGATGAAGGCAGACCTTCGTAGCTTTGTGACGTCACTCTCCTGGCTGTCAGCTCTGTGACGGATGGAAGCTCAGGAGGAGATGGAGAGAAACTGAGAGAGGAGTCTGAGATAGTAAGCTTGGACAGTGAGGTGAAGGATCTGAGGCAGGACCACAACCTGATGATCATCTCAGCAGATAGTTGGCAGTCCTTAATCGTTAACATAGGGATCTGTAATGAAATACAAGAAAATGAATGCGTCAATTTTACGTCATATTCAATTTGTTACATACAATCACTTGCTTTCACTATCATGGACAAAACATACGCTTTACAACTAATTTGGAGTTATTTTGATGTCTCTTCATGTCGAGAGAAAAGCGTATTTTAAAAGAACTAAAGTGCAGTATATCAGTTGTTTGGAGAAGCAAAATATAAACCAACTGACGAAGAACTTACAAGAAATCACATAAAGAAACATGTCATATTGCTCGACTTAACGCTAAAGGAAAAGTTAGATTTGATTTGTTTAAATAATTTATATTGTATGAATCATTATTATTTCATTTTTTTTCCTTTTTTTGGGGGGGGGGGGTAACTTAATAGCCATTTACAATTTTTACTGACGTCTTTTGGAAATTGCCATTTAATTGTAGTATGAATTAGGCCATTTACACAATGCAATAAATAAGGAAGAAATTTATTTTGCTCTAACTTCCATAAGGCGGAATGTATAAATTTCTTTTGTTGAACATTTCTAAACAATGAGGCCTATCTGGTGTACTTACATTTGATACGCGTCTGTCCGAGTTCAGCGATCCAGAAAACCTATAGCATTTAGGAGAAAGATGAAGAAAAACAAGACAGTCGGTAATAAAATATTTTGGCTTCTAAAAAGTTAGAGTGATAGTACGGATGGTAACAATTATAATAAGAATCACGTTAATGACAATAATGATAATTATAATAATAATAATAATAGAAGAAGAAGAAGAAGAAGAACATAAAACTTATTAGGCCCCCTAGTAAAGAATACGAATTAAAATCAAAGTCATGAGAGAGATGCAGGGTAGTGTGTATGTATGTGAGAGAGTGATATGCAATGTGTTTGACAATGACCATGACACGTAGTGTGTATAGCTTGAATACAATGTACATTGAGTGTATACATAGAACATTGACTGAACATTGAGTGTATGCATGGAACATGACAATGGAATGAAATGTACAATGAACAGGTGGTTTGGATGGAGATGGTATGGAGGGTGATTGACAGGTGAACAAATAAATGGACAAGTATGCAATAAATGAGCATAAACATGACCAAGTTTTCTGACAAAAGTGTTTTTATACCTCTTCTTGTGATATTTTCTGTAAAAATGGTAGGATATTTTTGTACCTTACTGGTCCTTTGTCATGACATAATCATACCTAATTATATCAAACATCTTTGATAATCATTGAGCCTTAACTTTTATGTCAAAGTTTATTGATTTCAGGGGCCGTATTGAATAAACTTCTTAGACATTTTTCTTAAGTCTAAGAAAAATTTCTAAGAATGTGTCTAGTCAAAGAAATATGCCCTAATTGTATTCTAAAAACGTTAACCACCGACAGATTAAACAAATGTCTTAGATTCAGTGACGTCATTACACTGTACATGTACCGTAAAGTCACATAGCCAAATCGAGCAACACAACTGCAGCCAAAATTTGCCTTTGCGTTTTGGCTGTTAAAAATAAAATGAAAATCGCAGGAAAAAAGGAAAATTATACACAAAACGTAGGGGATCGGGAAAACCGAACAAAATGATTAAAAAGTTAGCCTAATGCTCATAATTTTTTTCTTGACCGACTGTGCACTAGATTTAGCCTAGGCCCTAGTTGTTACTTTAGCCCGAAGTTTAGGCTAGCGCTATGCCTATATATTATATGCCTATGGTCATGGATCAGTTTAGACCGAAATTTTCTGTCTCCAGTACGTTAGCCTCTTATTTGGGTAGGGTCGGCTACTACCCTACCCAGATAAGAGGCTAACGTAGCCTACTGGAGACAGAAAATTTCGGTCTAGGATCAGATAAGACCTCTTCTCCTGGACCTAGGGCTAGGCCGTATTATATCCACCGTCTAGAGTCTAGTCTAGGCCACTGTACTTCTCTTTCTAACAATTTAGAAGAGCCTGGTCCAAGGCTGTACTGCTATTTTAGACTTTAGACAGGCCTCAGCTAGTCTCCACGTAGCTAGCTAGTCCAGTTGCTACGTAGGCCTAGTGCTAATCGGTGGCCTGCATGCAGCTAGCCCATTGCCAGTCGTCTAGTGGGCTTCTAGGGCTAGGCCTAGCCTAGGCCTACTTAGATTTAAAAAAGTTGGGGTTAAATATGTTACAGGTCTACTCAGGTCTCAGTCATAATTATATTAAACACATTTTATCTCACCTCTTAACAATGCCCGGGATCACTGTCTCCATATTATTATTGATTAAACTAAAGAGAGTTGTTAACTCACAATTTCCAACTAGTTGTAGGCCCTAGTCAGTGTTATAATTTCAGTGGTGGGCCTGGGCGCGCGGGTTCTTTCTTTTCTTGTAATTGTGTGTACAAAATTCCACACTGCGCGTACTATATGCCGCGCCGACGACAACACTGTCGACTGCGCGCGCTTTAATTCTATAAATTATACAGCTGGCTAGCTCACGTCACGTCACGTCACGCAGCGCAGATCTATAAATAGGTCAAAAGTATAAAACCTGCGGTACGTGCATTCATAATATGGAAGGTGCATTCGTATTTTTTCATCATAGTCATAGCCATAGGTTTTCATTCTACTAGTATATCTTTGCAGCCCAGCGGACCATTTTAAGCATCCTCCCTATAAGGTTATATGCTAAAATATAGGGTAGAATTCTTACCTATCATCATTGTACATTATAATGCGTATGTCCATTTAAGAATTTTTAAGACTTGGAAAAAATCAAAGATTTTATACCTAACTCTGAAAGATCGGCTAAGATGAAAGTCTTCAAGTTTAGAAAAAGTTCTTAGCAAATATCTTTATATTGAATACGCATTTTTATTACGATTTTTGTTTAAAAAAGATGAGAATTAAGGAATTCATAAATATCATTCTTAAGTATTTTATAAAATACGCGCCCAGGTGGATATTTTGGTAATTAAAAGTCAACATATTAACCTACCCAAAAAGTTAATTATGATGCCCATTTCATGTCAAATGTATGGATTAAAAACATGAACAAGAACAAACACAAAGGCGCGCTGATTAAAAAGAAACCCGCGATAGATGCGAGAAATATTGAATCGACTATCCTTTTTCTTCTTTATTCTGTTTTCTTTGTTCACTCTTTTAAAAAGATGTTTTAAATATAAATTTTCATTCAATAATACCATGTTCATGATCGTGCTTATAAAATGTTTGACTCATTGTTAATAGCTGATGTAATAATTATTGTACCAATAAATGTAATTATATAAGTTTGCATTCATGAGTTGTTATCTTACCTTGATTATTTGTAAAGATGTTATTTTGAAGATGGAAGTAATAAAAGAATCTTTAAAAAAAGAGGTAGTAATTACTCACTGTTCTAAATAAAAACTAGATGATATTAAACGTGTCGAAGGCTCAACGAGATCAATTACTTTCTCCTCCGGTCCGGATACCACACCTGACAATACCACATCGTTCCCCATCAGAAGACCCAGTCCTCTCATCGTCTCTCTTAATACATTCTTCTTCTCTGACCGGAGTGTATCGGGTGCTGTAAGTCTGATGCGCGTGAGCTCCTGTCCCGTCAGACGTCGACGAAGACCAGTCTGGATCTGATATATGTCTGCTTTCCCTACATCACCGATAGTGATATCAATCTCTCGCACGCCAGGTAAAGAAGAGAACAGACCTTCGTAGCTGTGTGACGTCACTCTCTCGGCTATCAGTTTTGTGATGGATGGAAGCTCAGGAGGAGATGACGGGAAACTGAGAGAGGAGTCTGAGATAGTAAGCTTGGATAGTGAGGTGAAGGATCTGAGGCAGGACCACAACCTGGTGATCATCTCAGCAGATAGATGGCAGTCCTCAAGTGTTAACTTAGGGATCTGTAATAGAATACAGGAAAATGAATGCGTCAAATTTGCATCATATTCAATTTAGGGAGTTACATACAATCTCTTCCTCTAACTATCATGGACAAAATATACGCTTTACGAGTTTCGGGTTATTCTGATGAATCTTAATGACGAGAGTAAAAAGATATTTAAAATAACTAAATCGCAGTATATCGGTGGTTTGGAGAAACAAAGTGTAAACAAACTGACAAGAAATGCCATGAAATAAGGTGTCATTTTGCTCTACTTCTGTTCCAATAAATAGTTTCATTAAAAGAAACCAATTATTTTTATTAACTTCATGGCCATGTTATTGTAGTACGACATGCAGTAAATAAGGAAGAAATATCATTTATTTTGCTGTATTTTCTATGAGGCGAAACGGTGTACATGTAAATTGTTTTGTTGAACATTTCTAAACAATGAGGCCTACCAGTCTACTTACATTTGATACGCGTCTGTCCGAGTTCAGGGATCCAGAAAACCTATAGTATTTAGGAGAAAGATGAGGAAAAACAAGACAGTCGGTAATAATTTATTTTGGCTTTTAGAGTGAAAGTACTGATGGTAACAATTATAATAACAATCATGTTAAGGACTATGATGATTATTATACTAGTAATAATGTAATTAATGATAACAAATTAACAGTGACATAATAACAATGTTGATGGTAATAATAATACATATAATTAGAAATAATAATGATAAGAAGAAGAAGAAAACAAGAAGAGGAAGAAGAGAAAAGGAAGAAGAAGATAAAACTTATGAACAGGTGGTTTGGATGAAGATGGTGTGGAGGGTGACTGGAAGGTGAAAATGTAATTAACAAGCATGCAATAAATGAGCACAAACATGACAAAGTTCTCTAACCCATAGTTTTCAAAATAAGACCAGGCTCTACAATGTCATACTCACTGGCGTAGACGGGGGGTGGGGGGGGGGGGGCACCGGGGGCCATGCCCCCCATTCAGCCACTACAAAACTACGAAAAAGCGGGGGAAGTGAGAGAAAAGGCCTAAAAAGGGGTTACAAGTTTTCGCGCTTCGCGCGGGAAGGGGGAGATACAGTTAACAACAAAATTATTCATACCCCTTGGAAAATTCTAGTTTTTTGCATTTTTCCTAAAAATGAATGGTTAACTGAAATTAATTGCACATCACTTGAATACATTTAGTTATCATCTGCAAATGAATGCTGTTTCTGGTTTCACCTCATTTGCATAACAATAGAAAAGGTGAATTATCCAAACTGGGTGATGTTCAAAATTATTCATACCCTTGGTGATCTATTGACTTTGTCAATCAGTA
Organism: Heliocidaris erythrogramma; assembly: GCA_025617745.1. NCBI lineage: Eukaryota > Metazoa > Echinodermata > Echinoidea > Camarodonta > Echinometridae > Heliocidaris > Heliocidaris erythrogramma. The sequence goes on from CM046873.1 coordinate 43,018,333, forward strand.
TGAATCCAGTCCTTGTGATTAATGCTCGTAACACTTTCTTCACACTGTCACAATGCTTCTGGAGGTCTCTACTGAGATATCAGGCCAATACCTGGTCTCCAATGGTCCAATCTCCTTGAGGATGTTGTCCACACATGCCATCACCTGGTCTTCAGGGGATTCGATGGATTTTAAGCGGATTTTGTGTTTGCAGGTGGTGTAGTTTTAGACGTCATGAGGATAGCTATGATATTGATATTTTCGTTAATATTCCTTACATTTTAATGACAATTCTGTATCTAAGTTGAAACAAAGCACTCTTCCTGGAGAGACTTCCTTAGAGGCATTCACTGTTGCACTGTCAAGGGAAGGTATTTCCTGATACTTTTGTTCCATTATTATTTATTAAGAATGTTTAGGGAGGTCATGGTAGTTGTCTAAAGGTTGGATGGTGCCAATTTTATCAGTTTATTCAGTTACACCGATTGACACATTTTTGATATGGACACCTGCAAGTGGGTACTCTAGTGAAGCTTAAAATACTGATCTTTATGTTCCAGTGCACTGTCAAAGTGGTAGCATTTTGTGCACTGCAGGTGGTAACATGGAGGGCATATGGTATAAATTTGGTTTACATTCATTTTGATATCAAGGATTGTAGCTTTCATACCAAAGATACAAAGAATATACCATATGAAGATTGATATACAGTAACAGTCAATGTGGGATGTGTATGGTACTCAAAGGTTACATACAGTTATTCATGGTGACCTGACGTTAGAGTCATGCAATGACTTTAATATCACCAACATGGCCTTCCTGAGCACTCTGATTAAGAATGGGGCCAATGAATAAAGGTGAACCCTCCCACAGGCAGTGCAAAAGGGAAGGGCTCTTCAGGAATGGTGCTTTGCTTCATAAGTAGATACAGAATTTTCATTAAAATGCATGGAATAAATGACCGGAAATTTCAATATCATATTCCTGTCATCATGAAGTCGATAACTGCATCACCTGTAGGACACAAAATCTAATGAACTCCCTGAAGGTCAGGTGAAGGCATGTGTGGACACATCCTCAAGGAGATTGAGCCATTGGAGAACAGGTACTGGCCTGATATCCCAGCAGAGACCCCTCCGGAAGCCTTGTGACGGTGTATTAAAATAAAGTGAATTACAAGCATTAATCACAAGGATCGGATTCATACTGATTGACAAAGTCAATAAATCACCAAGGGTATGAATAATTTTGAACATCGCCCAGTTTGGATAACTCACCTTTTCTATTGTTATGCAAATGAGGTGAAACCGGAAACGGCATTCATTTGCAGATGATAACTAAATGTATTCAAATGATGTACAAGTAACTTCATTTAACCATTCATTTTTAGGAAAAATGCAAAAAATAGAATTTTCCAAGGGGTATGAATAATTTTGTTGTTAACTGTAGCTCTCCTCTCACTACACCACCTCTGTGTCGATCCCGGGGGGATGGGGTATATATCAACAAAAAAAAAATGAGGTGGGGGGATGGCCTGTGTTATTACCCCGCTTCAAATATTTTTGGATTATGATACATTAACTTAAAACTAAGAATTATCCAAACTCATGACGTTTGATCTTGAAATACGATCACATTCTTTGATGACTAGAAGTAAGGAAATAAGAAATGCCATAATTTCAATGTGAAAATACCGAAGAAAATTCGTTCGATCTCTTTGTTATTCTCAATTAAGAATTAAGGGGTTCCGTCCACTGGCGTAGATCCGTGCATTTCTTCTTTTCATTAAAAACCATTTTGGGATGCTCTAAAATGCAAGATTTATCGACAGATTTTTGAAAAATTCCCTGATGTAGGAGGGGGATACCTTCGCTCAGTGGTGTATCTAGGGGGCAGGGGGCACGTGTCCCGTGCACCACTTGGAGGGGACGCAAAAAACGCAAAGGAGAGAAAGAAAAATAGGAGGAAATGAATAAAAATCATAATCTTTACGGATCACCGCCCCAATTCCGCAGGGTAAATGCACTAAAAATCTATTTTTGAAGGTTTGAAATGCGATAATTTTTCAAAGCTCGGTCGCTTTGCTCCCTCTCATAATTTCTTTCAGGATCTCGTAATTTCGCTCCCCCAGTATATAGTTCTTAAATAGATTAAAGGGTTCAAAAAGTTTCAAAATATGAAGATGTAATTGCTTTGTTCGCTATTATTTCATATGAGTCATGCTAAATATAGCGCTCCCAATATAGGATAAAGTGTATCAAACAGCATTTGCAAAGGTTCAACTTTTGAAAGAAATCTCAACTTCAGGTCGCCATGCAGAATTTCTCGACTCTTTCTGAAGCCTATAGGGTTTTCGTTAGTTCTGCTCCCGATTGTAGAAGTGAGTGAATAGAAAACCGTTTATAAATGTATAAAATTCCAGTTTCTCTACCGCTCAACTGCGGTGGTCAAATGCAAATTTTTCGCTCCCTCGCATATATGTATGAACTGTTGCGTCCAAATACATGTAATTAAAAAGCGGTCCGGGCGTCGAATTATAACTTTCCGCCAACAAAAATTGTTTGCTCCAAGCCGTTATTATTCTCTCAAATTTGCTAAATTGTCAGATCTTTTGCGCTTCGCGCGGGAAGGGGGAAGCTCCCCTTCCCTTCACCCACCCCTGTTACATACAGTGCAGTATGGCGTCCAAAAACTGAAAAGCAGCCAAGGCGTCGAACTAACATTCCGCCTAAATAAAGGGTGCTAAAACATCAGAGCTTTCGCGCTTCGGGCGGGAAGGGGGAACTCCCCCTCCCTGCACCCACCCCTGTTACATACAGCGCATTACTACGTCCAAGCCGTTATCTTTCTCTCAGATTTGCTGTAAAACGTAAGAGCTTTCTCGCTACGCGCGGGAGAGGGGAAACTCCCCCTCCCTGCACACACCCCCTGGGGAGCACGCTTTGCATGCTCATCACCAATTTCACACTCTTCGCTTGTCCCACAACCGCCCCCTAAAATGAAATCCTGGCTATGCGGTTGGATCCTTCACGTCTGCCCCCCCCCCCCCTATTGAAAATCCTGGCTACGCCTTGTGGTCATACTTTAAAATTGCACATCATGCCAATTGTAATATAATGGAAATCTGAGCTAATTTATTTCTTTTCATAACTTGAACAGAATCATCTCTTATCTTTTTCGAACTTGGTAACGGTTTTTTCTTTGTGTGTGTGTGTGTGTGTGTGTGTGTGTGTGTTTGTTTTCCTGCGAGTATTTTTATACCTCTTTTGGTGGGATATTTTGTACCTTACTAGTCCTTTGTCATATGACACATAATTACACCCAATAAAAATCTTTGATAATCATAAAGACTTGTGACCAAGTTTAAGGATTTCAGCTGGATATTTTGGGAATTGAAAGTCGACACATTAACCTGACCAAAAAAAGTAATTATGATGCCAATTTCATTTCAAATGCATGGCTTAAAAACATGAGCAAGAACACACACAAAGGCCTGCTGATAATAGGGGAAACTCGCGATTGATGCGAGAAATTTGGAATCGATTTTCCTTTTCTTCTTCTTTTTTTTTTCTTCACTCTTTTAAAAGGATGCTTTAAATATAAACTTCCATTCAATAATACCATGCGCATGATAGGGCTTATAAAATGTTATGTTTGACTCATTGTCAATAGTTAATTTAATTGTTTCAATAAATGTAATCATATAAGTTTGCATAATATTATTTCTGGCATGTGGATTTATAGATGTCTATCTTTTTTTACCTTGATTATTTGTAAAGAGGTTATTTGAAAATGGAAGTAATAAAATGAGCTTTGTAAAAAAGTAGTTATTACTTACTTTTCTCTATACAAACTAGATGATATCAAACGTGTCAAAGGCTCGACAAGACCAATTAATTTCTCCTCCGGTCCGGATACTACCCTTGACAATATCACCTTGTCCCCGATCAGAAGACCCAGGTCTCTCATCGTCTCTCGTGTATCGGGTGCTGTAAGTCTGATGCGCGTGAGCTCCTGTCCCGTCAGACGTCCACGAAGACCAGTCTGGATCTGAGATATGTCTGCTTTCCCTACATCACCGATAGTGATATCAATCTCTCGCACGCCAGGTAAAGAAGAGAACAGACCTTCGTAGCTGTGTGACGTCACTCTCTCGGCTATCAGTTTTGTGATGGATGGAAGCTCAGGAGGAGATGACGGGAAACTGAGAGAGGAGTCTGAGATAGTAAGCTTGGATAGTGAGGTGAAGGATCTGAGGCAGGACCACAACCTGGTGATCATCTCAGCAGATAGATGGCAGTCCTCAAGTGTTAACTTAGGGATCTGTAATAGAATACAGGAAAATGAATGCGTCAAATTTGCATCATATTCAATTTAGGGAGTTACATACAATCTCTTCCTCTAACTATCATGGACAAAATATACGCTTTACGAGTTTCGGGTTATTCTGATGAATCTTAATGACGAGAGTAAAAAGATATTTAAAATAACTAAATCGCAGTATATCCGTGGTTTGGAGAAACAAAGTGTAAACTAAACAAACTGACAAGAAATGACATGAAATAAGGTGTCATTTCGCTCGACTTCTGTTCCAATAAATAGTTTCAATAAAAGAAACAAATTATTTTTATTAACTTCTTGGCCATTTACAATTTTCTACAAAAATAAAAATCTTTTTGAAAAATATTTTATTGTAGTACGACATGTAGTAAATAAGGAAGAAATATCATTTATTTTTGCTGTATTTTCTATGAGGCGAAACGGTGTACATGTAAATTGTTTTTGTTGAACATTTCTAAACAATGAGGCCTACCAGTCTACTTACATTTGATACGCGTCTGTCCGAGTTCAGGGATCCAGAAAAACTATAGTATTTAAGAGAAAGAAGAGGGAAAACAAGACAGTCGGTAATAATTTTTTCGGCTTTTAGAGTAAATGTACTGATGGTAACAATAATAATATGAAGAAGAAGAAGCAGAAGAAGATACTGACAATCATAATTATTATAATAATAAGAAGAATGGTATATATATCAAAAATAATTGATGGTGGGGGGGGGGGGGATGGCCTGTGTTATTACCCCGCTTCAAATATTTTTTGGATTATGCTACTGTACATTAACTGAAAACTAATTATCCAAACTCGTGATGTTTGATCTTGAAATACCATCACATTCTTTAATGACTAGAAGTAAGGAAATAAGAAACGCCATAATTTCAATGTGAAAGTATCGAAGAAAATTCGTTCGCTCTCATTGTTATTCTCAATTAAGGATTAAGGGGTTCCGTCCACTGGCGTAGATCCGTGCATTTCTTCTTTTCATTAAAAACCATTTTGGGATGCTCTAAAATGCAAGATTTATCGACAGATTTTTGAAAAATTCCCTGATGTAGGAGGGGGATACCCCCTCCCATCCCCGCTGGATCTCTTCGCTCAGTGGTGTATCTAGGGGGCAGGGGGCACGTGTCTCATGCAGCACTTGGAGGGGGCGGAAAAACGCAAAGGAGAGAAAGAAAAATAGGGGGAAATGAATAAAAATCATAATCTTTACGGATCACTGCCCCAACTCCGCAGGGTAAATGCACTAGAAATCTAGTTTTTGAAGGTTTGAAATGCGAAAATTTTCCCAAGCTCGGTCGCTTTGCTCCCTCGCATAATTTCTTTCAGGATCTCGTAATTTCGCTCCCCCAGTATATAGTTCTTAAATAGATTAAAGGGTTCAAAAAGTTTCAAAAAATAAAGATGTAATTGCTTTGTTCGCCATTATTATGTAAGTTTCATATGTGTTTTGCTAAATATTGCGCTCCCAATATAGGATAAAGTGTATAAAACACTATCTGCAAAGGTTCAACTTTTGAAAAAAATCTCAACTTCAGATCGCCATGCAAAATGTATCGACTCTTTCTGAAGCCTATAGGGTTTTCGTTAGTTCTGCTCCCGATTGTAGAAGTGAGTGAATGGAAAACCGTTTATAAATGTATAAAATTCGATTTTCTCTACTGCTCAACTTCGGTGGTCAAATGCAAATCTTTCGCTCCCTCGCATATGAACTGTTGCGTCCAAACACATGTAATTGAAAAGCGGTCCGGGCGTCGAACTGTAACTTTCCGCCAACAAAAATTGTTTGCTCCAAGCCGTTATTATTCTCTCAAATTTGCTAAAATGTAAGATCTTTTGCACTTCGCGCTGGAAGGGGGAAGCTCCCCTTCCCTTCACACACCCCTGTTACAACACAGTGCAGTATGGCGTCCAAATAACTGAAAAGCAGCCAAGGCGTCGAACTAACATTCCGCCTAAATAAAGGGTGCTATTAAACACATCAGAGCTTTCGCGCTTCGCGCGGGAACCTTTTTTTTTTTTGTAACCATGCCTAGGCAGATTTCGCATTTTTTCATGAATATTCATGACGCAGGGTCGGGAAACGGTTCCGATTGGTCTTCATGAAAGCACGGTCGCCGGTACCGGTGGGGGAAAAATGTCCCTGGCCTGCACGCACGTACGCATATATATGTTCAACGTGCACGTGCACTGAATCTATTATCGATCTAAAGTTAGATCTTAATATAAGAGTTAGAATTGCCTCCACGTATCCCTCAAAATGCTGGCCTAATAATAGACGTGTGGTAGACCCAACTTCAAAATGGAATCGGAATGTGATGGTGTGATATCATCAAATTTGCAGGACTCTAGCCAAGACTCTAACTACTCTAGATCTACTCTAACTAGACCAATTTTGTTACAATTTTCAATTTCAGTTAAGTTTAGATTAAGTGAATGTTATTTTAAGGTCAATGAGCATGATGAGTTAGACCTAGATCTAATCAGTACTAGTAAATTATTGATGATGGGGTAGATCTACATCTAGATGATTTTAGATCTATGCCTACCTACAATAACTAGTTACGCACTTTGTTTTCATCAGCTAAAACTAAAGGTCACCAAAATAATTTGTTTTCTTGGTACTAACGTTAGTACTACTATTGGAACGTTAGTAGTAGTCTGCTTCTTTCAGTCCTGAAGACTCTTGCAGTTCTTCTAACTCAGGGCAATGTGCGTTACAGGAGCAGGGTGCAAGTGCTAATTACAGTGTGCATGCAAGGAAATTTAATTTCTAACGTGAACAGTAAGACTCTAACGTTGTTGACCTAGCCTAGAGTCTGTGTCTTGATTCTGCATATTGTTGTAAAGTTCATTTGTGGAGAACATTACGATGGGCAATTGTCAATATACGCATAGCCTAGGCCTAGACCTATTTTCAGAGTAATGCCAGTGGCAGTGGCAATTTTGGTCTTCTTCTTCTTCTTTCGTTAATGTTAATTGGCAATCAGTCATATTTGACTATTGTCGCCAATGACTTTTTTTTTCCTCCTTCTCTCTGTTAAGGATATTATTTACATATATTTTCCATAATTTTATCTTTCTTATTTGTTTCTTTTTTTCCTGCTAAAATAAAAGAAAATAAAGAAATTTTATTTCTTTTTTTTTCCCGCTAAAAAAAGTTAGATTTACACTGAAAATCCCCAAAAAACAACCGCTATCTTCAGCACAGTTCCAACGGCACTTGCCCTGCCCTTTCCAAGATGCAATCTTACCGGGTCGGCGCAGTACGTCTCGCCAATTTTTCGGTCAAACCTAGGTAACTCAAGCATGGGCGAGGGGGCGCTCGTGTACCTGTGCATATAGATGGGTTTTTACATATTTAAATGTATTTTACAAGTTTTACAATATTTTATCAACAAGGCGAAAACACTTGTGGGCTTGGTTAGTAACAACATGTGCATCTTATAACTATGATAACTCTTTCTTTATTATTTTTCAATAAGATTACATACGTATGCATACATATGCATTATAGGAATCATTTTAGAAATTTAATCAAATCTTTTAATTCACACAAAATACGTTTAAACATACCTACACACAAAACACATACATGTAGGCCTATACAATAATGGTAGGTTACCTATTCTTTACTGAAACGTTTCGTTCTGGAAACGAAACGTAGCTAGCTTTTTGTATTCCTGTGTCACTTTTTTTTAAATACTCCATTATTTGCCCTGATTGAGATTCATTTAATTCTGATAGAAGCATTGCTCTCTCAATAATATATTTCGGACCTACTATAAGGTAATGTCTGACTGTTTCTACCTCAGGGCATCTGTCACAAAAACCTGTTGGATGAATACCCAATCTTAAAAGATCTTGATTAAGACCGATAACTCCTACTCGGAGACGATGGAGTGTACTAGTTTCTTGCCTTCCCAGATTACATATAAATGGAGATGTCACCGATGGCTGTAATTCTTTCAAGGCCGAGTTTGTTTGATTCCATCTTTCTTGCCAAAGTATCTTGGAACTTTGTAATATAAGTTGCTTAATTTCTGATAATGTTAATTTATTATGTATTTCTATTCTATTTGATAAAGCTGCTTTTGCACAAGAGTCTGCTATTTCATTTCCTAATATTCCACAGTGTCCTGGGATCCATTCAAAATATATGTCAATTCCTTTATATTTAAGCCTAGTAATAATAGTTAGAATTTCTGTAATAATGGGTTCGTCATTTTGTCGATGTAAGGATAAAAGTGCACTTAGTGAGTCACTGAATATAACAACACCTGTGTATATGTTTCTTCTAGTCGGAAAAGGAGGGTGTCCTCAAAAGAGCTAATTACTAAATTAGATCTAGCCTACGCACATGCAGTAAATTAATGCAAAACTTGATTTTGAAATTGACTGCTCAATCCAATTTTTTACGTGTCACATTGCATAGGTGGGGTGAATATGTTGAGAATTAAACAATACATACATGAACGTAGGCTAGGCGCCTACACGTTGAACACACACGATCGAAATATAGCGCTGCACGTAATATGCCTACGTACGTGCAGGCCAGGGACTTTTTTTCCCCCACCGACCGTGCTTTCATGAAGACCAATCGGAACCGTTTCCCGACCCTGCGTCGTGAATATTCATGAAAAAATGCGAAATCTGCCTAGGCTTGGTTACACAAAAAAAAAGACGCGCGCGGGAAGGGGGAAACTCCCCCTCCCCGCACCCACCCCTGGAACATACAGTGCACTATTACGTCCAAATAACTGAAAAAGCAGGCAGGATGTCGAACTATAACTTTCCGCCTAAAAAAAGATTGTTTGCTTTGAGCCGTTATCTTTCAGATTTGCTGTAAAACGTAAGAGCTTTCTCGCTACGCGCGGGAGGGGGGAAACTCCCCCTCCCTGCACACACCCCCTGGAGAGCACGATTCGCGTGCCCCACAACCGCCCCCTAAAATGAAATCCTGGCTATGCGGTTGGATCCTTCACGTCTGCCCCCCCCCCCCCCCCCCATTGAAAATCCTGGCTACGCCTTGTAGTCATACTTCAGAATTGCACATCATGCCAATTGTAATATAATAATGGAAATCTGAGCTAATTTATTTCTTTTTATAACTTGAACAGAATCATCTCTTATCTTTTCCAAACTTGGTAAAAGTTTTTTCTTTGTTTGTGTGTGTGTGTTTGTTTTCCTGCGAGTGTTTTTATACCTCTTTTGGTGGGATATTTTGTACCTTACTGGTCCTTTGTCATATGAAACATAATTACACCCAATAAAAATTTTGATAATTATAGAGACTTGTGACCAAGTTTAAGGATTTCAGGTGGATATTTTGGTAATTAAGTCGACACATTAACCTGACCAAAAAAGTAATTATGATGCCAATTTCATTTCAAATGCATGGCTTAAAAACATGAACAAGAACACACACAAAGGCGTGCTGATAATAGGGGAAACCCGCGATTTGAATCGATTTTCCTTTTCTTCTTCTTTTTTTTTTGTTCACTCTTTTAAAAGGATGCTTTAAATATTCAATAATATTTAAGAATTTTAATTTGTAAACAAATTTTAGGCGTTACTCCCAGTGTTAAAGATAGTATGCTCGATCTGTAATGAAAATCACAAGTCAGAAAAAATTGGAACCAGCGGGATTCGAACCTGTCATCTACTACTTGCCGGGCAGCGACTTAACCACCAGGCTATTCTGGTTCACGGCCAAGTCACAATGAAATGGAATCAAATACCCAAGATCCTCTTCTTTCTGACTCATTAATATACAACAGTCCGCCGTGGACAATAGTTAGTAAATGAAGAAGCTTAATGGGAGGAATTTTAACACTGGGAGTAACGCCTAAAATTTGTTTACAAATTAAAATTCCTCCCATTAAGCTTCTTCATTTATTAACATGGTATGTTGAAGTTCGCCATCAGTGAGCTATCCCACTTTATCCTTTGATTTATATTGCTACGGACAAGCAACGTAATAAGCGACGTTCGCTACCGGTAATTTGACACTTTATCAGAAAATATTTCCATAATGATTATGAATACGTATAATGATATTAATCCCTGGGATGACAATGGAATAGGGGGAGCTGGAGGGGGGTAGTAGGGGGGAAGTCAATCCGTCGGTCCTCTCAAGACCCAAATAAGGGGGCCATAATCCCCCTGAAAATAAAATGACAAATTCATTTTTTCTCATTCTTGCATCCTTTACAGGGGACGTACCGCTAATTATGGATGTTACTCTGAGTATTAATAAACCACAGAAACATGGCAAGATCAAATCGCTCCCTCTAGGTCTATGCATGGATATTCTACTCGAACATCATTATATCCATATCATCAATTTTCATCAAGATTAAAAGGAATTTTCTTCAGAACTCATGCAAGCTTTGGATAAATAAGGGACCGACATTTGCTCCGGCGGCAATTGCTCCTGCGACAAATGCTCCTAAAAATACGAAAATTGCTCCGCGACAATTACTCCGCGATAATTGCTCCTGCGACAATTGCTCCGTCGACATTTGCTCCTGCGATAATTGCTCCGGCGACATTTGCTCCTGCGACAATTGCTCCGACGACATTTGCTCCTGCGACAATTGCTCCGTCGACATTTGCTCCTGCGACAATTGCTCCGTCGACATTTGCTCCGATCGAGCGACAATTGCTCCGCGACAACTGCTCCGTCGATAAAAATGCATATATGCGACAATTGCTCCTGCGACAATTGCTCCGTCGATAGAAATGCATATATGCGACAATTGCTCCGTCGACATTTGCTCCGATCGAGCGACAACGGCTCCGTCGACAGAAATGCTTATATGCGACAATTGCTCCTGCGACAATTGCTCCGCGACAACTGACTGCTCCGTCGATAGAAATGCGACAATTGCTCCTGCGACAATTGCTCCGCCGACATTTGCTCCAAAATATGATTATTGTTCAGTCGTTAAAAATGAATATGCGACAATTGCTCCGCGACAATAAACTCGGTAGACATGGTAGATAAAAAGGAATATGCGACATTTGCTCATCGACAATTGCTCCGCCAACATTTGCTCCATTTGAGCGACAATTCCTCCGCGACATTAGCTCCGTCGAAGAAAATGAATATGCGACAATATCATTGCCTCGAGATATCTCGAATATCTCGAAATACATGTATGTCGAGACAATTACTACCGTACCTCTAACTGCTTATTCCACGAGAGTACGATGACACTGGCGTCAATCCGTTTCGAGGAGTGGGATGGGGAATGAACAAAATATTTTGCCGAAATTTCTTGCTCACATTGATTTGACTATACACACCCCTCACCCACACACCCCAAGACACATACTTTTATTTATTTTGCGAGCGAGCCAAAAATTACCATATCTTGCCTTAAAAGAAGTCTCGTTTTTTGTCAAAATACACTCTGGACTTATAAGATATTTAAATGGTATATTTGGTTACCTCACTGCCAAATATTACATACTTCGCTGTTGCAAATGTTTGCTGTCCAAAACCACACTGTTTCTAAACATTGCGAGCAAGGAAAACGCACTCTCTTGGGGATAAAGTATCATCTCGTCATCAAAATACACCACAGGCCTATAACCTTTCTAAAATATATTCCGCCTCCCGTTGCATGCCCAATTTGTTTGCCTTCCCAATAAGTTTCACTCTAGCTTTTCAGTGAGCGCAGCGAAAAATATTATGATATGCGGGCATCCGCTGCTGGAATAAAATGATTGCTAATCGAAAACGTCTTGTTTCTAGATTTTATAAGCGGGCAAATATTGATTTTTTTTTTTAAATACTAAAAACAGGTTTAAGTGTATTGTTACAATCCCTTCTCGTGATTTTAGTAACGTACATTTATCGGCATCTTCCGTTCACACAGAGAGTATGATCAGGGTGTGATGATATGAATAAGGGTCTGAGCCAAAAGTCCTGTCAACGCGACGGGACGGAATTCAATAGGATTTTTTCTCCTTACAAGAAAATAAGAAATGCTACCTGCTGCATACCTTTACTTATGTAATAAGTTTACACTGAAGAACAATTCCACTACAAACACAAGAATGATCGTAATTCCGTTTCCATGGTAACAACATTTTTTGTTAGCGCGACGGGACGGAACGATAGAATGGTGAAATTTTGTAAGACAGATTCAAAGTAAAATTCTATCGAAGTTAAAATTGAAGACTAGCTACGTATCCTGATTTTTTATTAGTATGATAGAGCACATGACATTCAACCATGAAGCTAAGATTTTGGCCCAATCAATTTTTTTAAATTTGAAAATTGATGAATGGGTGTCGCGCGACGGGACGGAATGCGACGGGACGGAAACTTTTGCACCATGTACAAAATGAATGGGGATTTCAAATTTTTTTAAAAATATTGTCCAACTGTACTTTTTTCTTTTAAAATATGGTAGAACTACAATGTTAAGGCACAGGGAAGTGGCAAGATTTATTGTTGATTCAAATTAAAGAGATAAAATCACTAGAGAGGATGGACACTTTTGCACCATGTACAAAACAAATGGGGATTTTGAAAAGAAATTTTTTTGATATCATGAAATAGTTCTTTTCTCTAAAAAAATGTGGTAGAACTACATTGTTCGAGTAAGAAAACTTTTATTCTCTATTGTTTATTCAAATTAAATGAATAAAAACTTGCTCGGGGTAAAAAAAGTATACTTACATCAAATTACATACATGGGACTGTACTTTCCATGCAAAATTCCGTCCCGTCGCGCCTAAAATCCCTTAAATACCCACTAAATGCGACGGGACGGAAAAAAAAAGAACACATCACAATTCTTCTCGAAATATAAGGGAATCAATTTTAATGGTACAGAAGTGATGGTATGATAGTTCATTGATACTTTATAAGACCTCGGTCTATAAACTCTACTTTATCCTATAAAAAAATAAAAAGGGGGTGTCAAAGTGCCCCAAAATACAATTTTGCACCAAAAAGTTGAAATTTTAACCCAATTATAACAGAATATTGCCAGAACTGGCATTGGGCATTGAATAGTATTGCATATAGTATTCCAACGCCAAACTTTATTTTTCAAATGCCCTTTCACTTTTTTTTAAATTGCTTTTTCTAGTAATTCCGTCCCGTCGCACTATGAGGGCGCTCTTTTCCATTTTAAAGGTTATTTAAAAAAAAACGAAACGCAATCATGAAGAGACATGTACATTTTCATAAACTACAGATTCTCAGCTTTCATGTGATATACAAGGGCAGACAAAAATCTTAAATTGAAAATTTAGGGTTTATGTTTACTACTTTTGGCTCAGACCCATAGGCTAATGGTCACAGGCGGTCATGTCCTGAAAATTCATCTATTTTAGGTCAACTTGCCGCTCGAATCCTTGCAGACATAACTATCACTTTATGAGTTAAAGAATTAAGCAAGATGCAAACCTATTCCCTTTCTTGATAATATAAATATAACCGGCATAGGTTAAGATAGTGAAATCAAGCGAGCGAAGCGAACAACGCTTTAAATTAAATTAAATTCAATTCTTTTCAATTCAGCTTTATTCAGATTCATATATAAAAGAGTATCATTAACATTAACATGCAAGAAATTATGATATAGTTAAGTGTATTTAAACGGGCATAGTCATTAAAATTGCATGTAATTATTAAAACATAAAAAAGACTGACAATAAAAATAGGAACCTGGTTGCTGTATAAAAACCCTTGTGGGTTTGTCTTGACAGCCACGTTCAGGTTTTCCCTTCATTGTCATTCCTCTTTTTCCTTTCTCTTTTCCATTATTACTTCTTCTTTAAAAATTGGGGGTATATTTTTTACACGCCATTCACCCTTCTTCCACCTCTACAAGCGATTATTTAAAAAATGTATTTATGGCTAGACAATCAGCCCTGGGCCCCCCCCCCCCCCCCCCCCCCTCCCCCGCACAAAAAAGTGAAGATGGTGAGTGTACAATATATTTTGATCTAGTCCTTTAACCTTTAGTGTGCACATTTTCTCTTTGCATTTAGATGTTTTTAAAGAATCCATGTTCGGGGGGGGGGGGGGGGGGGTGAGGTGTTTTGCCCGAAAATGACATTTTCTGGTCCAATTATCACACTTTTTACCCAAATATCACATTCTATGGCCATAAATATCATTAATTTTCAAGTCTCCCACAGCCTCCTGGGTCGTAGCATATGTTTCTTTGTACTCTGTAATTAATTTCGCTTTACAAATAACCGTAAGACAAGCATATTCAGACAGATGTCACAAAAATTTTACGTTTTATTTTTAGGTGATCTGTCATAGTGACAGATCACCTATTGTATTCGTCAGAATTTTCTTTCTTTATTCTTTATTTATTTATTTATTAGGTGATCTGTCAAAGTGACAGATCACCTATTGTATTCGTCAGAATTTTCTTTCTTTATTATTTATTTATTTATTTATTTTTATTTTCTACCACTTTCTTGTTGCAACGAAATCTCAAAAACTTCTCAGTCAATTTTCATCACATTTCTATCAGTCATGAGGTCATATAAGGTCAAGCTTCAAAATCTTTTTCAAGGTCATTAGGTCATCATGACGTCATCCAGGCGCCATTTTGTGAAATCACATTATCAATCATATCTTCATAACGAGTCATCAAAAATGAACCATATTTGACACACATGAACTTCAGGTCAAGGGTCAACATAAAATGTCATCAAAATCCGCACACGCATCATGACGCGCACGTACGCGCGCGTCAAAATTTAAAAATGCTCAAAATCACTTTCTAATCAAATTAGAGTATGGGTCAGGACATTTTAAGCATTTAAAAATTTTCCGTCCGTGCGCGTCCGTGTGCGCGTTATGCGCGCGCGCAGCGCGTTCATAACGTAAAAATGCCGTTTTTTCGCATGTTTCATCTTCCTGATATTATTCTTGACAATTTCCAACTATTTACAGTCATTCTCGACCTTCCATAATGTCGTACGCGCGCGTCAATCTTTCAAATTCGTGCGCACGTCAATGGTCATTCTAATGTAAAAAGTGGTAAAAGCATGCCTATCTAGAATCCGCCATAGCTCGTCAGAATGCCCCGAAACCGCCAAATTTCTTTACATATTCTGAAAGCCTGGGAGTTGTAGATTTGAATTCATGTAGAATTTTTGCCGATCTCATGTTCTAACATCATCATATTTGCATATGAACTCAAAAAAATGATTCTGAAAAAATGACGTCATCATTTTTGTATTCTTTTGATCATATTTCAGTAATAGGTGGTCGATTTTCTTCCAAATTTTGATATGTTATAGCTGAGACAATTCTCTACGAGACCAGATACCACCATTTTTCATTTTGATGACGTCATCACACTGAAATGTTCAATTAAAGACGCCATGTCAGAATTTTCCCTATTTGCGTGTTATGTCTATGGAAGATGACTTTTTTTCGAATCATGAATCTACATGACATCGTTCTCTGAGCAGTATCTCAGTTATTTTTGGTCTATTTTCTTCCAGATTTTAATATGTTGTAGCTGAGACTATAAGCTTTTACAAATGTGGTCTCCAATTTTTGATCAGATGTCGGGATCATGCCCAATTTTTCAGTACAAAATGTGATTTGAGAATCCCGTTTTCGTTTACGTGTTATCTCTATGGGAAATATTCTGGTCTATCGGTAAAGCACAGGACTACCATGGTCAAGGTACCTGGTTCGATCCCCGGGGCCGATTTTTTTTTTTTTTTTTTTTTGCTTCTTTTTGCCTGTCATTTTACCATCCTCTTCGACTATTGTAACATAAAAAATCACAAATCATGTAATAAACTGCCTTATTTTCCGTATTATGTCTATTAGAAAGTAGTGTGCAGTAGTTTGTGTACAACCCTATGGAAATTGTGATTTCCTGTCCTGTATTAGAGCTATGGGGTTAATCTCCCAAGTATCCTGTATCATCATCATTATTATCATCACCGTCATGATCATCATCGCTATTATTATATCATCGCCATCACTATATCATTATAATCATCATAATCACCATTATCATCATCACCATAATCATTTTACAATGACCGTTACACATTTTGCTACATTCCTGTCCTCAAGAAGCATCTCCATTCATGGCATTCTTGACATCCTATCTTCAGTTTAGTATTTCCCCATTATTATGATCATCCTGATTACAATCATGATCGTACAAAATGAAAGACAGACCACCTAATTCGTCCTCATGACGAATTAAATTCTAGTTTATTTTTATTTTCTACCACTTTCTTGTTGCAACGAAATCTCAAAAACTTCTCAGTCAATTTTCATCACATTTCTATCAGTCATCATGTCATATAAGGTCAAGCTCTAAAATCTTTTTCAAGGACATTAGGTCATCATGACGTCATCCAGGCGCCATTTTGTGAAATCACATTATCAATCATATCTTCATAACGAGTCATCAAAAATGAACCATATTTGACACACATGAACTTCAGGTCAAGGGCCAACATAAAATGTCATCAAAATCCGCGCACGCATCATGACGCGCACGTACGCGCGCGTCAAAATTTAAAAATGCTCAAAATCACTTTTTAATTAAATTAGAGTATGGGTCAGGACATTTTAAGCATTTTAAAATTTTCCGTCCGTGCGCGTCCGTGTGCGCGTTATGCGCGCGCGCAGCGCGTACATAACGTAAAAACGCCGTTTTTTCGCATGGTTTGTCTTCCTGACACTGTTCTTGACAATTTCCAACTATTTACAGTCATTTTTGACCTTCCATAATGCCACACGCGTGCGTCAAAGTTTCAAATTCGTGCGCGCGTCAATGGCCATTCTAATGTAAAAAGTGGTAAAAACATGCCTATCTAAAATCCGCCATAGCTCGTCAGAATGCGTGGAAACCCCCCAATTTCTTTACATATTCTGAAAGCCTGTGAGTTGTAGATTTGAATTCATGCAGAATTTTTGCCGATCTCATGTTTTAACGTCATCATATTTGCATATGAACTCAAAAAAATGATTTTGAAAAAATGACGTCATCATTTTTGTATTCATTTGATAATAATTCAGTAATAGGTGGTCAATTTTCTTCCAAATTTTGATATGTTATAGCTGAGACAATTGTCTACAAGATCAGTCACCACGGTTTTTCATTTTGATGACGTCATCACAGTGAAATATTCAATTAAAAACGACATGTCAGAATTTCCCCTATTTGCGTGTTATGTCTATGGAAGATGATTTTTTTTCGAAACATGAATCTACATGACATCGTTCTCTGAGCAGTATCTCAGTTATTTTTCGTCTATTTCCTTCCAGATTTTAATATGTTGTAGCCTGATACATACTGTTTCTATGAGGGTTCGGTTTTTTTAATCTGATGTCGGGATCATTGTCAATTTTAAACTACAAAATGTGATTTGAGAATCCCGTTTTTCGTTTACGTGTTATCTCTATGGGAAATATTTTGGTATATTGGTCAAAGCACTTGACTCCCATTCCGGTGACCCAGGTTCGATCCCCGGTGGGTCCATAAATTTTTTTTTTCCCCTCTTTTTGCCTGTCATTTTACCGTCCTCTTCGACTATTATAACATAAACAATCACAAACCATGCAATAAACTGCCTTATTTTCCGTGTTATATCTATTAGAAAGTAGTGTGCAGTAGTTTGTGTACAACCCTATGGAAATTGTGATTCCCTGTCGTGTATTAGAGCTATGGGATTTATCTCCCAGTATCCTGCAATATCAAATCGTCCTATTTGATATCACAATTTCTCAAAATTGGCTTGGTCAATTATATTCAAATTTTTGTCAGTCATCAGTCCTAATAAGGTCAAGTTCCCGCATCTTTTTCAAGATCATCAGATTATTGTGACGTCATCCAGGCGCCATTTTGTAAAAATCAACTAATGATTGTATCTTCTTCACGAAATGTCATCTCTCTTTCATATTTGGCATGGCTAAGGTCAATGTCATTTCAGTCATGGTCATCATGATTATCATCATGATTATCATTAACATCATTATCATCATCACTGTCATGATATTCATGATGATGATGATTATCATCAACATCATTATTATCATCACTGTCATGATATTCATGATGATGATTATCATCAACATCATTATCATCATCACTGTCATGATATAATGATCATCATCATGATTATCAACATTATTATCATCATCACTGTCATGATATAATGATCATCATCATGATTATCAACATTATTATCATCATCACTGTCATGATATAATGATCATCATCATGATTATCATCAACATTATTATCATTACTGTCATGATGATAGTCATGATGATGATTATCATCAACATCATTATCACCATCACTGTCATGATATCCACGAATCATCCAAAATTCATGTTCACACACTTTATGCCCCATTGAAATAAAGGGGGCGCTATTTCACTAAAATAGGTAGTAGAGCCTATGAATTGAAAATGCTAGGAAGAGGCTGAAATCATAAAAATCGTCAATAGATTCATTATAATTAATGTCATCGTGATATCAACATCATATTTCACATTATCATTTTGTCATTCGTCTTCGTCAAAAATATTAAGATCAAAAGACAGATCACTTAATTCGTCCCCATGACGAATTAAATTTCTAGTTTATTATTATTTCTTCTTTAAAAATTGGGGGTATATTTTTTACACGCCATTCACCCTTCTTCCACCTCTACAAGCGATTTAAAAAAAATGTATTTATGGCTAGACAGGGGCGAATGGGGGGCTCTGACAATCAGCCCTGGGCACCCCCCCCCCCCCCCCCCCCGCACAAAAAGTGAAGATGGTGAGTGTACAATATATTTTGATCTAGTCCTTTAACCTTTAGTGTGCACATTTTCTCTTTGCATTTAGATGTTTTTAAAGAATCCATGTTCGGGGGGGGGGGGGGGGGTGTTTTGCCCGAAAATGACATTTTCTGGTCCAATTATCACACTTTTTACCCAAATATCACATTCTATGGCCATAAATATCATTAATTTTCAAGTCTCCCACAGCCTCCTGGGTCGTAGCATATGTTTCTTTGTACTCTGTAATTAATTTCGCTTTACAAATAACCGTAAGACAAGCATATTCAGACAGATGTCACAAAAAATTTACGTTTTATTTTTTACCCCATTATTAACCACATTTAATGGGGGTGGGCAAACTTTCGTCCATATCACTTTCATGGTGGGTAGCAACTGCCCCCCCCCCCCCCACCACAGGATCTTCGACGCACCTGCTTCATTTCTTTATCTATCTTTCTTTTTTGACTTCTTCCTTGCCCTTTTCTTTCTTTCTTCCTTCATATTTTCTTACGCGTGCACAGCCGAATGCATACCGACACGGGCATTGTAGTACTAGTACCAACGGCAAGTTTTGAGGGGGAGGACACATCCATAAGTCCCCCCCCCCCTCCCCATAGACAAATTAAAACTTATAGACGGAAAGGTAGCACCCGCGGATTTCCCTCATTTGCATATAAGCTGTAGCGTCACCATTCAGGCTAAGCGTATTCGGCCCTGATTCGGCCACGCCCATTTGGTAACATTTCATTTTCCCGAAGCCCCCGATACCAAGAAAATATCGAAAAGTATCGAGAAACTCCTTATGCATTATTCATTTTTGTTTTGCATACTCGATTTATCAAACTTTGATTGGACCGGACCTTATGAATATGAATGTGATTGAAAAGGGACGATTTGACCTCTCTTCGTCACTTCCGCTGTGAATTTGACGTCACCCGCACAAAGTAAAAAAAGTTGTGGAAAGTTTAGAGGTGAGTACACCTGTATTTATGCTTAATTTTCGAAAATTAGATTATATTTATAACAAATTCTGCCATTGTGAGTAATCTGTTTCAATTTCTCTACATTTTGAAGGGATTCTACAGAGCTGTATGTCATGAAACAATGTGTAATCTACTCTCGAACTTTCAATTCAATTTTCATCGTCATGAGCTAAATGTTGCAGCTCGATTCCCACCCTGTCACTCGTGACGGCTTACCCGGACTTTCGGGCGGGACTATCTAACTGTTAGATACGTTTCGATAGATGATCTATTGATTGATGTCAATGCCAATGGCTGACAGATTTCGTAAACCTCGAAATAGATCGAACTTAGTCTGTATTTCGATTATTTGGTTATCTAAGTTAGATGTAGACGCATAGACCCCGTTATATTCTGAAAGACAAAGGGCCCAGGTGAGACCCTTTCTAATTAATTGATTCTGTAGCGTAGGCTGTTCTTGTCAGGATTTTTTTTTGAGAATGAAGAGGGGGTTTCATGTTGATAGTTGATACTAGTATTTTCCAGAGACCAGTCCAGGTCAAGGTTTACTTTGTGTACATGTACAAAGTTTGGTAATGCAGGGTTGTAATTTTAACGTAGTGGTTCTTAGTAAAAGTTAATTTGCTTAGGTGTACTAATGTTAGATGAGCTTTGGCCCACTTTTTTCTTCTAAAGTTGAGCCAAGGCCAAAGCCAAGGCTAGCTAGGCAAGCATCTAATGATCTAGACCGAACGAGAGAGAAATTTCGGTCTAGGCTAGCATCATGGTGATGAGGTTTTATATTTTTTACATTTCAAGAGAGAGAGAGAGAGAGAAGGGGGTACATAAATTAGTGTTGATTATAGACCAGAATCAAAGGCCTTTTTAAAGAGGTAATAAATCTCCCCTGAGTATTAAATAGCTGGATGGCCTTTGTTTCAGTATTGCATTCATTAGTCTCATTCATGTTGACTTTGATTTCCATCAGATAAACATGGCAAGGAACTAACCTGTGGCTGATCTACTTGAAGATCTACTAGGTCTCCTTACATAACTTAACAACTGTTGGAGGTGCCGGATGAAGTGGAAAGT
Source organism: Heliocidaris erythrogramma (assembly GCA_025617745.1). Taxonomy (NCBI): domain Eukaryota; kingdom Metazoa; phylum Echinodermata; class Echinoidea; order Camarodonta; family Echinometridae; genus Heliocidaris; species Heliocidaris erythrogramma. Next base: position 43,039,503 of record CM046873.1, read on the forward strand.
CCTACTTGATGAGACATGAGAAATAAACAGGTAAGTCTAGACCTTACTGCGGCAGCCTGAACGCATAGCGTTCGTGGCAGCATCCATGGGCTAGGGACTAGACCTAACTAGTTAGACCTATACCTATTACAGCTAAAAATTATAGACTAGGTCTGGTGGTGGTAGTGGATCCAGGATCAGTTAACTGGGGAGGGAGGGGGGGGGGGGGGGGGTGATGATGTGTTCACAATAAAGAGTGGCATTTTTAGTTAACATTGTCCAACCAAAACAACATTTTTTTTTTCTTTTTTCTGAGGAATGGACAATTCATTTGTCATTTTTCCTTTATCCACCACTGAGATCTGTTTTCAGTGTAATATGAAATTAGCTGTTTAGTGTCTTTAAATATCAATTATGATATATTTAAGGGATGTTCAGTGGGATGTCATAAATACAAATTTTAGTCCCCTTAATTATTACATTTAACATTTCATTAATTCCTGCAAACAGAAACAAAACAAAATAAGATGGGTGAATGTATGTTATTGATATTATTATTTTCATTATTATTGTTATCATTATGATCATTATTATTGTTAGTAGTAGTAGTAGTAGTAGTAATATTAGGGCCAAATATGACACTATTGATTACAGTCCATAAATCTATTGTAGTTAGACTCCTCTTTGAAAAGATGAAGAGGGTGAGGATGAGTGTTTGTGTGATTTTTTTTCTTAATACAGGGTAATGCTTCTGTACCTCATCTATTCTACAACAGATGATGATGATGAAGAAGAATGCTTACCTACTGAGAATGAAGACAAATTCTGAGACGAACAATTACTACTTAGCTGCTTCAGTTTTGCATGGTAGGCATATGCTTTAAGAGTAAGATTGCTATCAGCCTTCAGGGGCGTCAATGTGTTTTTCGGAGGGGGGAGGGGGGCAAAACAGCCTAATAGCACCCTTCATGATTTTTTCAATGCCTCTTAATTGCCAGCTTCTCCAAGGTAACATGAGTCAGGGAAATATAATTATTATTATTATTATTTTTTTTTTTTTTTTGGGGGGGGGGGGGGGGCAAAACTATATTATTTGCCCTCCTACTGCCCACTTACCACCCCATAATCAATGCCCCTGGTTGTTATTAGTACCTCAATACAATCAAGGTACACACTTTTTGGTTCAAGAAGCCATTTTCTTGTGACTTTACTAATTTAGTTTCTTTTGAATAGCCTTGAAAATGGTATCTGTCCAACTGGAAAAACTTTTTTCCTCTTTAAATACTTTTGAGAATTCCCACGTATTATATTAATATCATTTAAAGAGTCGATGTTAACTATTAATAGGAAACTCTAAATTTCAGTCTTTGCAAATTCTAATTGTTGCTTGCTAAATTATAAAATACACAATGGATGCTATTTTCTAAACTCTTTCCTCTTTTCTTTCAATAGACATGGATTTCTACTTCAACTCTTCAGTGAAATAGACCCCTGCTTTGATAAACATCTAAATTTCTTCATATTGAAATCATACCTGGATTCCAGTCTAATATGCATCATTAGAATGGCGGAAGAGGAGTTTTAAACGGGGGTCACGGAACGTCTTGGAAAGTGGAGGGGCTTAGTGTGGGGGGGGGGGGGGGGCTGCGTGTATTACCACATTTTTGCACTGCCGTACGTTTGCACGTGTTTGCTGAAAAAGGAGGGGGCTGCAGCCCCCTCCCCCCCCCCCCCCACCGGTTCCACGGTCCCTGTTAAAGTTCTTCAATTATATCTTAACCATCTTACCCACCCCCTCCCCATGTCAAATGTTGCAGTCACATGCAGCCATTTTGTGTAGTAGCTCGTTATTGTGAGGAGGTCTTCCTCTTCTATGTGGCCTAGTGACATTACATGGCCCCTAATGAAATAAAGATAAGCACTGCCACAGCCACTTGGCCTCTCCTTTATTAAATCTTCTCACCATGTATAACAAATTAATAATAATAATTAACTGATTCTGTGAATTTGTGCTAATTTAATTACTATTCTATTATTGATCTTCAGAGAAAATCCATACTATTCAACACTTTATTTCAGGGATGCCACTGTTCAGACAAAAGTAGCAATTCCTACTTTTTCAACATAATTTTAGCCATATAAAACCACTGTTTATTTAGTACCCAAGGGCCCATTCTAGATGATTTTCCCACTTTTTTTATCAATTCTAATTTGAATTTAGATTCAAACTATAGAATTAGATCTCTGTGTGTGTTTCTCGCGCCCCCCCTTTTTTTAGTTAGACTTTTAATACTATTAATATGCAATATACATGTACCAACTAAAAGGAAGATGAATCATTTGATTTATATTTCTTAGAAGTGTCAACAAGACTCACATTTGTAAACAAATTTGTAGGCATTTTACTCCCAGTGTTAAAGATCGTATGCTCGATCTGTAATGAAAAACACAAGTCAGAAAAAATTGGAACTAGCGGGATTCGAACCTGTCATCTACTGCTTTCCGGGCAGCGACTTAACCACCAGGCTATTCTGGTTCACGGCCAAGTCACAATGAACTGGAATCAAATACCCAAGATCCTCTTCTTTCTGACTCATTAATATTCAACAGTCCGCCGTAGACAATGGTTAGTAAACGAAGAAGCTTGATGGGAGGAATTTTAATTTGTAAACAAATTAAAATAGGCATTTTACTCCCAGTGTTAAAGATCTTATGCTCGATCTGTAATGAAAAACACAAGTCAGAAAAAATTGGAACCAGCTGGTTCCAATTTTTTCTGACTTGTGTTTTTCATCGTGACCTCCCATCAAGGTTCTTCGTTTAAAGACTCACATTATCTGTTTTTCAAGAGTAACATGGTGTGCGTATTGAACATGGAAATTAGATGGTCATTTATTTCTTTTATTATTTCTTCTTTTGTGGGGTGTAGTGGTAAAAAGTTAATAGTATCTATTTCTCCAGTGTAAATTCAATAATTTACCTCTTGAATAGGGATTGAAATTAATAATGTATGATTCATTTATATTGAAATTCATTTTTTTTAATGCATGTACATATTTGTACTACTGTCAAGAAAAGAATGATATTATTTGACCATGACAAGTCAGTTGTAATAGAACTCATGAAAGAGTATGACTGCAGATAAATGATGGGTTTATTTAAGAAGTAATACAATGTCTAAACATCTCTAAAGACTGTTATCATTTCTGCATGTACAAAAATATTCATTAAAAAGTGAGAAAATCTAACTATTCCCGAATTGACGTGTGCATAAAATTGCACCTTAAATCTTGATTGTAAGAAAGATAATTGTTATTGAAAATTTGCATGTGAACATGATAAAGGTCCTCTCACGTTATATCAATGACGTGAACCATATGTCTAAACATCTCTAAAGACTGTTATCATTTCTGCATGTACAAAAATATTCATTAAAAAGTGAGAAAATCTAACTATTCCCGAATTGACGTGGGCATAAAATTGCACCTTAAATCTTGATTGTAAGAAAGATAATTGTTATTGAAAATTTGCATGTGAACATGATAAAGGTCCTCTCACGTTATATCAATGACGTGAACCATATGGGGATGGGGGTGTGATGGAGGTGCGTATGAGAGAGAGAGAGAGGGAAGAAAAAAGATGAGAAAAGGTGAAATAGAAGATTTTATGATTTTTTTTTTTTTTTTGGGGGGGGGGGGGTAGCCAGCCCTCCAAGATTGTTTTCCCATTCAAAATGAACCAGGACGTGTGATCGAGGTGTGTGTATGAGAGAGAGAGAGAGGAGAGAGAGAAAGGGGAGGGAAGAAAAAAGATGAGGAAAGGTGAAAGAAGATTTGATGAAAATGGGGGAGGGGAATTTTTTTTAGCTAGCCCTTCGAAAAAAATTTTTCCTCCTCCAAAATTCGGGGGGGGGGGGGAGGGGGGTTACCAGATTTGATGAGGTCCAGTTTTCCTCCATAATTCTCTGACAAGCAAAATATGAATTTCAAAAAAGGTTATATGTTATAAAAGAAAGGGGTGGCACACTTAAATAGGCTTATACTTGTCTTTCAAAAAAAAATAGAGGGGGGAGGGTCAAAAGCTGTTAGGGGGCAGTCTGTCCCCTTGCCCACCCCCACCCCGGGTATGCTAGTGGGGGGGGGGGGGGGGTGAGAAAGAGGGAAGAAAGTAAAGAATAAAAATGTAATAGTTTTCGGGTCAACTAAAATAGCCGAATTTTCAAGGTTCATAATTCTCTTTGAAAGGTACAATTATAAGATTCACAAATTGGTATCAATGCGAAAGTTGCCCCTCAAGAAAATCAAAGGATACCTCTTCTTCTACACCGGCTGATATTTTATTCTTACCTTAATTTGGCCTTCAATTATTATACACACTCCCCCTCCCCCCCTTTTTTTTATAACATTATCCTACTGGTCAAAGATAGTAAATTTATTAAAAAGTAATTTGAAAAATTACTTATTATGAATGTAAAGGTTTTTTCTCTTAATTCATGAGATGTGATAAATTTAATGTGAACAACATGTATTTATCTTCTTCATAACTACGGTATACAACTCATTGAACTCGACCAAGTAACGTTATTTAAGTGGAACGACGTTAACCCTTTTGTGCTGACTGATCACATGTTGGGACCTAATTATCATAAAGATTTAATGACACCATATGAATGACGCCCATTCGTCAATTATCGATGCGCCGTCATTAGCCAAGTGATGAATACATTAGCATACATGAATAGATTAGGCGGATTTGACCTTTCTTAATGCGCATGCGTGACACTGATCCACATTTATATTTTACCTGTACGTGTAAAGCATATACACTGTAGGGGAGCATCGTACAAAATGAATAATGCATCGGGGGCTTCGGGCGCGTTCAAATCGTGCCCAAATGTTACAGCGTAATGGCGGCCGCTTTAGGGGCTTGCCCATCCCATACGCCACTGGACTCCACGTACATAGGCCTTTGCATGTTTTTATTTTGATTGTTCTTTTACTTTATCATGGTTTATATATTTCCTTTCACTGCCATACGTTTGACGTTTGTTCTGATTCTTGTTTCTGCGTGTGTGTTGTTTTTTATAGTTTTGTTCTTAATAAGCCGACACAGGCTCAGCGCGGCAGGAGCCGGGGAGCTGGTTCCAGGCATAATTATGACCAGCTTAGAGAGAGAAAAAGAAAGCTGTACAGTTTATTCAATATTTGTTTGTTTTTGTTTGCAAGGCGTTTGTCAGCTCCACGCTGAGGGAGACCCGGGAGCGAACACTTAATACCCCGCTTGACCAGTTTAAAAAGTTGAACTTGGCAACCCAGAATGATTGTCATACTTTTGTATTACTGGTATAAATTATTCTATCTTTCACGTTTGTATTATTTTTGTTTATATATATATATATATATATATATTTAAGCCATGCAGTTCTGCATAGGGGAGTCAGGGAGCTAGAGGCATTATTATGATATTTTCTGTTTGATAGAGTACTGCCATATTAATAAGTATAATACATGTATATGTCAATTTGTTTTGTTTGCGAGGCATTATGCAAGCTCCACGTGGCGGGAGGCTCGGGAGCGAACACTTAATTCCACCAATTCCCCATATTTTGGGCGTATATTCCCTTCCCCTCACTATTACAATATTAAATTGAACCTATGAACTTTAGCAATTCGCAACAACCCACATACAGGACTGGCTTGTTTTCCCCACCAGCAAGTGTCATGACTAGTAGATAGAATGGCTATAATTTAGAAATAAATGTTCGCCATCATTTACTCAGTTGTGTTAAAAATGCCCAAGATAAAGAAAGAGAGAGAGAGAGAGGGGGGGGGGGGGGAACAAAATAATAAAACATATGATGAATAATTAATAGGTATAGGCAAAATCACAAGGGAAAGTGGTAGAAAAAAAATTTAAAAAGGTTTATTTCCAAATCCCGAAACACCAACAACAGCTATTGTTCTGAATTCGTTGTGTTCGCTTTTGATGAGGATTTTATATAAGGTTTTCGTTGGAGCAATTGTCACATACATAAGCATTAACGACGGCCGACGGAACAGATGTCGGCGGACAAGTTGTCGCATGAGCAATTGTTGCGGAGCAATGATATTGTCACATATTCATTTTATTTGACGGAGCTAATGTCGCGAAGGAATTGTCGCTCGAATGAAACAAATGTCGGCGGATCGAGTGCTTTCCGCCGGAGCTAATGTCGCCGGAGCAAATGTCGACGGAGCAATTGTCGAGGAGCAAATATTTATTTCTATTTACTGAGTTTATTGTCGCGGAGCAATTGTCGCATATTCATTTTTATCGGCGGAGCAATTGTCGCATATATTCATTATTATCGACGGAGCAGTTGTCGCGGAGTAGGTAATTGTCGCTCGATCGGAGCAAATGTCGACAAAACAATTGTTGCAGAAACAATTGTCGCAATTGTCTCATATATTCATTTTATCGACGGAGCAATTGTCGCTCGATCGGAGCAAATGTCGACGGAGCAATTGTCACATATATTCATTTTATCGACGGAGCAATTGTCGCTCGATCGGAGCAAATGTCGCGGAGCAATTGTCGCAGGGGCAATTGTCGCATATTTGCATTTCTATCGACGGAGCAGTTGTCGCGGAGCAATTGTCGCTCGATCGGAGCAAATGTCGACGGAGCAATTGTCGCAGGAGCAAATGTCGACGGAGCAATTGTCGCAGGAGCAAATGTCGACGGAGCAATTGTCGCAGGAGCAAATGTCGTCGGAGCAATTATCGCAGGAGCAAATGTCGACGGAGCAATTGTCGCAGGAGCAATTATCGCGGAGCAATTGTCGCGGAGCAATTGTCGTATTTTTAGGAGCATTTGTCGCAGGAGCAATTGCCGCCGGAGCAAATGTCATACATTCGGATAAATAAGACATATTCACATGATCAGGGGCGGATCCAGAATTTAGTATAAGGCGGGGAAATCAAGTGCAGGTTTGTCAACTTTTGGAAAAGGCAGACCTGGGGGGGGGGGGGTGTGGCGAGAATTTTTTTTTCATCAGACCTAGAAAATTCGCTCAGGAGAGGGTGGTTATGGGGGTCCCTCCATAATTCTCTGACAAGCAAAAAAAAGAAGGTTTCATTCTAAAAGGGGGCGGGGGCACAATCAACAAAAGGGCGGATCGACTATGGTCAAAATGCGTACTTTCTGCCATTGAACGGGGGGTGGGGATGGGGGTGGGGATGGCACGGGCCTGAAGCACCCCCCCCCCCTCCCCCGGTCCGCCAATGGACATGTTGTAAATACTTCTTGGTAAAAAAAACTTTACCCGACTTTTTTATTTATTCACTTGATTATTGTTACAAATATACGGTACGGTGATTAATCAAAGATGACACAAAGATTTTCAAGTCTATAACTGATGAGAATGATTGTATTGCCCTTCAGAGGGATCTTGATAGGCTCAAATGCTGGTCTGACAAATGGCTGCTTAGATTCAACCCTAAGAAATGTAGTGTTCTCACCATTGGTAACCCAAGTCTGCCCTGGCAAGTCCATATGTGTATAATATGACCAGTGATAATTCGCAAAGTGCCCTCAAGCAAGTGTCATCTGAGAGAGATTTGGGAGTGGTGATTGATGATAAGCTAAACTTTGAAGAACATTTACATACAGATGTAACACAGGGAAATAAACGACGCCTCGAAGAAGATGTAATGAGGGTTTTCCACTTTATTCCTCCCGTCGTGTGGAGTACGAAAAATATAAACAAGAACCTGTATCAAAATACAACAAAATAACAAATACATGTCACTGGTGTACATTTTGTAACAAACAGTCTAGAAATATTTACATACATTATCTACACATTTCAATGGCAATTGTACTTTAAATCAGACGATCGACTCGTTAAGATGCTAAACTGAGTTGCTTCAAATATCAAATAGATATAATACACTGAGAATAATAGACGAGAGGCCTAACCTGATTCATCAGTGAACACTTTAGTTTAAAGCATTTCATAAATAGCACTTCAATATATGATTTAAAAGTAAATACCACAGAATGATGTACATGTACATGTATAGCAAAGAGAAAGTTTCACAATAAGAAACAACACTATAATGTATATCAGAGTACTGATTCAGTCTTAATGAGCAATTAAACAGATTATCTTACTTGAACTTCACTGCACTTCATTTAAAACAAAGTATCATTCATAAATTAAAATGCGAATAATGTTTAATTCCAACCCGTTAGTACATTCCATACACTCACCCCGACTACTTCATGCCCATCAAGCAAGTGTAATTAAATCAGCCTTCATATAGCCCTGATACTGATGACTGTAATCTAAAAGAAACATGACAGATAAAGTTATAAACTCTAGACCAAACTATCTCGTAGAGTAACTCATCTTTATAACATATGACAAAAACACTTACAATCTAGTGAGAGGATTTCAACTGGTTATCTGATTGTTTTCAACAAAATCCCTCTAAGTTCTAACCAATTGGTGTTTGCAAAATAAACATATATCCAAAAGTGCATTGAATAAATCTACAATTGTAAGAAGCAGAATTTCATCATATAATCTGAAAGTCTCATTTATGCATAGCTAGATAAACAATATCATCTCAATTGTCCTGTTTCATCTTTACCTATAAAGTTAAGTCACATATTTTAGTCCAGCACTGCTGCCAACTTAACACACGCAGCTACAGCTATACACACACACATACATAAGTTAAAATGTGTATTAGCCCTACATGGTCCTTACTTATCTATGCAGGTATTATACATATATACAGGCCTAACACTGCTATTAGCCATAATACACACACACACACGATACACACACTGTAACTTTCTATGCAAATAGCATGTTACAACTAAATCCCAAATTTGCTTGTGTGTGAACTTTTCTAACATCTACCTAAGATATGCAATTCATGAATCAAATATTTGATTGATCAAATAGGCCTATCATGAAATATTATAACAAGTTGAGAATTCCTAACAACTTGATGAATACAATACAATCATATACAATTAATTTGGAATGAATTATCATGCAGTTTCCCCATGTTAAAAGGAGTAATAAAGTTTAGCAATTCATGAATCAATACTTGCACTTATAAATGAACTCTTCATAACATTGTGCATTGTATAATAAAGTTCAGCATCCACATGAAAGGCTGAGATTGAATCATTATAAAACATCACTGAATCATACATATTAATCACTAAAACTCTTCAGAAGCTTAGCTGTAAAACATACAACATTCTTACACTATTACAGATATAAAATTAATAAACATACCTCTTAAAAGGGAAGAACTTTCTTAAGAGATTCTGTCCGGTAATTAGCTGAGTGTGGTGCTTTCTTTGGTTTCCAACAGAAAGTACAAGTACACAGTCAAAATGCAAGAAAATTCTAGACTAATCCATTCCACTGAAAGGGGGGGGGGGGGGAGAGGGAGAGGGTTATTTACAAAGGAGGGACAATTTAAGTAAAACTTGTTTTGCTCTGTCACACACTTCCCTGCTTAAAGGTTGTGTCCACACAAACTTAACTAAGGAGAAACAACACAATAAAACTCAATACTCTTCATCTCCTCTACCTCGACTGACTTAACATTTGCATAATGAGTAAGTTAGATTGAGCGACTTGTGCTAAGATGTTTGGGTCTACCAAACCTGGAGAATTAGCTGCGACTTCTTGAACGACAGATCTGGGAAGGTTGTACGGATTTGGATGATGTCCAGCATTTACCCTTGACGATTTTCTTCGCCCTACAGATTGTGGGGTATTGTTCCGTCTTATTTGAGTTGATTGATCATCAGGATTCCCCATCGTGTCTTGAGAATCCGCAGTTAGCTGCGTAAGAATTTTGTCTGGTGGGTTTTCAATACCTTTTTCCACATTAGTGTCTGAACGGAGTGGATACCGAGGAGCATCAGGGAGAACGTCATCTTCACTGTCCTGGGGAAGGACTTCTTGTGACTCTGAAACAGTTGCATCTTCCTGGATCATTCTTGCAGCAGTCTGAAGTAAGGAGGTAGGTCTCCCTAACCCTGATGCTACATCCGACCTCATCGCATAGATGCCATCCCATGACTCACTGTCACTATCCGACTCACCCGAGTCATTAGCATCTGGCTCCTCTACTCCAGTAGTAGCATGATCGGTGTTAATGGGCTCTATATCCTCAGCTAAGACTTTAGAATCCAGCAAGTCCTTCCTATGAAGAGTCTTCCATGATGACTGTCCACCAGCTAAAGGTTGAACAATGTATGTATGGCCCCCAGTGTCAAGGCGTTGAACTACTTTGTGGGGCTCGGGGTCCCATGCATCCTGTATTTTATTGCGCCCCTTTACTCTTCTATTCCTGATGAAGACACGAGCTCCGACTGGTAGATCAACGTCAATAGCTTTCTTGTCATTCATGGCTTTCCTTCGTAAAGCCTCACTTTCTGTCATCCTGGATGCCCTCTGGAAGGCGTCATGTAGTCGTGAATGATGTTCTGCAATCCATTCCTCGACCTGAGGATTGCCTGTTTCAGAGGATGTCACAAGCCCAAGGAGATGGTCTACAGGGAGGACTGGGTCCCTACCAAAGAACAAGTAGTGCGGCGAATATCCTGTAGACGAGTGTGGTGTGCAGTTATATGCATAAACCAATTCGGGAAGGTGATCTGGCCACTTCCGCTTCTTGTCCGGGGGAAGAGTACGTAGTCTGTCATGGAGGGTTCGATTAAATCGTTCACATTGACCGTTGCCCTCTGGGTGGTAGGGGGTTGTATGACTCTTAGCGATCCCGTAAACTTTGCACAGCTCCTGAATGACTTTGCTCTCAAAGTTGCGCCCTTGATCACTATGAATTCTTTGGGGGACTCCAAACCTAACAAACCAATCACGTACAAGGACTCTGGCCACAGTAGAGGCCTTCTGGTCGCGGGTGGGAATGGCTTGCGTGAACTTCGTGAAAACATCAGTCAAGACCAGGACATTTTCAAGTCCACTGCTGCTGGTTTCTAGGACGGTAAAATCAATGGCCAACACCTCGAGAGGTCTAGTGGCAATCAGGGAGCCCATGGTGAGGTGGAGCCGCTTCCCTGCTTTGGCCAAAGCACATCTCTCGCAATTCTGGCAGTAGTTGGCCACATCTTTAGCCATGCCGGGCCAATAGCACCTCCTTCTTGTAAGGGCTGTAGTTCTTTCAGTGGCCTGGTGCCCTGCCTGGTCATGAACAGCTTGGAGAACTTGTGGTTGGAGGCACCGGGGAAGTATCAGCTGTTTAACCTCTCTGCCATTTTCATGGATTAGCCGATAAAGTACACCATCTTCTTCTCTGATTTGTCTCCAGCACCTGAGAAGTTTACGGACTGCTTTCACTTCCTTCATCAGTTGGCGTGTTGTAGGGGGGTGTTTACCTCTCCAGTAGTGGTAAAGTCTGCCAATGTCATCATCTGCGAATTGCAGACGTTTAAGGTCAACTTTGGATAGGGAGGGGAGAGGTGAGGTTGTCTTGGGCTGGACACTGGTTGACCTACTGCGAATCTCATTCATAAGCACATCAGTGATACCACGATGGATTCCGGCACGAACTTCAGGAGGTAAGGGAGTGGGGTTGTCACAATTGACATCCTGTTGAAGTAGGCCAGGGGTACAGGTGACCTCCTCCAATCGTGCTGCGGTCGGTTCAGCACCATGTTTGGTTTTTCTGCTGAGCGCATCTGCATTGCCATTCGTTTTTCCAGATCTGTACTTGATCTTGAACCTGAATTGAGCAAGTTCGGCAGCCCATCTTGCCTCAGTTGCTCCCAGCTTAGCAGACGTCATAAGGTAGCTGAGGGGGTTATTATCTGTGTAGACCTCAAACTCCGCCCCGATTAGTAGGTCCCTGAACTTCTCTGCGATTGCCCATTTTAGTGCAAGCAGCTCCAGTTTCATGCTAGAATAATTCTTCATGTTACGCTCATTGGGTTTGAGGCTTCTACTGGCATAAGCGATGACAACTTTCTTCTTTCCCTGTACTTGAGATAGAACCGCTCCTAGGCCTAAGAAACTTGCGTCCGTCTCCAGAATGAAGGGCAGCTGGAAGTCTGGGTACCCAAGCACAGGAGGTGAGGTAAGAGCTTGTTTAAGGGAAAGGAAGGCTTTATCACATTCATGGTCCCAGGCTGCCCTGATATTCTGTGAAGTATCATGCCTGATCTTCTTCTGATGACTTCTCTTTTTGTCCGCTGGGTGCTTTAAGATGTTGTGGAGAGGAGCAGCCACCTGTGCATAGCTTGGCACAAATCTCCTGTAATAACCAGAGAGTCCAAGAAATCCTCGAAGATCTTTCTCCGTCTCAGGTTTTGGCCAGTCCTGGACAGCACAGATCTTCTCTGGGTTTGGAGTTGTACCTTCACTGGATACTACATGTCCTAGATAGTGCACCTTTCTTCGGAAGAGCTGGCATTTCTCTGGTTTTACCTTCAGGTTCAGGCTGGTTAAGCGTGAAAGAACCATCTCCAGTCTCTGCAAGGTCTCCTCAAATGTTGGACCAAATATCAAGATATCATCGAGGTACACTAGGAGGGACTGAAAGTTGAGGTCTCCAAAAGCTTTATCCATGACCCGCATAAATGTCGCTGGGGCATTACAAAGCCCGAATGGCATCCTTGTATACTCATACAAGCCTCCTGTTCCAGTCCTGAATGCTGTCTTCTCAATATCCTCCTGAGCTACTGGCAGCTGGTTGAAGCCATGTGCTAAATCCAAAGAACAGAAGTATTTAGCACCTTTCAGAGCTTGAAGAGCCTCTTCAATTCTTGGCAGAGGATAAGCGTCCTTGTGAGTCTTGGCGTTAAGCGCCCGATAATCAACGCAGATCCTGAGTTTACCATCTTTTTTTCTTACAAGGACGATAGGCGAGGCATACGGACTGGAAGACTCTCTAATAATACCTCTTTCCAAAGACTTGTTCAGGTAATCTCTGACTTCTTCCCAGTGATGAGGAGGGATCCTGCGATATGGTATCTTGACAGGGCGTTCATCCTCAGTCACTATTCTGTGACTGACCAAGTCGCAATATCCAATATCGTCTTCATCATTGCTGAAGGTAGTGTGGTACTTGGAGAGAGTTGAGTGGAGTTGTTCCTGTTGAACCTCGTCTAGCTCACCAATGTCAAGCTTGGATATAAGCTCAGCAATATCATTCCTCTCTATCCCGTTCTCCACGATAGCTGCAGGCTTAAGTACACCAATTGGAGTTCTTGGTGGAATGTACACATCTTTGTCACTGAAGTTAGCTACCTGCATGGGCACTCTACCCTTGTCACTCACTGTTACCAGGGCAGCTCCCAACGTGACCCCCTTTGGTAGTTCTGCGACATGGGAAATGTGACGCTCCAGAAGTACACTTTGAAGCTGTCCTTCGGCAGCAGGCTTACAACTTCCCTCAATGACTGTTATTGTGCGAGCAGGAACTAGAATTGCATGATTTCCGGCAACTCTGACCGTCCTGAAGTTGGATACGGGACTATAAACTTGGAGCGCAGAAAGCAAGCCGGCCTGCATGTCCTCTCTATCTGATAGTTCTTGGACTTTCTGTATGTACTTGTCACCATGAAGAACTTCAAGTTGTGCGCGAATATCCCGAAAGATGTTAGAACCAAGCACTACAGGAATTCTAAGCTTCCTAGACTCTACAGGCGTATTGACTGGATCTTTTACAACTAAAAATCCCAAGTTCAAGAAATCATGGTTCCAAACATTCATTTGGAGCTCAATGTAGCCAACGTATGGGATGTCTGCCCCTTGTGATGCAGAGATTTGGATGAATGATGAGACGTCCACTAGCTCACAATCTTGAACTAGATTTTCCTTGTAGAAACTCTCTGTAACTGTAGAGACTTCTGCTCCTGTGTCTATCAAACATCGAACCTCTGTACCACTCAGCTTAACGTTTGCCTCCGGACACTCTCCCACAGCTCGCTTGATGATTGAGCCTCCCTCCAAAAGCATCTCGCCCACCACCCGGCTCTCGGTGGAAGGCCGGTCTAGTTTAACAACTGGCTCGAATTCTGTGTAGGGTGTGGGGTATCATGTATGGGTTGAACCTGTGGGCAATCTCTCTTCAGATGTCCTGGCTGGTCGCAGTTCCAGCATTTTCGTGGATTATCCCTTGAGAAGGACCGCTTTGATGCTGATTGCCCAGGCTTGGACAAGAGAGCCAACAGAGATTGTATTTGCTTCTGCTGAGCTGCTATTTGATCTGCCTGCTGGCGTATGGTATCTTGCATTCCACTCCCAGCATTCACACCTTGCATAGTGACATCTCGTCTTGACTTAATCTTTTCTCTGTGACCCATCAGCTTTATGACTTGGTCTCTTGCATCAAAGAAGGACAAGTCCGGTTGGTCGCTTGCCAGTCGCCTCAACTCCATTCTCATCCCTTCATCTCGAACAGCTTCAGCTAGGCGACTCTTCAACTGCGCCTCTCTAGTAGGCCTAAAGGAGGAATCTAGCTCAATGATTCTGTCAAAGAGACGTACCAGCTCTAGCGAACATGTAGTTAAATCCTCGCTTTCTCCTTGCTTATACCCAAAGAAACTCTGTTGGAGTTGAGGGAGGGTGCTTCCATCTCCGAACACCTTTGCTAGGATCTTGAGAATCTCCTTGGCACTCTGCTGCACAATCTGTCCTCGTCCGAGGATCTCCCTTCTTGCTTGGCCAGCAAGATGCTCCATGAGGAATGCAGCTTGTTCTCCCTCACCCAGTCTACGCGAAGCCATGGCTGCCTCAGCATCCTCGATCCACTCTTCCGCAGTTAGGTCTGTTGACTTCTCTGGCTTACCCCTAAACCTATCCAACTTCCTACCCTGCGCAAGATACATTACTTGAGAGGACACACCTTGACTGGTTGCTGGTTTCTCTTCAGAGGCCTCAGTTAATAGCCTCTCCCTGCTGACTAAACGATCTACCTCCTCGCGAGATGCTTGTGCTTCTGCTTCCCTCTTCTGCACCAACAACCGTAGCTTCTTGACCTCTTCCTCTAGATGTTCTACCTGATCCATCCTGAAAGTAGAAAATACTACAAAACCAACAAAGCATACATGAATGTAATTTCTCTACTTATCATTAACCCAGGTCAATGATACCTGTATTGATCTCTAGCACAAATAAATGTCCTAAGTTACAGTCCATGTACAGTGTACATTTATCATAAAAGTATTTTAATGTCCATTAATCCTGACAAATACTTCACATCATCAATGCAACCACTCCGGAATCGGGGTTTCGAGGTCCCTTGGTGGTTTGAAGACTTGGCTGATCACCTCAGTTCTGTGCAGTCAGGGTTCTTGACGACGTCCCATCTGGAGGAATCCTGTCCGTGACGCCAAGATGTAACACAGGGAAATAAACGACGCCTCGAAGAAGATGTAATGAGGGTTTTCCACTTTATTCCTCCCGTCGTGTGGAGTACGAAAAATATAAACAAGAACCTGTATCAAAATACAACAAAATAACAAATACATGTCACTGGTGTACATTTTGTAACAAACAGTCTAGAAATATTTACATACATTATCTACACATTTCAATGGCAATTGTACTTTAAATCAGACGATCGACTCGTTAAGATGCTAAACTGAGTTGCTTCAAATATCAAATAGATATAATACACTGAGAATAATAGACGAGAGGCCTAACCTGATTCATCAGTGAACACTTTAGTTTAAAGCATTTCATAAATAGCACTTCAATATATGATTTAAAAGTAAATACCACAGAATGATGTACATGTACATGTATAGCAAAGAGAAAGTTTCACAATAAGAAACAACACTATAATGTATATCAGAGTACTGATTCAGTCTTAATGAGCAATTAAACAGATTATCTTACTTGAACTTCACTGCACTTCATTTAAAACAAAGTATCATTCATAAATTAAAATGCGAATAATGTTTAATTCCAACCCGTTAGTACATTCCATACACTCACCCCGACTACTTCATGCCCATCAAGCAAGTGTAATTAAATCAGCCTTCATATAGCCCTGATACTGATGACTGTAATCTAAAAGAAACATGACAGATAAAGTTATAAACTCTAGACCAAACTATCTCGTAGAGTAACTCATCTTTATAACATATGACAAAAACACTTACAATCTAGTGAGAGGATTTCAACTGGTTATCTGATTGTTTTCAACAAAATCCCTCTAAGTTCTAACCAATTGGTGTTTGCAAAATAAACATATATCCAAAAGTGCATTGAATAAATCTACAATTGTAAGAAGCAGAATTTCATCATATAATCTGAAAGTCTCAGTTATGCATAGCTAGATAAACAATATCATCTCAATTGTCCTGTTTCATCTTTACCTATAAAGTTAAGTCACATATTTTAGTCCAGCACTGCTGCCAACTTAACACACGCAGCTACAGCTATACACACACACATACATAAGTTAAAATGTGTATTAGCCCTACATGGTCCTTACTTATCTATGCAGGTATTATACATATATACAGGCCTAACTGCTATTAGCCATAATACACACACACACACGATACACACACTGTAACTTTCTATGCAAATAGCATGTTACAACTAAATCCCAAATTTGCTTGTGTGTGAACTTTTCTAACATCTACCTAAGATATGCAATTCATGAATCAAATATTTGATTGATCAAATAGGCCTATCATGAAATATTATAACAAGTTGAGAATTCCTAACAACTTGATGAATACAATACAATCATATACAATTAAAACTGAATGAATTATCATGCAGTTTCCCCATGTTAAAAGGAGTAATAAAGTTTAGCAATTCATGAATCAATACTTGCACTTATAAATGAACTCTTCATAACATTGTACATTGTATAATAAAGTTCAGCATCCACATGAAAGGCTGAGATTGAATCATTATAAAACATCACTGAATCGTACATATTAATCACTAAAACTCTTCAGAAGCTTAGCTGTAAAACATACAACATTCTTACACTATTACAGATATGAAATTAATAAACATACCTCTTAAAAGGAAGAACTTTCTTAAGAGATTCTGTCCGGTAATTAGCTGAGTGTGGTGCTTTCTTTGGTTTCCAACAGAAAGTACAAGTACACAGTCAAAATGCAAGAAAATTCTAGACTAATCCATTCCACTGAAAAGGGGGGGGGGGGGGAGGGAGAGGGCTATTTACAAAGGAGGGACAATTTAAGTAAAACTTGTTTTGCTCTGTCACACAAAGATCAATAAGGCAAACAGACTAATGAATTTAATCAGACGAACCTTTGTTTATTTAGATAAGGATAATTTTTCACTCTTGTACAAATCGCTTGTTCGTCCCCAAATAGAGTACGCTCATGCTGTGTGGAGCCCCACCTTAAGAAACATATACATGCTTTGGAAAATGTCCAAAGAAGAGCAACTAGATTAGTCCCAGAGTTAAAGGGGCTGCCTTATGCACAAAGATTGAGGAAGTTGAATATCCCTACCTTAGCTTACAGGAGGGCTCGAGGCGATATGATTGAAACATACAAGATTTTTAATAAATACGATTCTGATGTAACCCCAAATCTTGAATTACAATCCAGAGATCAGACAAGAGGACATAGTAGAAAATTGTTTATTCCTAGGACCAAAACTCAGAGATACAAAAATTCTTTCTATGTACGAATACGTAAACCATGGAATAATCTTTCCAACGACACCATTACTGCCCCAAGTGTGCACAGTTTTGAAGTAGCTTTGGATAGGTGCTGGAAAAATGAGCCCATTAAGTACGATTACGAATCGCCTGCACCAGGAAATGATCCAGCCATCTTGAAGAGGAAAAAGAACTTGGAACTGAATATAGAGGCGTAGTGCCTGCGTTCAGTATCTTCCCTAGGTATCCCTAGGTAGGTATCATAAGCACAGCTAGCGCCCGTGGATGTCCACGGGCTGCTTCTGCTAGTACATGTATAATATTAGGGACACACTAGGCCTAGGCCTAGGCTATACAGTTTGAATACGGCTGGAAGATTTTCAAACGGAGAAAACCTTGGACCCTGAATTACCTGAAAAAGGAGCATTAAAAGGAATAACAGTCAAATTGGTAAGTTGAACATGTTCGTTTAAGTATACAGCCTAGGCCTAGGCCTAATCTATTTAATTTAGGCCTAGGCCTAGGCCTAGGCTACACAAATATTGTTAAAATAGGCTTCGAGCCTTCGACTTCGTCATTCAAAATTTGTTAACCTTTAAAACGTCGGAATGTATTTTTTTTCAGGCAAAAAATGAACTTTGAACGTACTTTCTTAGTAACTACCGGTACTTTAGTTAAAATGTGAATAGGCCTAATACGATTTACAAAAACGACATGCCTACTGGGAGTGTCAAGCGGTTGACAGTGAGTTTGCACAGGCGAGTGAATGGAGCGTTTCTGTCTCTACGTGAATGGCCGACCCTATCCAAATAAGAGGCTAACGAACGAGAGACAGAAAATTTCGGTCTATGCCTACTAGTCTTAGTGCAGCAGCGATTGGTCGACATAGTCCCACATAGACATAGACTGCGTTTGGGCCTACATGTACATGAGTAGGCTAGAATGAGAACGATTGCTCGTAAAAATAACAACTTCATTAGGCCCTAACTGGGCCTAAGTTTTTTGTGCTCTTGCCTTGGCAGTTGGCACATACCGGTATCCTTAATATTGACCATAGAGGGATTTAAATAATCTAATAAAAAAAAGTTAAAACCTATATCTTAAGACCTATTATCATTAACAAAGTTACACTGATCGTTAACACTAACACTTAAACAGTAACAGCAGCTGAGAACTTAGGCCTAGGGCTAGGGCTAGGCTATAGCATAGGCAGTTACTACTAGGCCTGGTAGGCCTACTACTACTAGTTAGATCTAACGTTAGATCTAGCCTACCGTACTCACTTTAAGTTTAACTGCAATGACTTGCCAAAGAGGTCAACCAAGGATTCCTCATCTCTGCCCTTCTGCCCGAACAAATGTAGCCATTGTTGGTTTGGGGTTTGTTCGCTGATCAGAAGGCCCAGTCCTGCAATCGTGTCTTTCGAGCCAGTCATCTCTTCTGTTGAAAGTGAGGATGAGACGTGATCCCCGGTCTGATGATGCATAGGCCTAGAGCTGGCCGTAATATCGGATATGTTCCTCTCTGCATCATCGATAGTGATATCGATCTCTTTCAAGCCTGGGAGCGATGAGAGCAGACCTTCGGAGCTCTGTGCCGTCACTCCCTTTGCTATAAGCTTTGTGACGACTGGAAGCTTAGGTGAAGATGACGGGAAACTCAGAGAGGAGTCTGAGATGATGAGAGTATGTAGCATCGAAAATGATCCCAGGCAGGACCATAACCCATTCGTCACGTCGATAGTAATAGAAGATCCCTCAAATTTAACTTCTCTAACCTGTTGTAGTAATGGTTGTGAAAGATGGATTGAAAGAGGGGACGTGAAATCATTAAGGTTGATTTTGATATGACCACTTACTAGTATTTCAATGTTTTGTAACATATACCAATTTACA
Organism: Heliocidaris erythrogramma; assembly: GCA_025617745.1. Taxonomy (NCBI): domain Eukaryota; kingdom Metazoa; phylum Echinodermata; class Echinoidea; order Camarodonta; family Echinometridae; genus Heliocidaris; species Heliocidaris erythrogramma. The sequence continues at coordinate 43,059,013 of CM046873.1, forward strand.
AAATTGGTCAAGTGAAGAAAAAAAAAATGGCAAATGCTAAATCACTGAAATTCAGAAGTTCAGTCATTGTAATACAGTAAGGAAACAATACCTTTAAAAAAAATCAAGATAATGACTTGAAAGTGAAAAAAAAAAATATAACGACAGATTATTCTTTTTTATCAACTGTCTGCTCATGCACCGTTGATGTCGTTTTCTTTTCTTGTTTTCTTTTGGTATACATTAGAAAAAAAATTAAAAATTGATAACATTTCCCGTCGGGATGGGTTGTCAGACGGCCCCTAAAAATTATGTTTTTTCCTTTAATAAGGCCCATGGACAGGGGGTGTCGATCCATGTTCATGATTGGGGGGGGGGGGGGGGGGGTGATCGGAGAGGGAGCGAAGCCAGTGGCGTATCTAGGGATTATGGCGCCTGGGGCAAAAAAGTGAAGTTACGCCCCACCCCCCCCCCCCTAGTGCCCAAACCTATCTACGGTATTGTATAAGAGAGGGAGCAACGCGACCGAGCGGCAAAATTTTCAATTTTTAACCCTGAAAACGCAATTTCTTGTGCATTTTACCTAAGAAATTTTGCAATTGACCACCGCAATTGAGCAGCAGAGAAGCTCGAATTTTATACATTGATATATACGGTTTTCTATTCACTCACTTCTACAATCGGGAGCAAAACTAACAAAAACCCTATCGACAAAATCGAGAAATTCAGTAAGGCTATACCTGAAGTTGAGATTTATTTGCAAATGCTGTTTTATACTCTATTGGGGCGCAATATTTAGCAGGAGTCATATGAACTTACATGATAAAGCGAGTAAAGCAATTACATCTTTATTTTTTTCAAATTTTGAACCCTTTATGCTATTTAAGAAATATATACTGGGGCGCGAAATTGAAGATCCTGAAAGAAATAATTATGAGAGGGAGCAAAGCGACCGAGCTTTGGAAAATTTTCGCATTTCAAACCTCCAGAAACTAGATTTCTAGTGCATTTACCTTGCGGATTTTCGGACGCACAATCCGGGCGCAAGATTTTGATTTTTCTTAATTTCCCTCTCTTTTTTCCCCTTTTGCGCCCCCTCCAAGTACCACGTGCCCCCTGCCCCCCTCCCTAGATACGCCACTAAATGGCCCTCACATACCAGGGACTTTTTCAAAAGTCTGTCTGGAAAACTTGCATTTTAGAGCATCCCAAATGGTTTTTAATGAAAAAAAGGAATCTACGACAATGGGCGGACGGAACCCCTTAGTTGAGAATAACAATGCGAGCGAAAACAAATTCTTCGATATTTTCGCATTGACATTATGGCATTTCTTATTTCCTTATTTCTAACGTAATGGTATTTCAAGATCAAACATAATGAGTTGGGATAATTATTTGTTCTAAGTTAATATATCATAATTCTTATTTATTATATCAAAAAAATATCGGGGGGTGATAATACGAGCCCCCCCCCCTCCCCTACTTCATTTTATTTTTTGATATATTCCATTGTAAAGGGTATACTATATAGTGAAGAGTAGGTTACAGGAGTTCAAGTTCATGACATCAGCCTTTTATAACAAGTAGTGTTTATTGTTCTATCGTTATGTCTCCCTCATTCAGTTACATTCTACATAATGTTGTCCTCCCTTTAATAATTAATTGTTCAATTACTTGAACTCCTGTAACCTACTCTGATCTTGACGAGTATACCCTCTACTATTAGATTGTCTGTTACTTTCCCTTTGTATACAATTTCTATTATCCCCTAATCAACATTCTTACTGTATTCAATTTCTTGATCCCATTTAACATTCAATTTGTTGGTATGCTTCTCAATCACTCTCCTTTGTAACTTTTAATCTTGTTCCTTTACTGTTTGTAATTTATCTGATTGAATTTACTTGATGTCAACTTTCAGACTATACAAACAGCTCATGCTCACTTATATTTTAGTTCCTGAAGATGATCTGAAATAAAAGGTCCAAAAATTTGAAACTCATCATAACTCTGATCGGAGTATTTTCATAGCACTATATATCCTGGCTATGCGGTTGGATCCTTCACGTCTGCCCCCCCCCCCCCCCCCCCCCCCTATTTAAAAATCGTGTCTACGCCTGTGTATGTATTAACATACTTTAATGTATTTTATCTTGTCAATTGAACAATGTATTGTCAATTGAACAACGTAGAGGTGTTGTGGATCAGTGGATAAGTCCCCGGACTGTGAACCACGAGGTCCGGGGTTCGAATCCCACCGCAGCACTAGCGTCCTTTGGCAAGACGTTAATCTACATTTGCCACTCTCCACCCAGGTGTTAAATGGGTACCCGGTAGGATGGCGAAAGTTAATGTCGTTTGCTGAGCATGTGAGCGTCACTGTACTGCCCATTGCTGGAATGCTCCCCAGGGAGTGGAGAATGTGCATACATTGTGGGCGGGCGTGCCAGAATCCAATGACCGGGGTTAATGATTATCTAGCGCTTTGGGCCAGTTTGGGAAAGGCGCGTTATAAATGCCAGGTATTATTATTAATGTCAGTTTTTAGCTGCATGTTTAATGATTTTTATGACAATAAACCAATTCAATCAATCAGCCACAGAAGTTAGTGGGCGGTTGTGCGAAATTGGTGATGAGCACGCAAAGCTCTTACGTTTTACAGCAAATCTGAGAGAAAGATAACGCCTCGTAGCACTTTTTTAAGGCAGAAAGTTAGTTCGACGCCCTGGCCGCTTTTAGTTATTTGGACGCAATACTGCACTGTATGTAACAGGGGTGGGTGCAGGGAGGGGCAGTTTCCTCCCTCCCGCGCATAGCGCGAAAGCTCTTACGTTTGAGAAAGATAACGCCTCGTAGCACTTTTTTAAGGCAGAAAGTTAGTTCGACGCCCTGGCTGCTTTTCAGTTATTTGGACGCAATACTGCACTCTATGTAACAGGGGTGGGTGCAGGGAGGGGGAGTTTCCTCCTTCCCGCGCGAAGCGTGAAAGCTCTGACGTTTTTAGTAAATTTGAGAGAAAGATAAACGGCTTGTGCGAGGCCCTGCCTGCTTTCCACTTATTTGGACGTAATACTGCACTGTATGTAGCAGGGGTGGGTGCAGGGAGGGGGAGTTTTAGCGCCCCCCTTTTTTTTTAGACGGAATGTTAGTTCGACGCTCTGGCTGCTTTTCAGTTATTTGGGATGCAATATATACTGCACTGTATGTAACAGTGGTGGGTCCAGGGAGGAGGGGTTTCCCCCTTCCCGCTCGAAGCGCGAAAGCTCTGACGTTTTAGCACCGTTTTTAATAATAAATATGGAATGTTAGTTCGACGCCCTGGCTGCTTTTCAGTTATTTTGGACGCAAAACTGTACGGTATGTAACAGGGGTGGGTGAAGGGAAGGGGAGTTTTAGCGCCCTTTTTTTTTAGACGGAATGTTAGTTCGACGCCCTGGCTGCTTTTCAGTTATTTGGGATGCATTATATACTGCACTGTATGTAACAGGTGTGGGTCCAGGGAGGAGGGTGGGGGGGGGGGGGGGGGGCGACAATTTTTTTTTTTTTGGCCAAACCTTCACAATTAGCTCAGTTAGGGGTTATGGGGGTCCAGTTTCCCTCCATAATTCCCTGACAAGCAAAAGGGGGGGGGGGCACAATCGAGAAAATGGCGGATCGTCTATGGTCAAAATGCATACTTTTCTTCTGGCACGTGCCCCCCCCCCCCTCCTCCCGCCCCCTGGATCCGCCAGTGGGTGAAGGGAAGGGGAGTTTACCCCTTCCCGCGTGAAGTGCGAAAGCTTTGACGTTTTAGCAAATTTGAGAGAAAAATAACGGCTTGTAGCCTATTGCAAACAATTTTTTAGGCGGAAAGTTATAGTTCGACGCCCGGACGCTAAATTTTTTTTTCCCACGAACTTTTTGTCCCTGTCCTCCCTGGCGCATGCGCACCTGATCCTTTCCGATCTAAATCAATTTCGCAATCATAGGGTTTATTCCGTAAGCGATATAATGACGGTTGCTCCCAGCGTCTTCCTGTGGCGAGATGCGTTAGCCCTCGGACATATAATCTGATGTATGTGGGTTCGACTCTCAGTTTGGACATTACAAAAATAACGTCTTGTATTTTTTTTTTACTAAAAGTAGGATGAAACTTTGAAACCCCATCCAACTCCAAGCATTGTCGGGCTATTTCAAAGTTGCGCATGCGTCAAGGATGATGGTGACAAAAAGTTCGTGGGAAAAAAAAGTTCGCCGCCCGGATTGCTTTTCAATATTATTTGGACGCAACATTTTGCATGCGAGAGCGAAGTCAGTGGCGTATTTATATAGGGATTATGGCGCCCGGGGCAAGAAAAGTGAAGTTACGCCCCCCCCCCCCCCCCCCCCCCCCCTCTTGTGCCCAAACCTATCTACGTTATTGTACAGGTCAGGGAGCAAAGCGGCAAATTTTTAAAGTTTTAACAATAAAAAACGCATTTTCTTGTGCATTTTACCAAGGAAATTTGGCATTTTACCACCACAGTTGAGCGGTAGAGAAGCTCGAATGTTATACATTGATAAACGGTTTTCTATTCACTCACTTCTGCAATCGGGAGTAGAACTAACAAAACCCTATAGGCTTGAGAACTAGTCGATAAATTCAGCAAGGCGACCTGAAGTTGAGATTTCTATCAAAAGTTGAACCTTTGCAAATGCTGTTTTATACACTTTATCCTATATTGGGAGCGCAATATTTAGCAGGAGTCATATGAAACTTACATAATATAGCGAGCAAATCAATTACATCTTTTTTTTCAAACCTGCTGAAGCCTTTATGCTATTTAACCCCTAGACTACAGGAACCGGGTGTATCCTGTATTAAGCCTATGAGAGTTAAAGAATTCAGTATAGTCAACGGTTTAAGAACTATATACTGGGGCAGCGAAATTACGAGATCCTGAAAGAAAATAATTATGCGAGGGACCCGGAGTAAAGCGACCGAGCTTTGGAAAATTTTCGCATTTCAAAACCGTCAAAAAAAAAAAAAATCTACGGGCGGTGATCCGTAAAGATTATGATTTTTATTAATTTCCCCCTATTTTTCTTTCTCTCCTTTGCGTTTTTTGCGCCCCCTCCAAGTGCTGCACGGGGAACGTGCCCCCTATCCCCTACATACACAAATGAGCGAAGAGACCGAGCGGGGGTGGGAGGGGTTATTCCCCTCCTACATCAAGGAATTTTTCAAAAATCTGTCGATAAAACTTTAGAGCATCCCAAAATGGTTTTTAATGAAAAGAAGAAATGCACGGATCTACGCCAATGGACGGAACCCCTTAACCCTTAATTGAGAATAACAATGCGAGCGGACGATATTTTCGCATTGAAATTATGGCATTTCTTATTTCCTTACATCTAATCATTAAAGAATGTGATGGTATTTCAAGACCAAACATCATGAGTTTGGATATTTATTAGCTTTAAGTTAATGTATATCATGATCCAAAAATATCGGGGGGGGGGGGGGGGTAATAATACAGGCCATCCCCCCACCTCAATTTTTTTTTATCTATACCCCCATCCCACTGGGATCGACACCCATGGTAACATGTGTGGGTGCAGGGAGAGTAGAGTTATTTCCCCCTTCCCGCGCGAAGCGCGAAGCGCGAAAACTTTGACGTTTGACGCTTGTAGCCCCTTTTAGGCCCTTTTCTCTTATTTCCCCCGCTTTTTCGCTGCATGTCGCTCTCGCTTTTTTTTTCTAGTGGCTGAATAGATTGGCCATGGCCCCGGTGCCCGCCTGTCTACGCCAGTGAATACATATGACCGGCAACGTTCATTTTCTACCTCGTTATGAACTTCAGAGGGTAATAATGGATTCTTACACAAACACCTTGCACGCTTTAGTGCGAGTCAGAAAAAACAGTTACACTTTTAAAATGCTTATATTTCAAATATGATAGAAAACATAATTTTTGTACCATAGCTGAAATAACTATTACAGTTTTATTTGATACATTTGCTGAGAATCAGTCATGAATTTATTGAATAGGAATGAACTAATGTGTCTGGGTGAAAACCCATTTGCGCCAACATTAATAAAGCCTTGCCTGATTTGGATTCCACAGTACAATTAGCAATGAAGCCTTTTGTAATAACAATTGAGTCGTAGCGCTCATTAGGCGAACCTGTGGAATGGTCCCAAGATCTTCAGACCTAACACCCATGGACTTCTTCGTCTAGGGGTTCCTGAAGTCCAAGGTGTACAGCAGCCCTCCTGCAGACCTGGATGACTTGCGGCAATAAATCATCAGAGAAGCAACCAATCTGCGATAAGACAGGCAGACACTTCGTAGGGCCATGGCAGCGATGCTCCATCGAGGTCAGAAATACGCCATGTGGAAGATTGAAAGCTATGTCCAATTGCCCAAATTGACTATGAAAAGGGACTTTTCAGTGAAGATTACTGAATGTTATGATTTCTGGCTTTATTTATGTATTAGTTCTCATGTTTATTTGTCTTGATTGAACATATGCATAAACTTTACGCTCATTGTTACAAAACAATGAAGGAAGATAACTATACTCTATTTATACATGTTAAAAAATACTCTGTTAATCCCACAGTTTTAAAACAGTACTCAATTAAAACAAGTGTAACATTTTTTCTGACTCACACTGTATATTATGCTTGCCCCACAGGCACAGATGGACAATCGGTGTGTTTACATATTCATAACCATTCGACTACTTTTGAGAAAGCTATATACAATTTTGCCAATTTAATAACTTATTATTGAAATGATTTTGACACAAATGCATCCACAGAATGTTAAAATACTCGAGATTGTACTTTATAAATTCATGCTGAATTGAATGTGACATTTTCCAGGTATTATGGTTGTAATGCAAAAAAAAAATGTTTTCTCTCTATCCAGAGCATTTGAGGCAGCAAAGGTTGGTGTGTTTTTTCAGGGGCGTGTTACACCACCTTCCCGATGGAACCTTTTGTCAGTTTTTATATTTTTGTGATGTACACCCATACTTCTTCCTTCTGACGAAATGTGGTCCATGGAAAAACATGCCCCAATTTTTAGGGGCCGTCTGACAACCCATCCCGACGGAAAATTTGGTCAGTATTTTTGGTAATGTAATGTATAGTCATACAACTTCCTTCTGACAAAGTCTGGCGTATATGTTAGACGGGTTGAAATCGACCCGACTTGGGGCCCTTTTTCTTTTCGGGGGGGGGGGGGGGGTGGGCTCTTGGGGCCGAACCCGGCGGCTTCGTTCGGGCTGACAAGCTTTTTATAAATGACATGGATGATATAAGTAAATTTAAAGGGTCAAATCTCATATGTAATATTGGGGTGACTATTTCGGGACAGGCTCCTGGCCTATTATTTCTGACCGGATTTTTTTCAAACTTTCATTGATCTGTTTTTTATATTTTCTCTTGATTTTAAAACCAAATTTATGGAATTTTTCTCTTTAATTTAAAACGAACTTGATATCAGCGTAGAAATTTACTTTAAGTTACTGCTGAAGGCTTGTTACACATAAATAGATGCGGTTTACCGCGGGGGTTTTCACAACTGTATATGTCTTACAACAGACAAGTCAGGATGCGTATACGGGACCTTTGTTGCGCCAGTTACATTTCGTCAATCCGACTTGCCAATTATTTTGTTTAGTACCAGAAAGAAAAAAGAAACGCTGCGTTTTACCGCGGCGTATGTGAACGGGCCTTACATGATAGTAGGTCTGTATGACGTCTTATTCGGAAGGGATATAATGCAACCGAGCGTAATGATATATACAGTGAAAACTTAGAGGCACATGTGACAATCCTTCATGATTCATTTGCGTTAACTATAGGCCCTATGGTGTAATTATATACTGTACTTATATATTATTAATTTAAATATTTGTTTATTATTTTGATAAATATTATTTTTTGTTATTGAGTTGTAATCAGTTTGTTGGACAAAAGGGATCAGAAATGAAATTGAAAAAAAAATCCCTTAAATTTACAGGGTTTAAAATGTGATCTCTCTCTCTCTCTTTCTTGCTTTGAAGTTAAGTTGCAAATTGAACATGTCAGTCTGACAAACAGGAATTAAAAAAACACATTGAAACTAAACATGAAAATATCAAGTGCAACCCTCCATAAAGTCATAATTATAAACACAAGATTTCAAAAATACTCCATTTTGCACGGAATCTGTGTTATATGATTTCGGACTACTTTTCTTATCCAATTAATTTTTTGTTTATTCGTGAGGCCGTAAAAATCCTGAAGAAAAAAAAGGGAAAAAAAAGAGGATTTCCATAAGACATAAATCAGCTTTAAAAACATTTCTCAAATTATTGTAAACAGATAAACATTTTCGAAGTGACGGTCAGATGGAAGTCTGCATACCGTATGTTTCAGCTGCTTTGGAAGATTTTGCATTCCAACAACGGTGTAGACAGTCGGTGACTTAAGTACAATACTCTGTGCAGCTACGCATCCTTGAACCAACGAAGACACCTTTCCTTCAGTACCCTTGGTCTCTGATGAGCAGTCAAGGAGAATGCGATATCGCTCGCTCTCATCCAGATTGCCGTTGGCAAGGATGGCCTCCATTATTCTAATACATAGGCCGTTGTCCGTGCCAGCAGCGAATCGGATGAGATTTTCGTAGTCTCCGATGTTTCCTTTGATGTTGCGCAGGACTCTGTCCAACTTAGAAATCTTCAATCGCATCAAAAATGTATTCGATTGCTCTGCGAGATGTTTCCCAGCCGAGTGTTCCTGTGCGAGTTTGTGGTAAAATTCGATGGTAGTAGAAGTGGTCTTGTTGGATTGTGGAAAGCCTGCTGGTGTAACTGTCGCCTGAGATATTATCCCAAGCTCACATGCCTTGTCAAGGATAGCAGGAACCTTTCGGAAATCATGGGGTGTGAAAACTAGCTTTTTGGCATCGTCAAGCAAACCAACAAGGGCAACCTCACCAAGTTTACAAATGATTTCACCTAGTTTTTCCTCTGTAATCTTGTCTTTTGACTTTGATTTGGCATTGGCATGGTGCATCAAAAATACATTCACCCTGTCCAGCAGTTGTGTTTGGGTTGTAGTATCACTCCCCAGCATGTCCCCATTCCATAAGTGACAAACCATGAGACAAAACAGTGGAGTTATAACAAGTTCATTAATCAGTGGTTGACCATCGAGGTACACCTTCAGACCTTGTCCATTAGAGGGGTTGAAAGTCGAGGCGAAAAACTTGTCAATGTACTCTCTTGAGCTATCACGAGAGAATCCTTCTATCCACATCTTTGTGTACACCCTTGGAAGTTCTCCCTGACTGAAGAAGTTCTCGAGGTGGGGGCGTGTTGTTACCAGGACTCGACACTCTGGATATTCTTCCCACTCCATCACATCGACAATGTCGCTTCTCAAACCTTTGTTTGCGGTAATACCGGCATACTCATCTAACCCGTCTAGTATGATGTGACAAATGCCTTGATTTTTACTGATAAATCTGTGTAGTCCATCTTGGGTTAGATCTGCAACGTCATTCAATAGCTGAGATCTGATTGCTTCTGCGATTGATGTCTGTTGGCAGGTGTTTCGTAGCTTAACAACAAAGAGAAGAGGCAAGTTTTCAAGGGTCGATCCTTGCACTCTGTTAGCCCAGTCGTAAGCCATTTTAGCGACAGCTGTTGTCTTCCCTCGCCCAGCGGGGGCCGAAATGAGGATTCGAACTGGTAGCCTGCCGTTTACTTTCGTTGAAAAGATTTCAGCAACAGACCCCTGGAGTATCTCCTTCTTCCAAGTGTCTTTTCCATGTGCGTCCTTCTTCACCAGAGTGACAACTGTGTGCATGTCTTCGATCTCAGCAAATTTCTCTGGATCCCATGGAGCCATCTGGATTTTGCAGAATGAATTGAGGTATTTATTCACCAATTTGTCACGACATCGCATGACAGTCAAAGACTCTGAGATCTTCATATTGTAGATATCTGAAACGATCCAATCACAAAAGACAAACCATTCACCTTTCATCTTAACTCATGTGTCACAGTATATTGTGTGAATAAGTTGGGCAAGTGAGGATCATCATCCCCCCCCCCCCCCCTGTATCATAGATCTCTTATCATGTTTGCCTGACTAAATGCCACCTCTCTCTCTATCTCTCTCTGTCGCTCTCTCTCTCTCTCTATTATAATTATAGTAAAACGAGTTTTCAGATTAACAAAATATGAACAAACAATAATATTAAACCTTACTGAAAATCATAAATAAAAACAGAAATCATATTTACTGAATGTAGTACTCCTTATATCCACACTATGAAATACAACATAATATAACACAATTATACATAATGTCGCCTGTGCTTTGTTGCCTTATGTCACAACCATACCTTGGTTAGTTTGCAGTGGAGTCTTGTTCTCTTCATATGGGTCCTGCTGGTTTGGTAGATATTCACCTGCAAGAGATTAACATAATTATTTCCCCCCACTTATGACTCATTACATCAAATCCATAAACAAGCAAGAGGCTTATTAACATTTCCCATCTAAATAGACCGTAAACATTTCTCATGAGCAATTATCAGTGTTGTTTGTAGAGCCTTGATGATCGTCCTCTTTCTGGTGTTTGTCATCTAGTTCTAATAATATACGAAAATGAAAAAAAAACAATCATTGTTTCGGCTCGGTGGTAAAGCCAGTCTTAGATCAATGTGGGCGTTGATGCAATGGGATTAATGAGGAGCAAAGTATAAACTAACCAACCAGTCATACCAGTAGTCAAGGGATTTAACAATGTTTTTATTTTTTGAAATTTGCATCGAGTTTGTTCCGGTTGTCAACTAGGAAACTCGCTTGTAGAATCTATAGACAAGATAGTAATGGAACTGATGAAACTGAATGAAGCATTCCGCTGGGTTCAGTGAAGTCCATGCCGTCCAAACTTTTATGGCGTTAATTAGGCCGACTGACACACATATCGGGCGTGGTTTGTGTACAAGCAAAGCATTTCATAAATTCCATACGCTTCCAACTCACCTGTCAATATAATCATTTAGTTGTCCCTTCGAAGGAAGAAAGGCTATTAACATAGGCGTCCAAAATACGCCGTTCCTGTCGTTTTTTTCTGAAGGTTCATTATTCCGAAGGTTGATAATTCGGAAAATAATATAGGGTTTGTATATTCCGAAAATGAAAAAGGGTTCATAATTCAGGAAATTGAAAAGGGTTCATAATTCCTAAAATGCAAAAGAGTTCATAATTCCGAAGGCTCATATTTCTGAAAATGGAATTGAACCCTGTATGTATTTTTTGAATTCATATTCACTGCATCGGTACTCATATTTCCACACTATGGTATGAGTGTTAAGGGAGATAAGCAAAGACCTAAAATATGTGAGCTTATGTTGCATTATATCACAAATTATCATTACCATACCTTGGTTAGTTTGCAGTGGAGTCTTGATCTCGTCATATGGTTCCTGCTGGTTTGGTAGATATGCACCTGCAAGAGATGAAGAATTCATTCACTTTTTTGTTCTTCTTCTCATTACATGAAATACATCTTTAAAACAAGCGAGAGGCATATTACAAGCAGCATATCTCATCTAAATGGACTGCAAACATAATTTTCTCCAATGTGCAATTTTTTCAGAGTTCCGGTAATGAAAAGTAAAACTACAATAGACAAAGAAATGATGCTTCAAACTTTACTGAAATATATCCTATATAGGCTCGCCTATTGTAACTTTTGGAGGCTTGAATTAACTCCAATTTATGATATTACAAACTTTACTCAAGCAACTAAAGCTGTATTCCCTTCACTGTTTATTTAAAGCCAAAGACAACAGAGCACCCATGGAGGGTTCGGGTGAGAGAAGACAACTCCATTGGAGCTTCGTATATCAAGTATTCATTCGGGAGTTATGAGGTGCCCTCATATGGGCGTTGAAATATTATTATTTCCGGAACCCCTGCTAAGATGCGGTGTTTGTCATCTAGATCTAAATTCACTCAATGAAAGAACAATTTAAAAAAAAATATGGAATTAAAAAGAAAATATGGAATTAAAAAAATATATATATATTGCCAGCTCGGTGGGAAAGCCAATCTTAGATAATTGTGGGGCAACAGTACAAAAGGAGAAACCAAGAAAAAAAAAAGAAAAAAAAAATAGTCCATCCAACCAGTAATCATTGTAGTTAACCATGTTTTTATTTTTTTTCATCGGGTATGTTCCAGTTGACAACTAGAAGGCTCACTTAGAATCTACAGATAGTGAACTGGTAACACGTCGAAGTATACCACTGGGTTCGGTGAAGTCCGTGCGTTAAAGCCGACGGTTAAGGATAACAGGCGTGCTATGTATACAAATAAACGAGCATGACACAAATTCCATCTCCCCTATATTTCATATGAATTGCATCTAAATGTACGCAACCCAATCTTATGTCGATTCGCACCCTGTATCTGTAATGGCATTTTCTTTATTGTATCCTTGCATTTCTCTATCATCATGACTGCCTCTTAGAGGTGGCGCTCCCGGGGGGGGGGGGGGGGTCAAATCTTCAAGTACCCCAAAAGTGCCCCCTTTCATAGCTGATAAGTGGCCCCAATTTTCTTTCAAATAAGTGCCCTTTTACCTTCTAATATGTGCCCCCTTTAACCTCAGACATTACTGCCCCTTATAAAATCTAATAATTGCCCTTTTTTTTGTCTAATTGGTGCCCATTTCCCGTTCTAATAGTACATTTTTTCTTTCTGAGTGCCCTTTTTCACTTCTAATAAGTGCCCCTTTTCCTTTGTATAACTGCGCCCCTTCTTCTCCCTGATAAATGCCCTTTTCACCTTCTGATAAGTGCCCATTTAACTTCAGATATTACTTCCCCTTTTTAAATGTGTGCCTTTGTTTTTCGTCCGATAAGTGCCCATTTTCTGTTCTAATAGTACAGTTTTCATTTCATAAGTGCCCTTTTTCACCTTCTGATAAGTGTCCCTTTTAAGCTCAGATAAGACAAGTGTCCCTGTTTTCGTGCAATTTTTCCTTATGATAAGTGCCCTTTCCACCTCTGATAAGTGACCCCCTTTCTCCTTATGACTGCACCTTTTTCTTTCTAATAAGTGCTCTTTTCACCTTCTGATAAGTGCCCCTTTTAAGCTCAGATAAGACAAGTGTCCCCTTTGAAATCCGACAAGTGTCCCTGTTTTCGTCGGATTGTCTCGAATGGGTGGGGTGCGGGAGCGGGATGGGAGCGGGATGGGAGCGGGAACGGGCACACCCTTTCGAGACAAGCCCCCCGTTATCTCGAATGGACGCGTTCCCAGCGAGAAGTTCAATGAACGCGCCACTTCGAGACAACCGGGGGGGCTTTCCTCGAATGAGTGTGTTGAGTAGACTTTTGTAATAGACGTTTTAGAATTTTTTTGAAAAATGTACTCTTGCTGGTTTTTTCGTTTTTCTTTTGTCTAAGATGTAGAAAATATAAAAAAACGGTATCTAAAAATGCTTTTGACAAGGAAATCATTATTTGTGCAAAATAAATCGGAGAATTGAATAATTATGCATTAAAACACAAGGAGAAGAAAGGGCAAGTGGCGTAGCTAGGATTGTTAATTTATTTTTATTTTTTTTGGCGTGACCTGTTAAATATTGTGAAATTGTGTTACAGACATGTGCTGACATAAGCCAAGGTGTGTTTATCATCTTTCCAAAGTTAGAAACACCTTTTAATGCCACTATCATTCTATCAATACCCACTATCAAAAGTCAAAACTCATATCAAAAGGTCGTTTGTACCCGGCCCCCAACTCCCCATACCAGGGTAGGCCTATGCTCGTAACTCCTTTTCAAAAGTGACCCCCTATTCCGGAGAAGTTGGAATTTGTTTTACCCCCTATCCCGGGAAATTTTCTGAGATATTGGACCCCCTATCCAGGCAATTTAGGAAATTAACCCCCCCCCCCCCCCCCCCCCCCCCACCTATCCCCGGGGAGGAAACCACCAGAGTCTGCGAAAATTGACCCCTATTTACATTTTCCCGGGAATATTTTTTCATCTTCCTCATTCATCTTCCTATTTTCTTACTCACCCACCAATAAGGGGTGGGGCATGGCCATCTTGTGCCTCCCCCCCCCCCCCGTAAAAAAAATACGCCGCTGTGAATTAACATTCTATTCTGGACTGTCTGCCCGACCAGACCTTTGAATTTTAAATGAACATTCCATTATGAATTCATGCAACCTCATACATTCATTTGACAACCCCCGGTTATCAGTGACGGTACCGGGGGGCATGGGGGGGGGGGGCATTTGCCCCCCAGTCAGAAGCTTTGCCCCCCAGTTGCCCCCAATAATTTTCGGAGTGAAAAAAATAAAAGGGTGGAAAATTTTGTTTGTCCGCCCTTGCCCCCAACAATTTCTTTTGCCCCCCATTTCCCCCCCCCCCCCCCCCCCACCCCACTTTAAAAATCCTGGTGCCGCCACTGCCGGTTATATTTTCTACATCTTAGACAAAAGAAAAACGAAAAAACCAGCAAGAGTACATTTTTCAAAAAAAATTCTAAAACGTCTATTACAAAAGTCTACTCAACACACTCATTCGAGGAAAGCCCCCCCGGTTGTCTCGAAGTGGCGCGTTCATTGAACTTCTCGCTGGGAACGCGTCCATTCGAGATAACCGGGGGGGCTTGTCTCGAAAGGGTGTGCCCGTTCCCGCTCCCATCCCGCTCCCATCCCGCTCCCGCACCCCACCCATTCGAGACAAGCCGTTTTCGTCTGATTGGTGCCCATTTTCCGTTCTAATAGTGCAATTTTTCCTTATGATAAGTGTCCTTTCCACCTCTGATAAATGCCTCTTTGTAAGTGCCCCTTTTACTTTTGATCAAGTGCCCTTTTTTCTTTCTAATAGTATTATTTTCCCTTTTGATAAGTGCCCCTTTTGTCTTCTGATACCTATATATATTTAATATTATTTTACTTCTATACTCCGATGTCGCTACAAACTGTGCCCTAAAAGCCACATAGGCCTACCTACATGTAGCTCCAAATAATCAGAGAGGTTTCTTAATAATAGATTCCCTACTGATATCAGCACAATGAGAGGCAGTGGAGCAGGGGGCAGGAGGGGCACAATTCCCTATGTTATGCAAGAATGAGCAATGCCACTAAATCATAACAGGAAGGAGGACAAATTTTCCAAAGCTTTCTCGCTACGCTCGCTCGCATTTACCATTGTCTTCTTATCATATTAGGAAAATCGCTGCTATTCAAAATATCTTCAATATTTTGCTCCCTCGCAAATGAATAATCAAACCATTACACTCAACTGCGAAGTAGTTTTTATCTAGAACCATGTTAAGACATATTTTGTATTGGTATTTTGTATAGATTAAAGGAGAATTAACCTCAAACAATAAAGACGATAGTGTTCAAAGGTGTTATTTATTCCTACTTGTTAGACTATATGGCTTCGCGTCAAAATATACGAGATCGATACGAATCAAGATTTTCTGAGCAAAATTTATCATCTGCTAGCAATATGTATCGTCTGCTAGCAATACATGGGGGCTGCCATTTTTTTTATGTGTACAAGAAGATTTTCTTAATCCAAATGCCCAATTGCCTTTTTCAAAATTAAAAACCCATTTGAGATTTAAAATATAGAATAGATATGTCAATTTATTTTTAAACTGAAGATTTCCTTATATATTTCTGTTGAAAATCGATATTCGCTTAATATAAATCTATTTTCTAGATACTGTGACGCAATGGACGGAGCAAATTAATTCAAATTTTATGGATGCTTCTTCCCTGAGCATCTATAGCGGCAAACTATGCATTCACCTGCTTTCGGATAATGGGACTTGAAAAGTCAGAATGCATGCTGCATATATTATGCTCTGCTCTGTTTGGCAAACCCAAGAAAATAGATTTTTGTTAAGCAAAACCAGACAATTTAAAAGTATCATTATAAAGATTTAATTTTTATAAATCATGTAAACACCCACTTTATATTTTTCGTCACATATGGGATTTTAGGTAATGAAGAAAATCAATTTAGGTCTTGGATTCAAAATATCTTCCTGACCGGAACATTTCTCAATGGTTCATGTACAAATCCAAATCAGCAAGAAAATGGCAGCCCCCATGCAAATGAGTAGTAGACGATACCGGGTGTTGGAATATCTTTATTATACCCTTTTCTGATATCTTATTGGAAAATGATTTAGGCCAATAAGTAGGAATATACTACACCTTTCAATATAAGTAAATTTGTACTCAGGGGTTAATTCTAGTTTAAAAGACTCGCTTCCGCCGTCTGCTTTAATACTATTAGTGACCCGACGCCTCAATACCTACAATAAGTCGCCAAAATTATTTTTTTTATATATATACATTTTCTGAAAGTAGAGATTCTCAGCTTTCCAACGGTATATCACTTGCCTCGTTTACTCAATGATAACACCTTTAAACGTCACATTTAGAATCAGTATGTAACCAGCAATCAATAACTCCTATTCAGAGAAAATGGCCATTTAAGTTCGGAACAAAAGAGTGCTAAACCTTTGCCCTCTGTGTGCGTCCAAGTAAAACTGGGTATTCAAATGACCATAGCAACCGGTGTGAAGGGATTATCAGATTAGGCTGAATTTTGGCACACTGCTCCAGGAGGACCTATTCATTACTCACTCCAAAAATCAATTTAATACCTTTAGAGGTAAAGTAGTAATTTGGCATTGAATGAAAGTATTACAAAAGCTCTCCAAACATTCATAAGGTGGACGGGTGAAAATAAAGGAGTCATTTTAAAATGCCCCAAAAACATATTTCTAAGTCGAATTACGACTCACAAACTTGAGACATGATAGAATGATAATGAAACTACCCATTTCTATCAAAAACAGAAAATCGACTGATCCAAGCAAATTTACTATTTTGGGCTGTTTGCTACGTTGTGGTCCGTGCGACTTATTGTAGGTTTTGAGGCGGCGGGTCACATTATACATGTATAATTCATTTATGCTCTCATACCTAAATTACTGTGTTGCTGTTTGGGGCAATTGTAGTCGAACTAAATTAGATAAATTATTTAAATTACAGAAAAGGGCCCTTCGCATAATTATGCCTGGGATGTCCCTACCGTGCCCCTTCTGCCCCATTTTCTAATTCCGTTTATGACATATTTTGTATTTGTTTTGAATGTACTTTTTAATTGAAAATGAAATAAATGAGAATTGAATTTCTTGAATTGGAAGGTTTCCGTATAAAACAAAAGATGGAATATCAATCAGATCTCG
Source organism: Heliocidaris erythrogramma (assembly GCA_025617745.1). Taxonomy (NCBI): domain Eukaryota; kingdom Metazoa; phylum Echinodermata; class Echinoidea; order Camarodonta; family Echinometridae; genus Heliocidaris; species Heliocidaris erythrogramma. The sequence goes on from CM046873.1 coordinate 43,076,265, forward strand.
GATAAAGAGGGTGCAGGTTGGAGACAAAACCTTCTAAATTCTGTTTAAATTTGGAAAAAAACAAAATAACATCAATAGAGAAATACGTCAGTTATCGTATTGAAAATCGACTGAAAATGGTAATTTATTTGAAAGGCAAAATGACATACTCAGGGAAGTGTTTGATTTTAATCAAATCTTTATACGGAAAAAGAAACTGATGAAATAAACTTCAATTACATTCAATTACCCTGACATTCCTAACACTGCTTATAAGTTGTCCTCACAGTACTAGAAGGTCAACTCAGCGCTGACGAGGTCTATCGTACTTTAAAATTCATGAAAAACAATAATCCCCGACAACATGGTTTTACTGTAGCATTCTATCGTTACTTTTGGGAAGATATTAAACAATGCACTAGTAAAATCATTGAATTGTGTATTTCTCAGGACATTATTGTCAAACTCACAAAAAATCGGAATAACCACGAGGTTCGGGGTTCGAATCCCACCGCAGCACTAGCGTCCTTTGGCAAGACGTTAATCTATATTTGCCACTCTCCACCCAGGTGTTAAATGGGTACCCGGTAGGATGGCGAAAGTTAATGTCGTTTGCTTAGCATGTGAGCGTCACTGTACTGCCCATTGCTGGAATGCTCCCCAGGGAGTGGAGAATGTGCATACAATGTGTGCGGGCGTGCCAGAATCCAATGACCGGGGTAATAATATATATCGAGCGCTTTGGGCCACTTTGGGAAAGGCGCGTTATAAATGCCAGGTATTATTATAATAATAATTGGTTCCGAAAGGAAAGAAACCTAGACATCTATTACAAAATTGGCAGCCGATTTCCTCACTGAATGTAGTTACAAATTAGCATCTGGTTGTTTTACAAATAGATGCAAGAGAGTTTTCTCTTGTTTAATACATGGAAATCAAAATAGTAATTGAGACGCAGCTATAGTGCAGGGCCTATGGTAGTCTTACAGTGCAGACACTCTTTTACGACTGGAAACTACCTTAAGGGCGTGCTTACTGAATGGGGGGGGGGGGGGGGCAGATCCCACAACATACAATGTCTGGCAGTATCTATGTAGGTCTGGACAAAGCCGATTTTTTTTTTATTTGTTTGTTGTTTTTTTCGCTTTGTTCCCACGAATTTTCGTTTCCACCTGATCTCGCTCAGTGTAAGTCGTCTGGTAGTGGTCATTTGCGTACGTTTAGACTCTGGCGATTACTTTCCAACGGTTACATAAGGTTTCCTTTCTAGCTGACCAAGGTTGATAATTGGGGGGGGGGGGTACATTAGGAGTGTCTGGCAGTGGTCATTTTTTTGTATATTTGGTCTCTGCCGAACAATTTCCAATTGTTTCATCGGGTTTACCTTCCAGCTGATCTAGCTCAATTTTTCGGACAACTTTGGGGCGTCTGGCGGGCACCCCACCACTTAAAACGTCTGGCAGCACCCATTCATGTATCTTGGGAATACATAATAATAATAATAATAATAATAATAATAGACATTTATAACGCGCCATCTATCTAGGTAGCCTATTCCGAGGCGCGGAAGAGAGGAAATACATAGATGAAGAGTATAAACTTAAGCTTAGAGAAGTCAATCAGAGAAAGCGGTATTGAATAAATGTGTTTTAAGATGTGTTTTGAACTTTTCAAAAGAATCTATGGATTTAAGAGAAATGGGTAAGGCATTCCAAAGAATTGGCAAACCTTGTCATATAGGTTTCTTAGGGTTTCCTTTCCAGCTGATCAAGCTCATTTTTTTGACCACTTTGTGACCTCCCCCTGGCCACACCCACCACATAGAACATGCCAGACGGTCAATCCGTTATATCGGACGATGCGATCTTTACATTCATGCACATGAAATTTGGTTTCCTTTCCAGCTAGGTTGACCCCCGTGACTTCCGGACTATATTGAGTCAACAAGAAGCATCTGTCTCACACGAAATCGACACTGCTTACAATTAATACTAGAACACGACCCGCTTTCTTTCTGTAGAAACTCACCCTTGAAATTTGCATCATCTGGTATCTTACAAAGCACATGAAACGTATGTTGCCTGCCTTTCGATATTAAAAAAATGAAATTTATTCCGATATCATTGAATCAAAGTTATGACATTGGGCTTCGGAACTTTAAAAAGTGGCCATTTTGCTTTAGGGGGTACGTGCTCACTGAGGCGTGACCAAATGATTTCCCCTGAATTTTACACGAAAGGTAACGAAGAAGTACTGTATTCTGTATTCAGGTATCTTCAGGTTCCTGATTCAGAAATTACAGAGATTTGTTTTAGGGGGAACTTACGTTTTGTGTTGTGTTGTGTTTATTTAGCAAGGGAATTGACAGGCTAGAGTTCTTTCAAATGGTGAACCTTTGCAAATGCAATTTAAACATTTTATCCTAAATTGGGGGCAAAATATTTTTCAAGAGGCTGATTGAACCCTTTTAAATTATGGGAGGGAGCAAAGCGACCGAGCTTTAGATTATTCTTTTTTTAATTTTTACCCTCCCCCCCCCCCCCCCCGAAAAAATTTACATGTCTTTACGTTGCGGACATGGACGCATAATCCTGAATGATCATAATTTTCTGCATTTTCTATTTTTTCTTTCTCTCTGTTGTGTTTTGCGCCCCTTTTGCAATGCATTTAAAGCCAAAGACAACTGAGCACACAATGGGCGGTTTGAGATGATAGAAGACTACACATTCGGAGCTTCGAATATAACAAACGTGCGATGAATTTTGTTTATTTCCTCGACCCTTGCTGTAATTTGTTTTGTTGTTTTTTACTGGTAATATTCCTCTCATTTAATTTTACAGAATGGAAAAACAGTTTTATAAATATAGAAAACAGTTATTGTGCCAGCTGAGTGGGTGACGATGCAGCGGGGTAATGAGGAGCAAAGACGTGCGATGAATTTTGTTTATTTCCTCGACCCTTGCTGTAATTTGTTTTGTTGTTTTTTACTGGTAATATTCCTCTCATTTAATTTTACAGAATGGAAAAACAGTTTTATAAATATAGAAAACAGTTATTGTGCCAGCTGAGTGGGTGACGATGCAGCGGGGTAATGAGGAGCAAAGACTAGCCAACAAGCAGTCATGGTAGTTAACCATGTCTTTATCTTTTGTGAGCTGCATCGACTTTGTTCCGATTGACAACTTGGAAGCTCCATGAGGATATCTAGATATTGAACTGGTATAAATTTTAACGAAGCATTACCCTTCGTTTGATGAAGTCCGTGCCGTCTAAACTTGTATTGCGTTACTTAGGCCGACAAACACGCATATTAAAGAGGCGTGCTATGTGTACACGTAAACGAGAATTTTGCAAATTCCATACCTTTCAATCTCCCCTATAAGTGATCAATTATTTGTGCCTTTAAAGGGGGAAAAGCTAAGTATACATGTAGTTGTTGAAAACATGGTTACATGTTTTTTTCCCGATGGTTCAAAATTACGAAAAATTCGTTACTCCGAAGCTTTGTAATAACGATGGTTCATAATTGAAATAGGGTTCGTAATTCAAAAAAAAAAAAATATATATATTTATAATTCAGGAAAAAGAAAAGGATTCATAATTCCTAAAATGAAGTGAAAATGAAAAAGAGCTAATTATTCCAAAGGTTTCATATTTCCGAAAATAATATCCGAATTCATATACACTGCATCAGAATTCATATTTCCACACCATAAATGTGCGTTAAGGGAGATAGACAAATAAACTCATGTTTGTTTCCTTATGTTACAACATACCAGGGTTAGTTTGCAGTGGAGTGTTCTCGTCACACGGTTCCTGCTGCTTTGGTAAGTATGCACCTGCAAGAGATCAAGAATTAATTTCCCTATTTCCCCTTCTCATTACTATACAATTTCAAGCGAGATACATATTACAAGCAACATACTTCATCTAAATGGACAGTAAACATAATTTTTCGAATGTGCAATATATTTTTTAGAGTAATGAAAAATAAAACTGTTGAACCTACAATAGACAAAGAAATATTGTTTCAAAATTTACTTAAATAGGCCTAGGCTGGCGTATTGTAATTGTTGGAAGCTTGAATTAACTCATATTCATGACATTACATCGTCACTTTACTCAAGCAACTTAAAGCTCTATCCCTAGCTTCACTGTTCATTTAAAGCCAAAGCCAAAGACAACAGGGCACCCACAGAGGGTTTGGAGCTTCGTACTGATGAACTGCCCTCAAATGGGCGATAAAATATGATTATTTCCGGCACCCCTGCTAAGATTTTTCTCCAGTGTTTGTCATCTAGTTCTAATTTCACTGAATGGAAGAACAATAAATTAAACAAATATGGAATTAAAACAAAAACAATTATTGCGCCAGCTCGATGGGAAAGCCAATCTTAGATAATAAGTGTGAGGCGACAATGCAAAGGGCAATGAGGATTAAAAAACATAGACTGCCTAACCTGTAATCATTGTAGTTAACCATGCTTTTATTTTTTTTATTTTTTTTATTTTTTTTATTTTCTTTATTTTTTTTTAATTTTCATCGAGTATGTTCCGGTTGACAACCAGGAGGCTCGCTTAGAATCTAGAGATATGGAGCTGGTGAAAGGTCGAAAGAAGTATTTCACTGGGTTTGGTAAAGTATGTGCCGTTATGCCTGCGTCACATATCCAACAATCGTCGAACGAATTTAAAGATCGCCACAAATCGCCGAATTTCAAATCGGCCCGGGAGTCGAGCGTATTTTTCGCTTTAACCCTAACTGCGCTGGCAATTTCGGATTCTCGCTTAATTTTTTTCCCTGAAGTCTTGCGCACGTTTTGATACCATATTTGTCCATATCAGGCATACCTAGGGGGTGTTATATGCTAATTAGTATCCGCATGTCATTAAAATTGCTAATCGCTCCATATATTTGTGTACATTTACATGCTGTCAATAGACAATGGCTTCCATTTGAATTAGCTAATTATTCAAAAAAAATGCATAATTGATTAAAATTAATCACACCATTAGATTCAGCATGTGAAGATCTATCGACATGCAAATTTTCAAGTTCATTGGACATTGCGTTTTCGAGATCAATGGAGGGGGGGGGGGGGCTGGGAGCCCCCACACCCACACCCCCACCCCCCCCCCCCCCCAGTATTTTCATGGAGCAAAATAGCCAAGTTCAGTAAGGGTTAAATCTACCTTGTCACATACTGGACGGGGCTCGGGCGGAGCCATTAAAAACAAATAGTTGTCAAAAGTCGCGCAGTGCCCGTCAGGAACAAACGGGAGTCCGGCGAAGTCCGCTCGACATAAGGGCGACGCCCAAGCCAGTTCCACCCGATGTCCTGTCTAACGAGCCAGAACGGCGGGCGATAATTCTATGTTGAAGTATATGATTATACCCACGGGGTAAAATTCCTGAGTTAACGGGAGGAGCCCTGCCGGGGCCCGTTGAAGCCGCTCGACGTACGCCGACACGACATCATCACTGAGCGCGCTTGAAGCACACCCAATTTTTGTAGAAGTCTGGCGGGATACGGAAGGGGGTCGTTCGAGTATCGTAGGGAGCCCGTGCGGCAGCCACGCAGGTCTACCTGCCGACCCCTAAAAAAACGACGGAGCTCGCAGTGATCGAGCAGACACCGCATTCGGCCGTATTCCGGGCGAAAATGCCGTTTTGAGCTCGCAGAGAAGTCGGACTGGCTGATTCTTTTTTTGATATTTGACGGCCCCTAAGGTGGAAAGGCTATACATAGTTTTAGAAAAATCTGTTACATGTATTTTTTTTTCCTCCAAAAGTTCATAATTTTGAAAAGTTCGTAATTCGGAAGCTTCCTAATTCCAAAAATGGAAAAGGATTCATAAGTCATAAAAAGAAAAGAATTAATTATTCTTAAGGTCCATATTTCCAAAAGGGATATTCGAATTAAGATTTACTGCATCATAATTCAAATGAAATGAATGTTGAAGGACTTATGATAAGCCTTATGTTTCAATCATACCTGGGTTAGCTTGCAGAGCAGTCTTGTTCTCATCGCATGGTTCCTGCTGCTTTGGTAGATACGCACCTGCAAAAGATTATGAAATAATTCACTTTTTGTTCTTCTTCTCATTACATCAAAGTACATTTTTAAAACGAGCGACAAGCAACATTTCTCATCTGAACGGTACGTTTCCCTTTTGCAATAATTGTTTTCTCAAAGTAATGGAAACTAAAATATTCCAACCTACGATAGAAAAGGCAGTTCTTGTCACAGTTACAATACGTGAGCCTAGTATATTTCAATAAAACGTCTGAGAAATATTCTTTAAAAATGTTTTGGAACCTGTTCACTTACAGTGGCTCAGATATGCTCTTGGTGTAAATAAGAAAAGTAATAATATAGCCATTTTGGCTGAGATGGGAGAATACCCATTATTAATTGATATAATTTATGTTATTGTGTAGCTAAGTATTGGTCACGGATGAAAGGTTTTGATTGTAATTCCCTGTTATACCATGCGTATGAAATAAACAGAGTAATGACAAGAAAAAAAAACACTGCATGCTGGTTTATTGTACACTGTAAATAAATGCTGTTTTTTGCGGGAAATTCCTGGCAGATAGGATGCTGGGAATGCTGGGAATACCCGTGTTTCCACTGTACATAGACCGCGGTTTAAATATGAGAAGATGTTTTGTTTTATCAGTGCTTTATGTCGGGCGATTGTAAATATATGCTAATTTCCGGTAACCAACAAACTTGATGTTGTGTTACAGGGAAGCACTATGAAATTGAAATAACGGCAATAACTTGTAATTTCAAGGGCCCAAAAACCTGCAGTTTTACAGTCATTTCTTACAGTGTAGATACGTTATTGAAAGCTTGTAAACTATATCCTGATGAAATCAATGGATGTATTGATGTTGTAGACTTAACTGACAGTGAACGGGTTGTCGGAAATGAAGTGAATTCCGTTATGAAGGATATTTTGCAAAACCAGTACACCACTGATCTGCACAGTAATGTAGGGAATAGTGGGGAGGGGAACAAACTGAAAACATACAGTAAATTTAAGTCAAATATTATGCAGGAACAGTATCTTCATGTTATCGAACGTTTTCGACTCCGAAGAAATATATGCCGCTTCAGAATAATAAGCTGTAATATTTTAGCAATAGAAACAGGAAGGCACAGAAAGCCTGAGATAACCCCAATACATCTTAGATTATATGCAGCGACTGTGAGGAAGGAGAGATTGGTGACGAACTACACACACTGATATTTTGCCCTAAATTCAATGAACAAAGAAAAATTAGATGCTTTATCATTAAAATACCCTAATATCGCTTTTCTTAGAGCAGAAGAAAAGTTCATATTCTTAATGGAATAAGATAACGAATATATCAAACTAAGTCTAATAAATTACATTAAGGAAATCATACCATTAAGGGGTGAATTCTAAAATAAGTTATATCATCAATCTGTGTACATGTAGAATCAAATATTATTAAACTACTGTGATATGCTTATATATTTTGTTACTTGAAATGTACATATAAGTTGTTATTATCTTTTCTCTCTCATTTTCTTGTTGAAACAAAATATTGATGCACTATGTCAATGATGTTTAATAAAGTCAATTCAGTACAATTCAATAAATGTTGAAAACATGGGCGGCGATCGGGGGGGGGGGAGGACCCGACTAGCCTTTACCATTAGTTGCTCCGGGAAATTCAACATTTATTGAAATATACTAGGCTCACTAATTGCAACTGTGACAAGAAATCGGCGTGCAGTGGGACTTAGGCCTATGCATCAAATGTTTGGAATTATTAACACTATTTCATTTTCGGAATTATGTACTCCTGCAGGTATGGAAAAATTGTATTTCGGACTTTATATGAACCTTCGGAAAAACGTGTACCTCTCCCCCGAAAATACAAGATAGTATATAAAGAGAATTATGGGAACTAAAGAGATAATTTCAGTTGCACGACGAGGAATATATTTGTATGATAAAGTATGGATAGCGAGGGGTTGGTAACAGTATTAATTATTTTCTTTCAGTATTATATAAATGTTTGAAACAGTGAAAAATTTGAAACCAAGTCCGGTCGCATGTACAAAAAACAATATTTCGCAAGAAGCGAGTAGATGACAGAAATCAGTCTAACAGATTGTATTATATCTATTTAAAATCTGTCATCCGATTTGAGGAAATGCGATAACTAATAAGAAAAGATGAATTCTTGAATGACAAAAATCGTTGTGGAAAACTATGAAAATCACTAAACAGGTTTGTAACTTAGACCCATGTTACACTAAAAAGGGTGTTTGATGCCGGCAACAGGGCCAGCCCCAAAAGGTGGCCCCCAAACATGTGCAAAACGCAGACCTTTAGTTTTACCCCCTTTTACACCACCGTATGATAAGATGGTCCAGACAGTAATGTTGTTTACATACATAAAATAATATACAATATAAATTCACTGTCTGAATATTGTTTGAAACCCATATCAAAACCTTGAATATAAAATACGAATCAATTTTCACGCCCAAATACCCAAAACTTATTTTTTTTTTAAACCTATCGGTTTGCATTGAACGGTTGTTATGACAACAGTCAGTGGGGTGCCTAATTGGTCGGTGTTAAAATATGCGGAATATGATTCTTAATACGATGACCAAGTTTCAATGAAATATAATATTCATACTTAAAGTTACATGTGAACATGTTAAAAAGGTACAATATGACCCTTTTGATTTTCGCCATGAGCGGCCACTCTTTTTTCTTGTTAATTAGCATTTGGAATATCTTAAAGTACATTAGTAAAGAAGATAACAAAGTCGATTGCGCTTAGGCATGGCGGGTGCACAGTTACCCCTCTTAGGTACCCTACTGAAACTGAAGCCATTGGCATTTTAAGAAGTTTAAAGCTAAACAACAGCTCTGTGTATCAAGGTATAACTAATAATAATAATAATAATAATAATAATAATAATAGTAACAATATTTTTATATATCGCATATCACATTACGTCCCTATACGCTGTAAGAAAGAGGGAAAAGGAAAAGTGGATAAGAAGCTGGAGAAGAGTGAGGTATGTTCAACATACATGTACTACCTCTAGTTATTTCTAAAAAGAAATGTTTTAGGACGTGCCGTAAAGTTGTCAACGGTTTTACAATTTTTGATATTTTCTGGAAATTTATTCCAAAGTTCTGCTGATGCAACCTGAAAAGAGCGTGGCCCATAAAATTGTGTGGAATTGTGAGAAGGGACTTTTGGGAAGATCTGATGTTTCTGTTTGGTACATATTGGATAAGTAATTCAATCAGTTATGTAGGAGTCAATACTTTAAGGCACTTAAAGGTTAAGACAAGGATCTTGAACGGGATCGCGTAAAAGCCGTGCAGCAGAATTTTGGATTCTTTGGATTCGGTTCAACTGAGTTTCAGGTAGATTGTAGAGAAGAATATTACAATTATCGATATGACATATTACGAGGCTATGAACTAGTCTTTCTGTCAGTTTCTCATCTAAGTAACGCCTAATTTGTCCTATTTAGGAGAAGGAGGCTGCACGGCAAATCTTACTTGATCAGTCATTAATAAATGTTTGTCACATATACAACACCTATATTTCAAACAGTTTTTTAATGGTTGTAAAACATGGCTTTCAAGTAATATCGGAGGACATTCAGTTTGACGAAACCGGGAGGATACATGAATAATTTGTGTTTTCTTTTCATTCAAGAGTAAGAAGTTGTTGTTACACCAAGTTTTAACGTCATGAAGACATCTTTACACAGACGATAGGGAGGATTCAATACATGAATGTTTAAACAAGCAATAAATCTATCTGCATATCGTCTGCATAAATCATTGTAGCTAAGCCTTGATAATTAATTACTTTTTCCAGTGGTTGAGAGTACATTGAGAATGCCAATTCAAGGTAATTACAGCCCTTTATCACTCCTAACAAGCTTCTCAAAAATTCTAATATTCTCCAAGTCCGTCGATACTATAAATCATTATTGTTGTATAAGTTATCTCACTATGTTATAGAGGGGAAGGCCCTGGAGTGGTTCAGGAACTTCCTTAGTGATAGGAAACAATATGTATACATGAATGGCTTTGAATCGACCCTTCAGTCAATTACTTGTGGTATCCCTCAAGGCTCTCTGTTTGCCCGCTCCAGTTTATTTTATGTACACTAACGATCTCCAAAACCATCTGCAGTCATGTCATATATCCTCTTTGCCGATGACTCCAATATTTGTTGCTCTCACCATGAGCCTGATACACTTCTGAACATTGTAAACACTGAATTAAAGTGCGCTTTTGACTGGACTAAAGCCAAACAAATTGTCGCTCATCATAAATGAAACAAATTTCTTGCTACTTAGTAATTCTATATTATCATCCTTATCTATACAAATAATAAATTATTTCCCTAGTTGAGTCTATCAGTTTTTGGGGTGTTTATATAAACAGTAAACTAACGTGGAAAGTTCAAATTTATTGCTTATGTAAACTGTTGTCATATGTAACTCAGGTGTAATGAACAAGTTCTATTCTGTCTTTATCTTAACTATTGTACCTGCATGGGTAAATAGCTCCATAACCCTCATGGACAAAATGGGTTTTACACTCTCAGTGACAAAATGAAACAGAACAATATTTATGCGATTACCTGCGATTTAATGGAGGATATCTCTCTGCATATCAACATCACAAAATTAGCAATTTTCAAATTAAACTTCGTAAAACGGTACAAACGGTTGTAATCATATGTTTGGCATAATTATCATAACTCTTTATAAGTACAGTATAAACACAGCTCAGGGAAGGACCCGGGTATTTTTCCGAATCATCTTCTCGTTCTTAAAATCACCTTCATGCAAATTTCAGCACCTACATACACGCAACATGGAACCACCATGTGCATACCACGATACTCTCTGCATCTAAACAACCAACAGTCGAGTACCTTCTAGCCCCCCCCCCCCCCTGGCCATTGGGCAATAGAGTCCCTGCATTGAACAGGCGAACAGTATTACTTAGACCAGTGAGTACAGGCTACAACGCGTTTGAACCCCCCACCCCCCCCCCCCCCCCCCCCCCCCCTGGCCATAAAAATGCAATAATGTTCCCTGCATAAAAAACAGGTGAACAGAACTACGTCGACCAGCGAGTACAGGTTATACGCCAACAACAGGACTTAATTGCCTGGTAAACAACTTGGTGCTCTAAAAGAACAATGGCCAATTAGAATAATCCAAATCATGTTCCAAAAGTCAACCTTCCCATGAGGTAATCTACTGTGGTGTGCAACAATTATAAATGCGAAGGGGCGAAAAAATTACAATTTGCCGCCACACGGGCACAGCCCGCCGCCACTGAGCATAGAATTGAATGAAACGTAACATATTAAGATGCTAAGCCATGTACCATATGTGAAATGAATAACAATCTCTACCAATTACTTGGCAATAATGCGGCTTAACCAAAGCATTAACGCACCCCAATAATCCTGCCGACAACCAAAACAATTAAAGTTGTAATGCAATGAAAACATTGGAACAACAAGCTAAAACAATAACAAGTTCAAATCAAACTTCTTGTTTCATAGGAAAGGGTGATAATAAAAGGGAGGTTTCTCCCCAGATCGAGTTAATTGCGATCCGTCACTGATCATGAGCGTAGAATTGAATGAAACGTAACATATTAAACAACTTATAACATGCCCAAATACTATACATTCATTATGTCCTACACCTTTTTATGACTGCAAATGCTAAGCTATGTAGTATCATATGTGAAATGAATAATAACAATCTCTACCAATTACTTGGCAATAACGAGGCTTAACCAAAGCATTAACGCACCCCAATAATCCTGCCGACAACCAAAAATTAAAGTTGTAATGCAATGAAAACATTGTAACAACAAGCTAAAACAATAACAGGTTCAAATCAAACTTCTTGTTTCATAGGAAAGGGTGATAATAAAAGGGAGGTTTCTCCCCAGATCGAGTTAATTGCGATCCGCCACTGAGCGTAGAACTGAATGAAACGTAACATATTAAACGACTTATAACATGCCCACATACTATACATTCGTTATGTCCTACACCTTTTCATGATTGCAAATGCTAAGCTATGTAGTATCATATGTGAAATGAATAATAACAATCCCCACCATTTACTCGGCAATAATGAGGCTTAAGCAAAGCAATCAACGCACCCGAATAATCCTGCCGACGACAAAAAGAATAAAGTTGTAATGCAATGAAAACATTGTAACAACAAGCTAAAACAATAACAGGTTCAAATCAAACTTCTTGTTTCATAGGAAAGGGTGATAATAAAAGGGGGGGGGGGGTTTCTCCCCAGATCGAGTTAATTGCGATCCGTCACTGAGCATGAGCGTAGAATTGAATGAAACGTAACATATTAAACAACTTATAACACTACCTATTGACATCAAGCCCAACAAAGTGTGTTAAAAAAAAAACCGCTTAAAAGATTATCTTCTTTCAGTTATTGCTCGTGGGAATGGTTAACACTTTTTCTAGTGCTATACAAACTTAGTTTGTCTTTAAATATGAGAATGTTCAACATTTACTTCAAAATGACATGAAATATGTACAGACTAAACTTGTTTTCTACTTATTACAAGACAGTCTACATAATACCAATGCTTGTATCTGCAACATTCGTATTTATGAACACCTACAAGTGTTATTTTTAGCATGTATCCCTGTACCTTGCAATATAAGAATCAGTGTTCTGGAGTTTTATGAAGGTTTTTGGTATTTACAGACCTTGATGTTCCACTTGAGCTGTGCTTATGACGACCCCTCTTCTATGTATGATTTTATGTGACCATACATGAAGATTGTAAATTCATGATGTCCATGGAAATAAAAATGAACATCAAATAAAATAAAATCAAATGTATTTTTTGGAAAAGCAGATTGCTCTGAACGTGAAGAATTCAGCGTAAATATGAGTGAGTTATAATGCATACGTATATGTATATAGTGCGTTATGGTATCGGTGGTGAATCTAATTCACCCAAATAAACAGAGATCAGGTGTAATTATTATTCTTTGTTACCCTTTTGTACATTTATTAGTGTATTCGATTATGTCACTTGGTTTCTAATTGGGCCTAGCAACGTTCCGACTCTTCTAATATTACCTGTCTACCATCATAATATGTTGAATGAAATATGCTGAGATAAGGTATTTCTATGAATATAATGCATAACTTCACTTGTCTTCACTTCTCACTATGCCTCGTAACAACAGTCAGTCGAGTCCAACCAGGATGACCCGATCCCAATCAACAGGCGTAGTCACTCAGATTGTGAAAGATCTTCTTGAGAATGAGGATTTCCTTTCCATAGTTAGTTCAGTTGTTTCAGATGCCATTGCTAAGTTCCAGTCTCACATAGACCAGATTGAGGTCAACCAAGCCAAAATAATGAATATAGAATCAGCCCAAGCCTCGCGTAGTGCAGAGATCACGAAGCTCCACGAACAACTGGAAGCCCAAAACAACAAGCTACAAAAGGCAACAGCCCTCATTGACAACCTTGAGCAGTACACCAGACGCAACAGCGTGCGTATTTTCGGTGTCCCAGAAAAACCCGGGGAAAACATTGACGATGTTGTATGCTCGTTGATACAGAAGGAATTGAAAGCCACGGTATCGAAAAATGATATCGACAGATGCCATAGAGTTAAGCAGCGATCTTCCAATGGCCATCCACGCCCAATACTTGTTAAGTTCTGCTCCTACAGAGTACGAGCTAAGGTCATCAGCGTAAGAAAACTTTTAAAAGGCAAGAATATCGGAAATATTTAAAGAAACCAACCGCTTCGAAACAATTAAAATATAAATCTTATCGAAATAGGTTGAATTCCATTATTAGACTAAGCAAGAGACGTTATCGTTATTATCATAATGCATTAAACACTGCGCAGAGAAACACTACTAAGATCTGGAAAATAATAAACCATGCACTGAGTAAAAATGTATCCGCACCCGTTGTAAACTACCTACAATGTAATGGTGATGTTACCAAGGATAAAGAAAGGATTTCTGAACTATTCAATTTATACTATCAAGACATTGGACCAAAACTTTCCAAAAAGATACCAAAGTCAACAAAATCTTTAACGGATTACTTGGTTCAGAACTCACCAAACTCTATTTTCCTTTCACCTACCAGACCTAGTGAAATCATTGAATGTGTAAAAAACATGAAGAATAGTAGCTCATGCGGTTTTGATGGAATTCTATCGAAAGTTATCAAGTATGTTATTTTCCTTATGGCAGAACCTTTGTGTTATATTTTCAATCAATGCTTAAGTATTGGTATTTTTCCAGATAAATTAAAGGTCTCTAAAATCATTCCTATTTTCAAAAAGGGTGATAAGCATGACATAAGTAATTACAGACCCATATCTATTTTGCCTTTCTTTTCTAAAATACTAGAAAAAATCATTCATAAGAGACTTTCAGATTTTATTGAAAAAAATCAACTCTTAAAGAATCATGCACTAGCATTTTTATTGACTTATCCAAGGCATTTGATACCCTAGACTTTGACATTATGCTAAAAAAACTATACTATTATGGTATTCGAGGCACAGCTTTATCTTTAATGGATAGTTACCTAAGAGGGCGTAAGCAGTTTACATGTGTCGATAATCACTCATCTGCTCAAACATCTGTTCAATGTGGAATTCCGCAAGGTTCTATCCTTGGCCCATTGTTTTTTCTTTTATATGTTAATGATATTAATGAATCCTTAAAATATTGTGATACTGTTCTATATGCAGATGATACAAACCTAATATTTAGTAATAAAGATACAGAAAAACTTAAAAGAGATATCAACAACAATCTTGCCAATTTAATAGAGTGGTTCCAAGCCAACAAACTCTCTCTAAATATTCAAAAAACTAAATTCATGAATTTTGGTCTCAACCGAAATTCAATTCATAACAATGATATTTTTATTAACTCGAATCCCATTGAGAGGGTCGATTATATGAAATTTCTTGGTGTGGTTATTGATAAGAATTTAACTTGGAAAAATCACATAGACAGTCTCAATCAGGTGTTGTCAAAAAACTGTGGTGTTATATGCAAATATCTCATGTATTACCTCTAAAAACACTCTATATACTATATAACACATTAATTTTACCATACTTGAATTATGGTAATATTTTATGGGGCAGGGCATCCTCCTCAGTTTTGAACCATACACTGATCCTCCAAAAGAAGGTAATCCGCATTCTTACACATGCTGATTTTCGAGCACATACAGCTCATCTTTTCAAGCGCTTACATTTCCTACGGCTCCCTGACATTGTTAAATACCAAACTGCTATATTCATGTTTAAGTACCATAAGCAGGTTCTGCCGCTGGTTTTCAATAGTTATGTTCACACGTAGTACATAGCATCGATGCTATGTAAGTTTCAAAAATATTTCCAGTACTAATGGTGCAATTTTTCCTTATGATAAGTGCCCTATGCATCTCTGATGAGTGCCCCTTTAAGTGCACCTTTTACTTCTGATCAGTGCTCCTTTTCTTTCTAATAGTATTATTTTCCCTTTTGATAAGTGCCCCTTTTGTCTTCTGATAAGTGCCCTACCTATATACCTATTATTATATTTAATATATTTTACATATATACCCCGATGTCGCTTGCAAACTGTGCCCTAAATCCACAAAAGAGCCATATACCTAGCTCCAAATTATCAGAGAGGCTTCATAATAATAGATACCCCTACTGATATCAGCACAATGTGAGGCAGTGGAGCAGGGGGCAGGAGGGGCACAATTCCCTAAATTATACAAAAATGAGCAAAACCCGAAATCATACAAGGAAAGAGGACAGGTGTGCTATGTGTACACGTAAACGAGAATTTTGCAAATTCCATACCTTTCCATCTCCCCTATAAGTGATCAATTATGTGTGCATTTAAAGGGGGAAAAGCAAAGCATACATGTAGTTGTTGAAAACATGGTTACATGTTTTTTCCCCGATGGTTCAAAATTACGAAAAGTTCGTTATGCCGAAGCTTTGTAATAACGATTGTTCCTAATTGAAATAGGGTTCGTAATTAACAAAAAAATGCAATTCAGGAAAAGGAAAAGGATTCATAATTCCTAAAATGAAGTGAAAATGAAAAAGAGCTAATTATTCCAAAGGTTTCATATTTCCGAAAATAATATCCGAATTCATATACACTGCATCAGAATTCATATTTTTCCACACCATAAATGTGCGTTAAGGGAGATAAACAACACTTAAATAAACTCATGTGATTTGTTTCCTTATGTTACAAAATACCAGAGTTAGTTTGCAGTGGAGTGTTCTCGTCACACGGTTCCTGCTGCTTTGGGAGGTATGCACCTGCAAGAGATCAAGAATTAATTTCCCTTTTTCCCCTTCTCATTACTGTACATTTTCAAGCGAGAGGCATATTACAAGCAACATACTTCATCTAAATGGACAGTAAACATAATTTTTCCAATGTGCAATATTTTTTTCAGCAGCATTTTACCTTTGGATAACTTTTCACCCAGTTCACCAAGACCCACTTCACGGAGCTTGCTTGCCAGAATGGATCGAGATTGGGTGATGTCTTTTTGTTTGGTCTTCCACTCGATGAGAATCTCTGTCATAGCCTTACTGTAGTCATTGAGATTTTTAACGCGGACATTTTCACTTTCCGCAAAGGAGTACCCAAGAGCGTTACAAAGTTCTGCGTAATTGTCATGTGGTACGTGTTTGGCAAGTGACATCAACTCGGACTCCATTGTTCTGTGGAAATCACCATATATGAAGAAAACATGTTAGTTTCTTTTTTTTTTCATTTCACAATTTTTATTCCTTGATTCAGATTCTCAACATTAATATTGCAAATTAAGCATCCATTACACAATATAATTCAACATAGCAATAAACAGAATACAAATGATATATTTCCATAACATGCCATTCATAAAATTAAACAGCCATAGTACAATTTAAATGAACAAGGTATAGATTAAAACCTGATACGTGCACAATATAATTCTTTTAATTTGTTTGTGATATTTTCGTGTATATCTTCCCTCCGTCCAACATTTAAAATAATTCAATTTGTTTTTAGATGTAGACTTAACTTATTTCGAGCTATTGTTTTTTTACGTTCATTATCTTTACTTTCTTAAACTGCATTATAAATTTCTTTCTTTGTTGGGGGCTTACCTTTTGATCTCGTTTCGTATATCATATATTTCATGAGTATAATTAAGTACTGTGGTTAATGTACATATGTTTTCTGATTTTCCATCTTACCCAACTAATATTTCTTCCCATTTTAAAGTATTTAAGTCTATCAATTTCATTTGTAATTCCCCTATTTCTTTCCACAATTTTAAAACTAATTTACGCTTCATAAACAATTGATTGTATACCTCAAATATCCTTTCCTCCGAAAGAACATCAGTTAGACGATATAAAGCCGAATAGATACAATTTAAAATATAGGATATTATGTAATAATTGAAACTGAAATTCACGCAATTTACCATCTAAAGTACATTATCTTGCGGTCAAAAAGCAAGTCGCAATTCCAGATGTATTATTTAAATGTGTTATTTCCGCTTGTCTAAACGCAAAGGTTTCCTTAATTCATATATCTATAATAATGGTGGCTTCTTGTATAACGCTCATGTCGGTCACGTTGTGACGCACCTGGCGCTTCATTATTACCCCGGTCATAGCTTAGCAGCCAAATATGTAGCGCTCTAGCATATCGGGTACCCATTTACACCTGGGTGGAGAGTGGCAAATGTGGATTAATGTCTTGCCAAAGGACGTTAGTGCCGGGCTGGGATTCGAACCCTCAACCTTTTGATTAAGAGACAAGTGAATGAACCACTATACCACGACACCTCCACTAAATTATAAAGATTATATAACATAATTTAGAAGTCAGTCCTTCATAATCGCCTACTTTATACATTAATTACGAGTAATCCACACACACACACACACTCACACCCTCACACTCTTTTTTTTTGGTGTTTTTGTTTATTCCTCCAAATTGAAGTACTCATATATACACGTACAACATAACATAATATTAAATATAAAACCAAATACATGCACGTTATAAAGCACGTCATAACTCCAAGTAAACATAACAATGTACATGTAACAGATATAAGCAATATCCCTAACAATAATTATATTCAAAATATTTTAATAACAAAACAAAGCGAAACTAAGAAAGAAGCTGGAGGGACTTGAAATCCTAAAACTAAAAGGGAGAAATAAATTAAAAATAATTCAAACTTTTTCCACTTAAACTTACTCCCCCCCTTCCCCACCCCACCCGACCCATATACACACAACACACACTCAGACACCCTCCTCTCACAAATGGTAATCTGCTCACAAGAGAACATCCAGTAATATAACTTTTAAAAAAAGTACTAATAATAATAAATTGCTGCCTGTGAAAAGGATTAGAAAAAGGAAAAATATAAATTGATCATACAGAAGCGCCATGATCTTCAAGAATAATAGAGGACATCAACATCATAAAATAACCTACCAAATACAGCTATAAATTTGGCCCAAGAACTGACATTTGAAAATAAAAAAATAAATAATTATATTAAGTGAATTAATATCAATTTTGAATTCCTTTAAACATGTTCCTTATATAAAACCAAAAATTCACTCCAATTTTGTGGATTAATTAAAAAAAAAAAAAACGTTTTCCTGACCAAGCCGACTTCTGTACCATGATTTCCCACCCTCAAGACCAAGGCAGCCTTATCCATCATTGTCAAAACAAAACTCATTCTACCACAAATCAGGAAAATAAAAAGTGAGCAGATACCATACCACACCACCATCAACCCCACCCCACATGTGCACATCCCTGACCAACCGATGAATATGTACGCCGCCTCTCCCCACCTACATTTTTTTGTCCCTATACAAAACCCCAATAACACCTACAGTATATAACATAGTAGTCGCCCTCACACCCTGTCACATCATATTCTATGCATAATAGATGCAGTCATGTATGACACGGTGTGAGGGCATCCAAATTACAAGTCAAACTTACACCAAAAAATCTCTAGAAAATCAGCATGATTGTCCACTGTAAAAATGGGGGTACTTTTATGAACCCTTGTCCAAACAAAGCCTACATAATCACCCCTACTTCAAACACCTGGCCCAGTGAGTTTCCCCATCTTAAAATCTATGGAATGTGCATAATCAACACCCAAATTAAGTTATCGTACAATGAGAACACTGAAGATTCCTAAGCCAAAAGGTCTAGTATATACTTTCTTTCACCAAATATAGCATTAAAGGAGAATTAACCCCTGATTACAAATTTACTTATATTGGAAGGTGTAATATATTCCTACTTATTGGCCTAAATCATTTTCTAATAAGATATCAGAAAAGGGTATAAATAAAGATATTCCAACACCCGGTATCGTCTCCTACTCTTTTACATGGGGGCTGCCATTTTCTTGCTGATTTGGAGTTGTACATGAACCATTGAGAAATGTTCCAGTCGGGAAGATATTTTGAATCCAAGACCTAAATTGATTTTCTTCATTACCTAAAATCCCATATGTGACGAAAAATATAAAGTGGGTGTTTAATTAAATCTTTATAATGATACTTTTAAATTGTCTGATTTTGCTTAACAAAAGTCTATTTTCTTGGGTTTGCCAAGTCCATTATCCGAAAGCAGGTGAATGCATAGTTTGCCGCTATAGATGCTCAGGGAAGAAGCATCCATAAAATTTGAATTAATTTGCTCCGTCCCATACGTCCCGTATCGAGAAAATAGATTTCTATTAAGCAAATATCGATTTTCAACAGAAATATATAAGGAAATCTTCAGTTTAAAAATAAATTGACATATCTATTCTATATATTTGTAATCTCAAATGGGTTTTTTTAATTTTGAAAAAGGCAATTGGGCATTTGGATTAAGAAAATTTTTTTGTACACATAAAAAATGGCAGCCCCCGTGTATTGCTAGCAGACGATACATATTGCTAGCAGATGATAAATTTTGCTCAGAAAATCTTGATTCGTATCGATCTCGTATATTTTGACGCGAAGCCATATAGTCTTACAAGTAGGAATAAATAACACCTTTGAGCACTATCGTCTTTATTGTTTGAGGTTAATTCTCCTTTAACAACCATGAGAACTCCACAAGACCCACTCAGTGTTCTATGTATAAGCCCACATCAGAATAACAAAAGGACAAAATAGGGGAGAAAACAATGGGTGAATTCTGACGATACCTCCATTTCCACAAAGGATGCCATCAACAAAGAAAAGGGGAAAAAAGGAGATGCATTTTAGGCCTGGCCATCAAGCTAACCCATGAAGTAAACTCTCCCCAAATACAAGTGGAACTGTAATTTTGAACCAATCTCTAACAATAATGTCTTAACACAGCTGCCTGTCTCAAAATATGCAGCCCAATGAATATAGATTAAAATTCATAGGTGACAACTTAACAGGATTAGCATATAAATTTGGTCACATCAGCAAATTGTTTTACTCGGCAAAACATAGACTATATATATATATATATATATATATATATACCCCTAATGGGTACATTAGGAGGACAGTTTTTGTTCTTTTTCTTTGTTCAACTGTCGACCTAATGTACCTACTATCTACCTAATGTAGGTTCGTTTTTCCGAAGGTTCATAATTCCGAAGGTTCGTTTTTCCGAAGGTTCGTTACTCCGAAGGTTCGTTTTTCCGAAGGTTCGTATTTCCGAAGGTTCTTTTTTCCGAAAATGAAATAGGGTTCATAATTCCGAAGGTTCGTATTTCCGAAAATGAAAAAGGGTTCGTATTTCCGAAAATGAAATAGGATTCGTATTTCCGAAAATGAAAAAGGGTTCGTATTTCCGAAAATGAAAAACGGTTCGTATTTCCGAAAATGAAATAGGGTTCGTATTTCCGAAAATGAAAAAGGGTTCGTATTTCCGAAAAAGAAAAAAGGTTCGTATTTCCGAAAATTAAAGAAGGTTATAAATTCAGAAAATATGGCGTCAATCCGTATTTCGGATAGGGAGGAGGGGAAAGACGGCCAAATGTAAAGATATTCATTTCATACTCAATAATCATAACAATGATGATAACAATTATAATAAAATCCAGAGAAATAGCCATTATATTATCGTATTTCCTATCAATATTATGATTATTATTATTATGATTATTATTATTATTATTATAATTATTATTATTATTATCATCATTATTGTTATTATTATTATTATTATCATTATTATCATGGTTCCTGTTATAATAACCAATATTTGTGAGCGAGCGTAGAGAGCGAGCGCCTCATGAATACATGTTTCATTTCTCATAAAATGATATTACTTCGGTGATTAAAATACATACTGATGTATTGAAGAAAGTGAATGATCGGATTCCGGATTAATTTTGCTACAACGAAATTGGCTTGAAGTTATTTATATAATGTATATACCGCTTTGGAAAATGAGACACACCAAAGTTCCAAGTAGATCTTTACAAGCAGAAAATGGCCACGTAATGTTTTTGAAAGGGGGAGCTAATGCCTCTTGGCAGAATATCATATTCCCCGTTTCTACAGTTTGCAAGCGAGCGAAGCGAGTTAGAAAAAAACATAAAACCCTTTTTTTTTATTGTAATGGAAATGCAATTTCGCCATCAAAAGACAAATATAGAACATGTAATAATGAGCCATGAATAATATTACTTAACTGCTGCCGAATATGGAATATTTGGGCACTTCACTCGCCCTAATGAAGGGCGTTCCCTGTCCCAAACTATTCCGTTTCTAAATCTTACGCGCTAGTGAGCAAGTAAAAAAAAGGAGATATTGTCTATAGAATAATGATTTTGTTACCAGATAATCCAAACAACGATAACATTTTGAGTACCTTCCCGCCCACAGATAAGGATAGCCGACCATCTCGCTTCCCAAAATAAAAGGATGTTCGGGCACCACGCTGCTGGATTCCAGCGAGCCAAACATTGACACTTTATTATCTTTAAGACATGTAAGATGTAATTACTTCGTCAACATTCAACATAAATTGTGATTAAAAAAATACTATGAAAAGTGTATACTAAAAATAAGGTGGGGCGTCCTGCATCCCTAGCCCTCAGAGCCATCTATTACAGAGTTTGGCCAACTCGGCTCCATGTAGGTAGCAATATGGCGCTTGTTGCTTTGTTAGGCAAGCACTAAACAAAGGAATATACGCCATGTTGTGCCCAAATAAACCGAGTTGGCCGAAGTCTGTAATATGGCTCTGTAGATGACTCTACAAGCCCTCCCCTCCGGTCCCCAAAACAACAACAGCAATAAAAACAACAACATAATATTACAGAGAGTTCATAAAAGAGTCACTGCTATGTTTAATAAATAGCCTGGCAAGTAGCACAACATATTATAACAAGCATATTATAACAAGCATATTATTGATACGTATAGGCTATAGGCCAATTATACGATCATGACAAGGGAAATAAAAGAAGCAATAGTAGAGTAACCGGTGCAATATCTAAGTCTGGTCGCATAACTCCATCCAAAATGACATCGTCATCGTAATTCTGGGTAGTGCACTTCATAATAACAATTGTAATAATAATAATAATAACAATAATAACAACAACAACAATAATATTATCAATAATAAAAATGATAAAACAGATAATACTACTACTAATAATAATGATAATAATGATAATTAAAATAACAATAATAATAATACAAATAATACTAGTAATAATAATACATAAATGAATAGATACCATAAACAACCAAAGCCGAGGAAAGATGGATCGTAACAAGTTAAAGAAGGAGTCTTATTATCAGGCTGATATGATTATCATAAAAGGAAACAAAAGTAAAACCAAACTATAATGCAAAATATCTCAAACAATTTATGCAGCAGGGCAGACTGAAATCATTGAGCATGTTTTATAACCTTGCAAAAGTATTAACATTTCTTAAAACAGATTAAAATCTTAAATTGTAGAGGTAAATTAATGAAATGCAGCATAGTATGCTGTAAGTAATGACCTTGCTTACACAACTATACAGCATTTTGTTTGCCGCATATCTGAAATGATCTATGACGCAGATAGTTTTCAAACACTTTACAATTCCAACAGAACTTTACAAAAGAAAGATAACAAGTGAGCAATAACAAAAATGTTAAAGCCACTGCTATGTAGCACACCGCATCTGAAGAATAAAAATAACTCTTTATACTGGCATATTATGTGTAAGTATATAGGTCAGGTGCAATCGCTAATTGAATATAATGATAATGATTAAAAGCAACATACAACCAAATTTGAAGAATAGTGGATCAAAATGTTAAGTTTTCTTTCAGTCGGGCTAAAATAATTATCATACAGGGAATAATCCTAACTATCTATGCCGCATAAATAGATTAAAATCATTGAACATGTTCTTTAACTTTGCAAAAATACCATCATTTCTAAACATGGATGAAAATCTTTCATTTTATACAGCTGCTTACAGCATAATAAATTTGTACAGATTCTAATAAGTTGCTTCATTTTACTGCACAGTCTGCGTTTTTAACAACCGCTGACCTGAAGTTTGAAATAACTTTTACAAGCATAACGAATTACAAAACACTAAAAGACATTGAGAGTAAAACAATCCTCATCGTAAAAAATAGAAATAAGGAATTACACATGGAGAAGAAAACATTCTGACCTAAATTAATGGCTTTTATCAACCAGTGCCCCGCCTTATAAGGAGTTGAAGCGATTTATTTGAAACAATCGCAAGTCAAAATCAATCGCAACTGTGTACTTAACATAGGCCTAGGCATAGACGTACAAAAACAGTCGACGGAATAAAGCACAAATTCATTGTTCGACGTTCGAGGACTATTGTCCGGCTTCCGAGGACCATTGTTGTCATGATTTTTTTTTTGTTCTCTGTCCGAAAATGTCCTCGGACATAATGCTAAACAAACGCACCCTCACACACACACACACACACACACATAAACACTTATTCGATTTTTCTAATCTCGTCCTCTTATTTTCGTCTCTTTTCTCTTCTCCTCTCCTCTTTTATAAACCTTCCCAGTTTTGTGTCTCCATTTCATTTTTTTATTCATTGCGGGGGTGGGGGAGGTGCTTTTCGTCGAAAAGAGATCCGCTTTTTGAAGATGGCAATTAAAACCATAATATCCTATCGTTACCCTAAATTTTCCCTTTAACAGTGGCGTAGCTAGAGTCTAGCCATTGTGGGAGCACTGGCACCATTGGAGGCACAAGTCTTTTGGAATAATCTTAAAGCTAATCTAAGACGCCGCTGATGGAAGAGGGTTGGGGGGGGGGGGTTGGCGGAAGGGGTCCAACCGTCTTCTTTCCTATTCCATTTTCTTTCTTTTTTTCTTATTTTTTCGCCATCGGATGAGGGAGGGGTGGGGACGTGCCCTCCCCCCCCCCCCCCCCCCCCCGTTGCTACACCTCTGCACCTGATGAATTCGCCTTTTTTTTCCAGGAATTATGAACCCTATTTCATTTTTCGGAAATACGAACCTATTTCATTTTCGGAAATACGAACCTTATTTCATTTTCGGAAATACGAACCTTATTTCATTTTCGGAAATACGAACCTTATTTTATTTTCGGAAATACGAACCCTATTTCATTTTTCGGAAATACGAACCCTATTTCATTTTCGGAAAAACGAACCTTATTTCATTTTCGGAAATACGAACCCTATTTCATTTTCGGAAATACGAACCTTATTTTATTTTCGGAAATACGAACCCTTTTTCATTTTCGGAAATACGAACCCTTTTTCATTTTCAGAAATACGAACCTTCGGAATTATGAACCCTATTTCATTTTCGGAAATACGAACCTTCGGAAATATGAACCCTATTTCATTTTCGGAATTATGAACCTTCGGATAAACGAACCTTCGGAAAAACGAACCTTCGGAATAACGAACCTTCGGAATAATGCAACAAATGTTCGGAATTACGAACCCTTTTTCATTTTCGGAATTATGAACCCCCAGGCATGGGAAATTAGTCTTTCGGAAATACGAACCTTCGGAAAAACGAACCTTCGGAAAAACGAGATGCCCCCGCTATTATGACGGAATAAACTGCATTGTTAGGTGTCGACTTAATGTACCCGTTAGTCAAATATATATATATATATATATATCTTCTAAGACCTCATGCTAACCCATGAAGCATGACTCCTTCCAATAAAGGCAGGCATGTAATTTTGAATCAAACAAAACAAACAAAAGTCCCAAGTACCCATCTCCAAACTTGTAGCTAAATGATTATAGACTAACAATGGCTCAGCATTCCTGCAGATGTATTCACAATGAATATACCCCCACATGAAATAATTCCTACCAAATATCCACTCTCAATACCCTCTATCCTGAACAGCTTTAGCACTAGACATTACTTATCACGGAGAGATTGGGTGAACTACTTGAATTGACCGCCTCCCCCAAAAGGAACTAACAAACCAAGACATGTATATAATATATATATGTCACTTTGCAATGTCAACAGGACTAAACGGCAAAACCTCTTTTTTGTGTGTGTGCGTGTGCGTGTGTCTGGCTAAACCCCTGGAAAAAAATTTAAAACTTTTTTCGAACTGCTAGGGATTTCATCGACACACAAAATAAGGTGTAAATAGCCCAAAACACCTCCGTGTTACTTTTGGTTAATAATAATAATAATAATAGTGTATATTTATAGAGCGCACACACCGTCCAAAGACGCTCATGGCGCTAGCCCAGCAACAGTTCTCTTATACCTGGCAAATAAACACGTACATGTGCACATATATCTACTTACATACATATACATATAAGCCTACATACTGTACATATCCACAAATCAACCCACAACCCACAAAAAACCCCCAAAACAAAAAATTTACATCACTCATCGGAATTCTTAGCAACATCCCATTGGGGCCTGGTGCCCCCTTGCTTGCTGCTCCGTTCACCAACAATTTAAGGGTCAAGCCCGGTCGGCTCAGTACTCACAGGAGCTCTGGCATAAAGAGGGCACCATTCCCCAACAGGCAGCCAATTAAACCAACGAACAATGACAAGAACAAGATTTAGGTAATATATATAACAAAATATTTAATTTCTCATAAATCATTGGGTTATTTTTTAGGATACTATATGTTAAACAGAAAAGACTTAAGGTGCTCTTTGAAAGTAGCATGTTTTTTAGTACAGCGAAGTGACTGAGGAAGTTGATTCCACAACTTGGCTGCAGCATGTGAGAAGGCCCTATCCCCCCATGAGTGTCGGGTACGGGGAATATGCAACAAATCATCACTTCCAGATCTCAAAGTACGTATTGGATTATAAGGGTGCAGCATGTCTTTAATATATTGTGGCGACATTCCATGGATGGCCTGATGGACAAGAAGCATTAGTTTAAAATGGACTCTCTTTTGGACAGGCAGCCAGTGAAGAGAACGTAGCACAGGAGTGATAGAGGACATCCTGGGAGTGAAAGTCAGGAGTCTCGCACTGGAGTTTTGAAGAATTTGCAATCTGTCTAATTGCACTTTAGATACTCCATAAAGAATAGAGTTACAAAAATCTAAACGTGATGATATTAGTGCATGGAGTAGTTGTTCACATGCTTTTTTAGTCAAAAATTTACGTATAAACCCAAGATTTCGAAGTTGATACCTCACTGACTTTGAAATACTAGATATGTGTTTAGTTAGTGACATGTTGTTATCAAATATTACACCGAGATTACGTACACTTGAGGATGGCAAAATGGCTTTTTCACCAACATGTAGAACCAGCTGATTATGATTGGCCCTAATTAAAGAATTCTTAGAGCCCAAAATCATGAACTCAGTTTTGCTCTCATTTATCTTAAGACTGTTGGAATCCATCCAGTCTTTCATATCATGAATACAGGCCTCAATAATTGTAATAGCCTCAGCAATCGCATCAGAGGATGGAGGTACAGAAACAAATAGCTGAATGTCGTCAGCGTAACAATGGTACCTAATATTATGCTTCTTAATTATTGAACTAATTGGTTGAAGGTAAATAGAAAACAAAAGCGGACCTCCCACAGACCCTTGTGGTACACCATAGGAAAGACCACTCTTCTCAGATTTAGAGTTATTTACAGAGACATACTGGGTTCTATTTTCTATGTATGATGAAAACCACAGTAACGCAGATCCTGTGACCCCAAGAGAGCGGAGTCTCTTCACAAGTATTTTGTGATCTATAGTATCAAATGCACTTGACATATCAAGTAACACCAGAAATGTTATATTACCTTTGTCCATTTCATAGAGGATACTATCTACAAGATTAGTTAACAGAGTTTCCACACTATGATGTGGACGGTAAGCAGATTGAAAATTATCAATAAGATTGTTATGAATAAGATAAGTGCGAAGACGTGAGAAAGCCACTCGTTCTGCCAATTTGGACAAATATGACAAGTTTGAGATTGGTCTATAGTTCTGCAGACACTCAAAGTTCAGATTAGATTTCTTAAGAGTTGGACGTACTGCAGCAACCTTCATAGTGTCTGGGACTATTCCTGAACCAAGATTTGTGTTTATTATAGTCACAATTGATGGTACAATAGCAGGGAGGCATTGTTTCAGAAGTGATGTCGGTATGGGATCAAGTTCACTTGATTTGGAGGATAAACTCATTATGATGGACGTCATCTCATCAGAAGATGTAGGAGAGAGTATATCTAATGTCTTATCTGTGATTAGAGGTATATATTTTGAAGCACAATAAGTGGGTCAATAAGTGGGTCACACACACCCAACTGCTAGGAATTTCACCGACAGACAAAATAAGGTGTAAATAGCCCTAACCACCTCTATATTACTTTTTGAAGCACAATAAGTGAGTCACACACACCAAAATACACCGTTATCCACAATATGCCTGTCTCTTAAAGAAATTTCTGATCATGCTGCAATAATGTGTCAACTTAATATTCATATAAGGTCATCTAAGAAGCAGTTCGTTATGACAAGAAATTTGAAATCAATAAATGTTCAAGATTTCTGTCAATATATTCATGCAAACTCTCTTGAACCATCCTGTTCTCATGCAAATAGCGCAGACGAAGCTGTTAGCATATATAACTCGTTGCTCTCGTCTGCACTTGACAGATTTGCTCCTAAAAAGCAACTCTGTGTGACAATCCACCCGAAAACAGAATGGTTCAATCAAGAAATCACAAAAGCTAAGTTGGTTCGTAGGCGGTTAGAAAGGAAGTGGAGGTCCACCAGACTTGAGATTCACAGACAAATGTTCAGTACTCAAAAACAGCTTGTTAATATACTAATTAAGCAGGCAAAAACAGTCCACCACTCGCAACAAGTTGAAGAGTGTGGAAAAGATACCAAGAAATTGTACAAAGTTGTTAATAATCTTCTAAACAGAAAACAACCGTCTCCTCTGCCTGAAAATTGATAAGATTACGAGAACCCGTGAAAATCTTAACTCTAGAGTATCTTGGTCTAGTGACTGTGTGAATAGTCTACACTCATCATTCAATGAATTCAAACTTGTCACTGTGGGTTACATTGAAAAGCTTATCAAAGGGTTACCATCCAAATCATGCGAGCTTGACCCCACCCCAACTGATCTAGTAAAGAAGTGCAGTCCAGTAACAGCGCCTGCCATTGCCAGCATTATTAATGCTAGTCTTAGGTCAGGCACCGTCCCACAGGATTTTAAGACAGCTATAATTCGCCCTACCCTAAAGAAGTCAAGTTTAGATCATGAATCACTTCAAAATTATAGGCCAATATCAAATTTATCCTTCCTGAGCAAATATTACTAGAACGAGTTGTTTTTTGTCAGTTGACTACATATCTACAAACAAACAACTTGTTAGATTCCTATCAGTCCGCATATACAGTAGGTCTGGGCACAGCGTAGAAACTCTCCTAACAAACCTATCTGATCAGATACTGAGACAAATGGATCAGGGAAATATTACTACCCTTGTTATGCTGGATATGTCAGCAGCCTTTGATACTGTGGAACATAGCATCATGATCAAGCGTCTAAAATCTATGGGCGTGGGTGGAACTGCCCTCGATTGGTTTGTATCATATCTGACAAACATAAATCAGTGTGTGAAGATCTGTGAATTCACATCAGAGTAAACTGAAGTTAAGTTTGGTGTGCCCCAGGGGTCAGTTGGTGGTCCACTTCTCTTTTCCCTATACCTACAATAATAATAATAATAATAATAATACATTTATAAAGCGCAGTAACTATCCAACAATGTGTATATATTCTACTGCGCTGCGTGAGTTCCTGATATGCTTGTTATTAATTGAATAGATACGCTTTGAGTTTTGATTTAAAAATATTCACAGATGGGGATTTTCTGACTTCCAATGGCAAGTTATTCCAGAGTTTAGGGGCTGCACAAGCAAATGAACGATCACCCAGTGTTACTTTTGTTTTTACGAACAAATTAGTAAAATCTTCGAGAAGTACCGCATCGATTACCACTGCTATGCAGATGATATTCAAATCCATGTTTCTATCAAACCTTCATTCTCATTACTTTTGGAAACAATACACAAGCTTGAGTCGTTTAGATGAACTGAAATTATGGTTGACAACAATTGGTCTTAAACTGAATGATAGAAAAACTGAATTCTTGTTATTTGGATCAAAACAAATGTTATCTAAGACGAATGATCTATCTTGCAAAGTTCGCATTGGTGACAGTCTCATTACCCCATCTACTGCTGCACGCAACCTTGGAGTAATATTTGACCAGGAGATGTATTTTAAGAATCATATATTGTATGTGCAACAGTCTGTAAGATTTCAATTACGCAACCTAGGATTTATCCGGAAGTATCTTCCTAAAGCTACAAACAGAACTTTTAATACATGCTTTGATCTCCTCTCGCTTAGATTTCGCTAACTCCCTTTTCTGTAACCTCGCTAAAAAAGAAGTACACAAACTCCAGCGACTCCAGAATTCTGCAGCTCGCCTCTTAACACTCACTAAAAAATCAGATCACATATCGCCTATCCTCAGGTCGCTTCACTGGCTCCCAGTAGCAAAAAGAATCTCCTTCAAAATTATTTTGTTAATGCACCATGTTGTCTATTCTTCTTCCCTGTTTATTTGAGTAAATCTGTCACACTTTACAAACCAACCCGAAATCTCCGTTCTTCAGCAGATACACTTATATTTCACACACCAAAAGTAAAACACTCATGGGGTGATCGAGCATTTTCTGTTATTGGTCCAAAACTGTGGAATAATCTCCCCATAACCCTTCGTCAAATTTCCGCTACTGAACAATTTAAATCAAAACTGAAAACCTTCCTATTCACTCTTTAACTATCTTTATCTTATGTAATGTATCTGTAATTGTTTAATCTCTTTTCATGTCTTCGTAATTATTATTGTTCACAGCGCCACGAGCGTCGAAAAGGCGGACCTGCGCGCTATACAAGTAGCCACTATTATTATTATTATTAAACAGAAAAAAAAATTACACACTTGCAATTAGCTGAAGGAAAATAAGACAAACCAGGCCTTTTCAAGACTGAGGACTAGTACAAATTCTCATTCAGTACAGTACAGTAGAATACATACTCAGCCTTCAAATTATGATTATTCTTATTTTTCCCCTTTCCTAACGATATGTTCCAAACAGCTCTTTCCATAACCCACATTTCCAGGTACCTCATACTAGTAGGAATGTTATAAAGAGACATTACCATTATTATATAAAAAAAACAATGCATGAAGGAAAGATACAAAGAAAAAGCCCATCCCATACCTCACACCTGTATGTTCAGGTGTCACAAAAAACAGTCACTATACAATGTGCACATTAAACTTCGTATGGATATAAACGATTCCTAATTCCTCTTTCTGTACTATTCCATAAGAACACCTAAAACTATCACCTTTTAATGATTCCTTTTTAACCTTAAAAAAAAATTTCCATCAGATATAATAATTCTAAGCACATCTGCATGAGAAATTAACTCATTACGTACCTTAAAACTTTCTTTTTTAATGCCAACCATTCCATAACCACAATTACTACTTTTCAATAATAACATCCCAAACTGTATCAACATTTTTTTTATTATTATTACAGAATCTTCTATTTACTCTTCCTGTCATTCACCATCTTTTCACTCTGAAGCATAACAATCCATTATTTACTCAGACTATTAACATCCTCTTCTTTCATAAATAACACATTACATGGAAAATCAATTTTCTGTTATAACATAATATACAGTACAATACCATATCTTATTAAATTTAGAAATGATGACCCTACGTGAAAGTGAGTTTTGATGCACATAACCCGGGGTTATGATATAAGCGAGGGAGCAACGCGACCGAGCGGCAGATTCCCCCCCCCCCCCCCCATTTTCCACCCCTCAAATTGCAATTTCTTATGTATTCTACCTTTACCAAAAAAAAAATACAAGGGAATACAGCGACCTACCATAATAAATGAAATCCCTGAAGAAATACATTTGAGGAATTTCTTTCGAATGTTTTATAGGCCTACCTTGAAAGTGCTTTTTATGCACTTATATCCCATCTGGGGGCGCAACATTTAACAAGCTCCTGCCTAATGCGGGGAAGGGGGGGGGGGCAAAGAAATTAGAGTCAATTGGAATTTGAACGTAATTATGCGAGGGAGCGAAGCGACCGAGTTTTAGAAAGTTTCAGCATTCTCGCCCTTTTCTTTCTCTCTTTTGCGTTTTTTCCGCCCCTCCCCCTTCAAGTGCCGCCCGGGGCACGTGCCCCCTCTGCCCCCATAAATGCGCCACTGCCTCATACCGTTGGAAACATGTTATTATATATATCGCCTCAAATATATTATTCATTCCCTTATGACAGACTAAACCGATCTGTAGACATCATTCGGGGAAGGGAGGCGTAGGAGATCACGAAGATCCGTTGCCACGGTGGGGGGGGGGTGGTAGTAGTGAAAAGTCAATCCGTCGGTCCTCCAAGACCCATATAAGGGGTCAGTAACCCCCCTGAAAAGAAAATGACAATAAATTCATTTTTAAACATTGAATTTCCGCAGGGAGTAATTATAGAACAGCGAAACGTGTGTATACTCCAAGCATAGACTCCAAGGCCATATCCGCATGTATGGCTTCAATGTGTACGACCCAACACACGTGTTATTCATTCGCACACCGCACAAGCACATGTACAGCTAATATAAGGTACTATGTTTCACGCATAGAGTTATACCAAGGAGTTTTCACAGGTCTGTGATAACACCTTGGTTATACCAGGGAAGTGTCTCTCTAACACTTCCCTGGTTATATACATACACACAGTTTAGTGTGTTTATGTAACTTCATGGTTTCACAGTGGTCAGTGGTCGCCGGGGGGGGGGGGGGGGGGGGGGTGTCTCATTGAGACCAGTAGGGCCTACATCATCCACTTGCAAACATATAAAAAGGGTACCTTTTCAGCAATAAGCGCATAACCCGGGTAACGCGTTTATAGCATAAAAAAGCAAAATCAAGAAAAAGGGTATCAAATTCAGAGACTGATAATAAGAAGGGAGGGGGGGGGGGGAGAGGGTAGGCCTATAGTTTGGTAATGTGCTCCAAATTAGGTTACATTTATTTTACGGTAACCGTTCCTTTTTGGCTAAATAGAGGTCTATGATAATGATGTAGGCCTAATCCTCAAATATATGATGTAAAATACCAATCAGAGAAAGACGGGTTTCCCTGTTTAGGGTATCAAAATTTGTCCCAGTACTGCTTTTAAATTCAGCAAGTGATTTACGCAGATAATGTACAAGTCTCAATGAGACATCCCCTGGGGCGGTCGTCGCAAACTTGTCTGCCCTTTATTTGTGAAAATTCGTCTCCTTTGGAACTTCTATTTATTTTTTTAATTAATTAATTAATTATTTTATTCATTTATCTTTGGGGGTGAAGGGGTGAAGGGCAAGAATATAATTATAACTGTTCGATTAAAAAAAAAAGATTTAGGCCACTTCATATTTTAGGATTCTTTATAATCAATTTGATTTTTTGGTACTTTTTACTTATATCATGGAATCATATACTAACCTGAGGGTAAAATTTTACGACAGCCACCCAACATGGAAACAATGTATAGGGTTTGGGCTGGGATGAGGGTTTAGGGTTTAGGGTTATGGTTTAGTGTTTACGTAACCGCACATTTGGGTGGCTGTCGCATAAGGCATTATAATATCAACAACGACAGTGACATGAAAGGGGAAAATGGCCCTCATACCAGTGGCGTATCTAGGTATTCTGGCGCCCGGGACAAACTATCAAATCTGCACCCCCCCCCCCCCCCCCCCCCCCCCCCCCCCCACCATGCCCAAACTCAGATTAATGAGCGTTTAAATTTAGAAATGATGACCCTACGTGAAAGTGAGTTTTGATGCACATAACCCGGGGTTATGACATAAGCGAGGGAGCAACGCGACCGAGCGGCAGATCCCTCCCCCCCCCCCCGCCCAATTTCCACCCCTCAAATTGCAATTTCTTATGTATTCTACCTTTACAACAAAAAAAAAATACAAGGGAATACAGCGACCTACCAACAGATTTTTTTTGTTGAAATTTTGAACATTCCTATTTTGGGGGCGCAAAATAAATGAAATCCCTGAAGAAATACATTTGAGGAATTTCTTTCGAATGTTTTATAGGCCTACCTTGAAAGTGCTTTTTATGCACTTATATCCCATCTGGGGGCGCAACATTTAACAAGCTCCTGCCTAATGCGGGGAAGGGGGAGGGGGGGGGGGGGCAAAGAAAGAGAGTCAATTGGAATTTGAACGTAATTATGCGAGGGAGCGAAGCGACCGAGTTTTAGAAAGTTTCAGCATTCTCGCCCTTTTCTTTCTCACTTTTGCGTTTTTTCCGCCCCTCCCCCTTCAAGTGCCGCCCGGGGCACGTGCCCCCTCTGCCTCCATAAATGCGCCACTGTCTCATACCGTTGGAAACATGTTATTATATAATATCGCCTCAAATATATTATTAATTCCCTTATGACAGACTAAACCGATCTGTAGACATCATTCGGGGAGGGGAGGCGTAGGAGATCACGAAGATCCGTTGCCACGGTGTAAAGAAGGAGACACCCCCCCCCCCCCCACACCAAACTACTACTGTAATATGAATTCGTATAGGATACTACTCTCGTCTCCCCTCGCGCTGGGGGTGACGGGAGGCCGGGGGGGGGGGGGGGGGTGGGGGTAGTAGTGAAAAGTCAATCCGTCGGTCCTCCCAAGGCCCATATAAGGGGTCAGTAACCCCCTGAAAAGAAAATGACAATAAATTCATTTTTTCTCATTTTTCTATCCTTTAAAAGGGACTTACCGCTAATTATGCATGTTATGTTTTCATGGCCTTAATTTCACTTGACTATTAAACCACAGAAACAAGGCAAGATCAAATCGCTCCCTCCAGCTCTTTGCATGGATATACTCACTGGCGTAGTCAGGAGGCACAGGGGAGCCATGGCCCCTCCTATTCAGCAACTAAAAAAAGGAGGAAAAAAAAAAAGGCGAGAGCGAAAAAGCAGGGGAAGAGGGAAATTCCCCCTTCCCTGCACCCATCCCTGTTACAGTGCACTATTACGTCCAAATAACTAAAAAGCAGTCCGGACGTTGAAATAAATTTCCTCCCCAAAAAAGTGCTACGAGCCGTTATCTTTCTCTAAAATTTGCTATAAAACGTCAGAGCATTCGCGTTTCGCATGGGAGGGGGAAAACTTCCCCCTTCCCTGCACCCACCCCCACCCCACCCCCCCCCCCCCCCCCCCCCCAATTTCGCACTGTTTGCGTGCTCACAACCGCCCCCTAAAATGAAATCCTGGCTATGCGGTTGGATCCTCTGCCGCCCTCCCTATAGAAAAATCCTGGCTACGCCTGTGGCTATACTATATATATATTTTTTTAATTATATCCATGCTCTATGTGCGAGAATCCCGCCCGGTACGGTGTAAATGAGATCGCGTGTCATCCACAGGCCACAGGGCCGACGTAACATAAATAAAATCATTCATAAAGTAAAACAATCGTAATTTAGTCTTCATCAAAATGAAAATGTATTTTCTTCAGACCTCATGTCAGATTTGGATAAGTAACACATATTAATATGTTGTAAATACTTCTTGGTAAAAAAATAACACTTTACCCGACTTTTCTTTTCTTTCACTTTATTGTTGTGACAAATATACAGTACGCTGATTAATGATAAACACAGCTAGCGCCGTGGATGTCCACGGGCAGTGCCGTATATAGACATACGGCGCTGTCCACGGGTAGTCCAGTCTGGCCTCTTTGAGTGAGAATCTATATACCCGAAATCCAACATAGAGGGAGACATGGTACAAGGCCTCTCAACCCCTCTCAACACCACCCAACAAAGAGTCCAGTACAATACTTTTGAATCCTGGAAATCCTAGGCATCAATCAAAACATTCTTGTCCCTGATTGGTGAAACAACCCTGTAGAGTTGGGTGGGGGGGGGGGGGGGGGGGGGGGGCGGTCTCTGGACATGGTTGTTGATCGGGGACGACTAGTCTAGCGTACAAAACTTTTGCCTTCACCAAAAAGAACTTTACCTCAAACATGATGAAAAATGCAAAGTTTTTATTAATTTCTACAAAATAATCATATTGTCATGACATTTGAACAGTAGCTATCCATATTTTTGTTATGATATCGAGTTCTTTTTCCTCTCACCAAACGATTTCATCCATGAACTAAGTATTACAGTTTGAATCATTAGACTATACCAATCAGCTGGAAGTAATCTGCTGGTTTGCATGCTTGATCTTCTTGGTTTTGTTTGCACAGCGCGCTTGTTGCATTGTGTTACCTCCACACACTAGAAATCAGGTGCTGTGGCTTGAAAACAAATAAAATTTGGAAGAAAACTTTTGCTGTTGAATTTATACCTTCGAACCTTTACTGTACCTTTTCCGGCCATGAAAGACAACCCTTTTTACATGTACAAGCTTTGTGTACGAGCAATGATGTCCACCTTGTAAAGGCAGTGCCCCCCCCCCCCCCCTCCCCAGGGAATTATGGATGGAAACTGGACCCCCATAACCCCCCACTGAGCGACTTTTCGAGAAGCTGGCGAGACCAAAAAAATACGGGTCTACCTTTTGACAAACCTTCATTTGTGTGCCCCCTCTTTTACTCAATCCTGGATCCGCCCCTGCGCATAGTGTTGGTGGTCGATCTCATTAAATTGAAAGATTGGGATTGAAAGCAATAAGAGATCATTTTTATTTTTTATTTTCTTTTTAAATTTTGTTCCAATTGCTTTATTTTTATCGTTTTTTTTTTTTTTTTTTGGGTTTTTATTTCGTTTTTGTTTTTTGCTCAGTGATTTTGTTTTTAATCATGTAAATCACTTGTTATTGTGATTTCTGTTGATTTCCTAATAAAAACACAAATTTAAAAAAATAATGAAATTATTTTTTCCTCAATTCTATTGGAGTCATTTTTTACAGATCGGTTGTAAGAGAGAAAAGAGAGTATGAGAAAAAATGAGAGGGGGAGGAGAGAGAGACAAAGAGAGCTGGGGCAAAAGTAATGGGATATTCCTACAAAGACAGAATAGGACTGGTAATAAATAAATTATATCATCAGCTGCTATATTGTTGGTTACTAGTTAATTCAATTCAAAACACGGAGGCCATCCCCCTTTTTCGTACAATCGGAAAATGCCCTATTGCGTTGGTGATGGCTTCGGAGCAAGCCCCTATACTGTTTACTTCCCCTGTCGTCTCACATTTCTACAGCAGAATATTACAAATAACTTACTGTAAGTTGGTTATATTGGTGGCGTATTCAGGAATGCAGGGAGAGGGAGTACGTCACGCCTGACGAACAAAAATAAATCATCAGATGCATCTTATTTTGAATTTTAGGACAAGCAAGGAAAAAAATTACCACAGTTTTCAGATTCTTTCTGTGCGGGGGGGGGGGGGGGGTACACATTTCCTTTCATTCGATGTGTAACTAAGATATGTCAGATTTGGTTTTGGCTGGCACATAGGGGCACGTATATTCTTGGATAATCTTGGATACGCCACTCTTAATGTAATCTTTATAATAATAATAATATTTATATAAGGAATTGCTCGCACGCAATCTCATTTTATTAAAGCCTTTTCTGTCTTGAATTTTAAAAGAATAAGGCTAATAAAATTACATTACAGGTCTATTATCCCTATAATTTTCATAAATCATGTCTTAATGAAATATTCTGATTTAATAGAAAAATAAAGATAGCACATTATTATTTTTAAATAACTTTTCTCGACATTCGACATATTGCAGCGTTTGCTCATATAGAGCTTAATATCAGGGCACATGTTTGGACCCCCCCCCCCCCCCCCCCCCCCCCCCCCATCACAGCAAATAACTTTAACAAAAATACAAACATCTAGTCCGAGGCCCCCCCTCCCAACTCTCTCCCTCTCCTCCCTGGTGCAGTTAGAGTTGATTCCTATCTGTTTTGGGACATAAGTTTGTATTTGAAGGGACAATATCAAGATTATTCCCTTTAGTTATGGCTTTACCAAAAGGCAAAAGCGCTGTCCAGAAAAAGAAGAAAAAAATAGAGAAATAAAAAAATACAAACATCCTGATTAAGACTATAACCTTTCCCTCTGGGCCGATCGACATGTACCACAATACATACACGTGCTTTATTTCGGCACTGTGCACTCTTCGTATTTAAACACTTTGGCTGGACGCTTGTGTCGACTTCATGCGCAATCAGAGGACTATTCCGAGCGTTTCGAGGATCGACCAGGAGATCGACAGAGCAGCACAGCCGCCTTGATTGAAGGCTACTTACATCATGAAAAGAAACAGAAATACATTTGTGACCCGCCGCCTCAAAACCTACAATAAGTTGCACGGACCACAACATAGCAAACAGCCCAAAATAGTAAATTTGCTTGGATCAGTCGATTTTCTTGTTTTGATAGAAATGGGTAGTTTCATTATCATTCTATCATGTCTCACGTTTGTGAGTCGTAATTCGACTTAGAAATATGTTTTGGGGGCATTTTAAAATGACTCCTTTTTTTTCACCTGTCGAGGTAATGAATGTTTGGAGAGCTTTCGTAATACTTTCGTTCAATGGCAAATTACTACTTTACCTCTAAAGGTATTAAATTGATTTTTGGAGTGAGTAATGAATAGGTCCTCCTGGAGCAGTGTGCCAAAATTCAATCTAATCTGATAATCCCTTCATACTGGTTGCTATGGCCATTTGAATACCCAGTTTTACTTGGGCGCACACAGAGAGCGAAGGTTTTAGCACTCTTTTGTTCTGAACTTAAATGGCCATTTTCTCTGAATAGGAGTTATTGATTGCTGGTTACATACTGATTCTAAATGTGATATTTAAAGGTGTTATCATTGAGTAAACTAGGCAAGTGATATACCATTAGAAAGCTGAGAATCTCTTCTTTCAGAAAAAATAATTTTGGCGACTTATTGTAGGTTTTGAGGCGTCGGGTCACATTTATTATTTTTGTTACTCTATCATTAAATCATGGAACCTTTTTTGACAATCTAATGAAAAATTTGATTTGAAATTTGTTCAAAATCTTCTAATCCAAAAAGGCAAATATAGAGGAACAATATGGTTGATAATAGAAGCGTTCATACAGACGATGTTAATTTGCACTATTTCCTGGTAATGTATATTATTTTGTATTCTGAGATTACCAATGAAATATACAATATAATTGATTTAATTGCAAAGAAAAAGTTAATATATAACAAATAGCTCCGTTCAAGATACGACCTCGTATTTACATACGTTTTCATCAAGCAAGAAGCATAATACAGATCGAGCATACGATCTTTAACACTGGGAGTAAAATGCCTAAAAATTTGTTTACAAGTTTCTACTTAGAAATATTTGACCTTCATGAGAAGAGTAATGAAAACAAATAATAAATCGAAGATTTTTTTTATAATTAATTAATATTTAGCTGCACCTTAAATCTAAGACAGGTCCGTAGCAGACTTAAGCCAATAAGGAAGTTTGTAATTATAATTTGCGCATGTGCAGATAAAGGTCGTTATTACCGAGCACAATTGACCTTTATACGCTGTCCTTTGAACGCACCACGATGCGCGCACCGGTATGATTTTTCATACAGGACAACATTGCCTTATTGCTTTTAGTACACTGCTTCATTCCATTATTATGTTCTTAACAAAGCTGTAACCGAAAATGATATAGAAATGTTTGTGAAATGGAATATTTGAACAAATGAACCTCATTTCACCTTGCAAAATAATGTGTAAACTTTCACGCGAAATACTTTGCAGCGGCCAATAGAACGCAATTTTTATGTTGATGCTTATCATAATTGTTTGTTCATAATAATCTGATACACATAACTGTAAACCTTTATCATGTTTTCTTCTTTGAAAATTCTTTATTGCTTGTGATATTGATAGAAAGTAGACATATCTTATTTCAGGATGCTGTACAGTAGACAATGACATAGCTCACAAAGAGCTCCACAAAGGTTGTGTATTGGGGCTTTTGTATAAAAAGGCCCTTCTCGCTCGCCAGAAAGGTGTTTTTCAGACTTTGATTTTAAGCATTCAGCACTTTTTCCTTAAAGTAGATATTCAAAGAAAATCACAAATATGGCAATTAATGTATCACTAGAAACTGGGAAGCTTACAGATGGCAATCGTATAAGTTTAATGTCAACTGCGTATCTGATGATTATAAAAACAACACAAATAAAAGCTCTTCTCAGTATCTGGAATATCCGAGGATTCGCCAGAAATATAGCGATGTTTTGATGTCGTCACACTCGGGATCGATCCTGCTTAAGCAGACGACGTCCTATAATGAATGAACCTAATTGCAATGCAATTATTTATCAAATTATAAAGAGTTTGGTGTATTTAAACATGACCTTATTTCACACCATTACAAAGGGAAAGTGAAACTGATTCTGATAGCTAAAACCGTTTGATTGTAAATACACAGGAGAAGGGTCAATGATCAATGAAATAAACCCCACTTTCAAATTGAAAAGCCCTCCGAATAATAGCAGGATGGTATTCGTTCCCTCTTGAAACGCCGAACATGCCCCGGTGCAAGCAGCTGAAAATACAATGGCGTCTTATTTTGTTTACAAGTGACTGATTCCTTTATTTTTTTAACGCTGCATTTTTCATCAAAATAATACCATACACGAAGTTAAGAGTGAGGCAACAGACTAACATTAAGACTGACGCTAGTGAAGGAAGAGAAATAAGTGAAGAGGAGATGACAAAATAGGCTCTGAAAAATGTGTAAGATGTTATGGGACATCGTCTGCTTAGACAGGACTGGTCCATGGTGTGTCGTCACATATCTCAGCAGCGTTCGAGGAGCTCTTCAGCTGCTATATCGGGGGCTGTATTTTACCGTTTTATAATTGATAATAATCATTACTTCAAATGTTTCCAAGCGTTGAATTTGGATAACCTTGTTTAATTTATGCAATCTATGCAATAATAAGTATTAAGCCAATATTTAAAATCATTAACGTTCTACTTTAAAGAAAAAATTTGTGAATTAAGGTAGTTACACTGACAACAGAAAAGCACCAAATCACGAAACATTAAGAATCAAATCGATAATGTAGGACCGTAGGACACAATAAAAAATTTTGAAAATTAAGGGTTTGGACTCTTACTATTTACTTTTTTTGGAATTCAAGAGCTACGATCATATTTTTTTAGAATCTTACTTAGAAGATATTACGACTGTCTATCTTTATTTGCCATTATTGTTTATTTAGACAAACTGCCAATTTCATTTTACAATGATTGCTTTGCCATATATCCGTAAAATCTTTCTATGCCTAAAGTTGTGAAGTAGTTTTGTACGGAGTAAAAGGCTTTTTGGTTAGTTGATAACTGCATTCATTTGTTTTAGGAATAGTTTTCCCAGTTTTCTATATGAAGCAATGCATAGAACTGTTCTATGAAATCTTTCCCTACACCGGCCAGAGAAGTGTTTTCAATCTGTGATTTTAGCGTTCAAAATTTATCCAGGAAAACTGGAATTTTAAACTACGGTAGTTTATGTATTTCTTTAATACGGGATCAATTAAGAGTGCATTATTGTTGGATATTGCTGGATAATACAATAATATTTCAGCAAGACAATGGACCCTTTCATAAACCAATATCTACGAGTAAGTAAATGGAAGGAAGGTGTTAGTGCCCGCCCTAGGCATTTATTATCTACGACTCAATGCGT
This sequence comes from Heliocidaris erythrogramma, assembly GCA_025617745.1. NCBI lineage: Eukaryota > Metazoa > Echinodermata > Echinoidea > Camarodonta > Echinometridae > Heliocidaris > Heliocidaris erythrogramma. Next base: position 43,117,702 of record CM046873.1, read on the forward strand.
TCAACACATTATACAGAATGTGTTTTAGTATTCAAAGCTACGATCACAAAGGGTGGTACGAACGATGCGTTCGAAAATTCAGTGACTGTTGAAAGTTTGATGATTTGTGTGTGTGTGTGTGTGTGTAATTGGGTTTTTACAGACGTGTATCAATCAGATATGATTATTTACGTCTGGGACCGACCTTTAACGTCACCATCCGAAAGACGTGACCCAGTCTCGAACCTGGGTCCGCTGAATCAGTTTATAACTTCCACTGGTAGCTGGATTACAGGTGCACGCCACAACGCCCAGTTTTGATGATTTGAACTTCGTGTGTTTGGCTTTATACCCCTAAAACTCGACGATTGCACAAATTGTGTACCTACGCCTTACGAGCACCTTACAAAGTCCTTACAAACGCCAAGAATCGTTCGTAAGAGCGCTGTACGGATCTCCGTTCGTAAGGCGTTCTTACGAACGCCGCAAGAGCCCTCTAAGAACTACTTAAGGCGTTTTCACGATTATCGTAAGAATTTAAGGCTTCTAGAATTGTCTCTGGACCCTACAAAATCTTCCGTGGTTCTTGCGATGTTCTTACGACGTTCGTACGGCCGCTTTACGAAGAGGGGGTTTCTTACGACGTTGAAAAAAATATTGGACAAGACCATCGACCAGGCTGCGAACTTACGAAAGGTTTACTAACGGTGTACGAACGCTGGATTCGTACAGCTTGCTTGAGAAGATTTTACGAAATGGTCTAAAAATCATTCGTACGGCATTCGTAGCAGTTCTTAATGGTATTTCTGTCCGAGGCTTTAGTCGGTAAAATGTATTTTTTGTATGCATTACCCATTGGGCAGTGCCGCAGTGATAATTTGATTCAGGGCTGGCGGATACTTTTAGGTTCCTCCATTATGATACAAAATTGATTGATTTGATAGGTACCTTCATTAGAACACACATTTAGATATCTTATGTAGATATAAAAAGAAGAACGCAACAATGCATGCAGACGAATGAGTGCATATGAGCGCATACAGAACAATTGCACAGCTTTTTTTGTTTATTTTTTTTTCATTTCATTTCTCTTCCACTATCTCTCTCTCTCTCTCTCTCTGATGTTATAATATACTCACATTTAAATGGATGTAATCCGATGATTAGGAATAATGTGGATCATGTCCTCATAAATGTTTCCACGAGGTATAGAAACTGGTGGTGTGGTTGTGGATGGTCTTTAGCTTTGAGAGAGAAGATTGAGAGGGTTTTCCAAAGTTGAATTTAAAGATTTGCTAGAGATGATTTAAACGCACACCTTATCCTATAACTCAATAATCCAATGTGTTATCCGTTGCTAAAGTTGTTCTTTTTTCTGACTTATGTTTTACGAGGTGGAATATTTCGGCGTGGAATCATATACGAGCTTAGCAGAGATGAATGGTAGAGCAATCTAACAAAAGGAAATTGTTAGACCTGTTGTGACTTTTCTCTTGAAATAGTTACATGCAATTTGCAGTGGTGTACATGCAGAGTGATGATCTCGATCATATTTGACAATGAATAATAATGTATTATTCTTTTAAGTGAGCATCACACGATTCCCATCGTCCGGTTGGATGGACGAATTTCTTGTTAGGTGACATGTGCAAAACTATGCATCAAGGGTTATCTTGTTCTTCATGTAATAGGTTACGAAAATGAAATATGCAAATGAAGGTTTCCCAAGGAACCAGTGAGTATCGCCGCTGCATTCCCCATATCTAAATAGAGCTACTTTTGCACACGTCACTTTTATAAAACCACAAGGCACGAAAGCAGACTCACATCCCTTTTCGTCGTGTAGATAGCGGCATAATTTTAAAAGGTTTATTAGTTTAGAGCAAAGTTTATGTATTCACTCTTTACGACACAGAGTTTGTATTGGAGGAGAGTTGGTATGATCCCTCAACACAACACACAAACACGCCCACCCATGCGCGCGCACAAGCACACCATAACCCTTTAATCTGCATTCCCCGGACTGAAAAATCAACTTCTTTTAATTCTCCCATTTTTCTTTTGAATTTAGGATCCAGACATGGGGTAAAATATCCTAAGGTTAATAATGCTACCCGGGGCAATCCATCCTCTCATCACCATCAGATGGGGCCCCATTATTTTGTTCTCTAATTTGTTTTTTTTATACATTTTCTACACAAAAATATCTTGACTCTTCTAACTTGAGCTAAGCGTGTAAGCACACAAGTCTTTTCAGCGACTCATCTTTTTATTATATTTTTCCTCCAACACACCATGACAGATTGGCCGGTTAGTATGTAGTCATCAGTTAGGCTTAAAATATTAGTTGTTGATGGCACTGTAAATTGGCTCTCAACCAGCATTCCCGTATGGCTGATCTTGACAGAAGTTTGCAACCACACGGAAGAAGAAGAATCTAGAGTGAGAAACGAAGTAGTCCTGAAACTCCTGATACGTAAAGTATTATTGTGAAAAAAGGAGAAGGCAAATAACATTACAACAAACCTGTTTTCAACAATGACAAAATGTGTGTTATTTTGCCTTGTCCGTATCATGGATAAAATGAATATTTCACAGCTGTAGGGAACGATGCGCAATGTTTATGTAATCCCTATTCCCACATGCATCTATACCCCACTTGTTCCAGCGGGTTCTGTTGAATCTTCATGAATGAAGAAACAGTGTTTTTTATTATATCCCTTGGGGTTTATCACGAGTCTTACATTTGCTATATGAATCATAATGGGCAGATATTAAGAGTGGCTTTTAGCAAAGTAGGAAATTACATCTACGACATAGACCCGATCAGCTATCCAGCGTCTATGGAGAATAGTCCAGTTTGTAATTACTGTGGTACCAAAGACCCTAATTATTCAAATCTGTTAAACATAGATAGGTTCCATCTTAGGCAATATATATATAAATCACCCCCTAAAATGATGAAGATGATTCATGAAATCCACCTGTGTAGCATGGAATGCATTGTTGATGAATAAATAACCCATAATTACATAATTATGTAGCTCTCATGATCAATATCTGTTATTTTCTCGGTTTGTTTTACGTTGATACAAATTACATTTTGTCTGCTTATGCGCATATTGCATCTCCTAACTGGAGTGATGTCCTGCATGGGGCTGGTAGTACAGGGGGAAATTGTCCAGGGGGCACTTGTCCTAGAACCATCCGTACCATGTATACAGTCTGTAGCATTTTGTTATATAATTGTTGCCTTCTGTTTTTATGCAGCTAAGCCTATACACAGCTAGATGTTAACACCAGGCACAGCCTGTAAAATTCCTTTCAACAAGGATATTAGGCTTCCTGTTTTTGCTTTAGACCTTCCCGATATTCTTGGATTTCACTTTCGATTTCTATGGCATATTTGTATGTAATCATCATTGTACTTTTGTATATTTATTGATTTAATGCCATTTTAACTCTATTTTTCATCACTGCCCTTGATAGACATGTCGAAAATGTATTTAAAACTTGTATAGTTATAGGACCTATGTTAGATAATGGATTAATGAAAGATGTTTGACGCACCATGTATCCTATATTCATGATTCATGCGACGTATGGATATACGACGCATTGATATGAGAGCATTCAGACACAACTCACCGTTATACGATAATTTTATGGCAGCATTCAGACCTCGAGCACTGTCGGGTTTCATGGGAAGCTCATGAATATGTACGAATCTCTCCCTTGCGCAGTACGAACTTTGCGCGGGCTTTGCGCATTTTGTTTATTTAAGCCTCGCCTTATACGACATATGGATATGAGAGCATTCATACACAAATATACGTCGCATGAATATAGGATCATCGTACGAAACGATGCTTTTAGCATCGTTTCGATATACGACGTATGAGATACGATGTGTCAATATAAGAGCATTCAGACACATAAAAACGTCCTATATTCATACGTCGTATATCCATACGAAAACTCTCTAGTCTGATAGGGGTATAGTTTGACAAGGAATTGTTTAATGCCTTTTATTAATTCGTGTTTAAAGTCTTGTTAATTTCTTCATAACTATGAATAGAGATGTATTAAGGGTATAATGGGGAGTTGTAGCAACAGTAAACATGAATTATCGGAACATCTATATATCATGTTTCTTTAATTTTTGCTTTTTTGCTGGTGATATACATACATGTAGAACTTCTTTTTTTTAATTATCCAACTGATGTAAGTGAACATTGTAGATATATCATTGTTTATTACTAGTCGCACCTTTTATGCACGTATGTTTTGGATATCTGATATATTTGGCAGGATCATTGTGAAGGTTTACATGCCTTTCGTAAAGGGGAATTAACCTTCCTTGAAAACTTGAAAGTTGAGGTTACTAATGAGATATATATGCATGCATTAGCAATGCTGTCATAAGGTGCCATGTAATACATCGATCCAAACTTGTCACTTTATTCTGTACACAGGTAACTCAAGGTATCCAATCCTATGGTGAAATAAACTATCTTGAACAAACTAGTCTGTTCTATCAGTAACCCGTTGCCTACTGTGTTGAACCTATGGGGCCGTATTCACAAAGGAGGTTTAAACCATGGGTAAGGTTTAAACCTCCGTAAGCGTACTAAAATAAGCGCAAATAAGAGCACTTTGCCCATGCGCTCGCTGAAAGAAAATTTATGATTGGATCGGATTCAGTGCGCACGTACGCTTAAAACATCCAGGAGGGGTTTTAAACCATGGTTTAAACCAAACCTCCTTTGTGAATTCGGGCCATGGGGATTAAGAAAATTCAGTAGTCAATGAGTTAAAATGAACAATAGGGGAGCATGGTGGAGAAAATTTGTCTACATATCAAACAGGGGAGTTATCCATGTATGACGTGATACATCGTGATCGCAATTGCAATAGGAGATTCTCAATATTTTTAAGATCTTGGTTTTCAAACATCCGTATCTCTCTTATTCTGATCACTTCATGTTGGAGTGGAAATTCACGATCAGAAATAGTGTAATCCAAAAGAGTAATTCAAACCCTTACTTTAGAATGGACTCCATATTGATTCGGAGTGGGTTTATTAGTAAATTTCAATTAATCGGCATGAAATAATTATTCTTCTTTGAGAGATCATTGCAATTATAAAACACATATAAAGTATGTAAGATTCATTCAAATTCAACTTATTCACATCAATCAACTGATATTTTGGAAATCACATTCCCACATGATTATGGTTTATGACTGGTAATGTAGTGGGTATATCGTATTGGGCGTAATGTAATGCGCGTATGTCCAAAAAATTACACACTAAAAACACTAAAAATATATTGGGAGTATATTGAAGCAGACTGCGCGCGTGGCGCATTGCCGCTTTTCGTGTACCATTGATCTCTTCGTTGGTAGCCCCGCACCCACAAGCCCCACCCCACCCTTTAACGTGTTCAAGAACTGAAGTATCCGCAAATGCAGAAGCCCAAATTATACAATGGATTTTCACTTTATATTTCCAGAGCGCCCTTCTGTTAATTTCTTGTCTCTTCACCAACTCCCTTTTGTAATGACGTTATAAGCCACCGAGCCATAATATACTACTACTATTATTATTACTACCTCTACTACTACAACGTATTCTACTACTACCACTACTACTACTACTACTACTACTACTACACTACTACTACTACTACTAGCCTACTACTACTACTACTCTTACTCCTACTGTTGTTATCAAATGTTCCTAGTAATTTAAATGATAATAATGACATAAACGATAATGATTGAAATACTTCCAATGAATATATTATTCATGATATTAAAAATTTATGCCGAATTCCACATCCTTATTAATACATATTTGTGTTTAGTACATCTTCCTTCATCCTGGTAGTTAAAAATCCCAATGATGTATATCAGATATGGTTTGAGGGCAACGCACTATGTCAGCTTGGCCGGTTAGTATGTAGTCATGATTGTAGCTCAGTGGTGACACGGCATTTGCTCCTGCGACACTTGGTCCTCCGTCCATGTCTCGAAAGGTCAAAGGTTAAGGTCAAGGTCATGATTTGTTTTTGTTGTTAAGGACAATGTGGAGATTTAATTTAATTTGTGAGCTTTCTCATTCTTATTTTGTTAGTTTGAAGGTTGTCATAGTAGATATGTCCCATTAAAAAGAGATTGCTCTTCAAAGGCCCTCACATTCTAAATATGACAAGAAACAGCTGAAATGTTCGGCCGAACATTTTTGTGTGGTCCCATAATACATTTTCTGTGTGCAGTGCATGTAAATTTCAACAGGATTGAGTCAATTTCTTATCATTTTGGTTATTCCAAAACTTTACAACATACACCAATTCTTATGTGCTATATAATCAACCTTTCCCAATGTCTTTGAGACAGTTTCTTTCACAATTCAATTTCATCATCATCATAATAATCACAATAATGATAATAATAATAATAATAATAATAATATGTCTTGTTTTACCCAGGGTAGCCTTATCAGTATTATATACTGTTCTCACTGAGGGCCCTGCAATCATATCATGACCAGAACTCATATTTATCTTTAAGATAATTAGGATTAGGGTTACGATAAATGCTATAGGGTTAGTTTTAGGTTTAGGATTAGCATGGTAAAAAGTTAGACGGGAACAATGTCACAGGAGCAAATGTCATGGAACAAGCTCAGCTAGTGCGAGAAATGAAGTAATCCTGATACGTATAGGCCTAGTATTAGCGTGAAAAAATGACATAACAATATGATAATTAAACCTGTTTTCAACAATATGTAAAAAATGTGCGTTATTTTGCCCTTGTCTGTATCACTAATGAAGGTTTTAAAGCTCTTGGGAATGATAAGCAATGTTCATAAAATACTCTTTCCAACATGCATCTACCACACTTGTACACCAGGTTAACTGTTGAATATTCATGAATGAAGAAACGGTGTTTTTGATTATATCCCTTGAAGTTCATCACGAGTTTTACATTTGCTCTAGATGAATCATAATGGACAGATAGTATTAAAGAGTCGCTTCCGAGAAAGCAGTCTAGACAAATAATGTCTATTGATAATAAAACAGTTTGTAATTAAGGTGGTAACAAAGACCCCGATGATTCAGATCTTTTAAACGTGAAGCGGTTCCACCTTAGCAACTCCTAAAATGATGGAGATGCTTCATTGCTATCTCTGTTCCCCGGTTTAACCCTTTCTTTTTTTGAAAAAAAATCCACCTGTGTACCATGAAATGCATTGTTGATGAATAAAAAACCCCAGATCTCTCATGATAACAGCTGTTATTTGTTTCTCAGTTTGTTTTATACTTTGGTACAAATGACCTTTTGTCTGCTCATGCGCAGATTGTATCTCCTAACTGGAGTTGCCTTTAGCAGTTTAGTATTGTTGCAGCTATAGCCAGATAGCTGTTAATCCTCAGGCACATTCTGTGAGCTTGTTTCAAAGAGGATGTATGGGTTCCTGTTTTTGCTATAAAGCTACCCGATCTTCTGAGATTGTAGTTGCACTTTCTATGGCATGGTTATGTAACGTCTTTGTACTTGAATATTTATATATCAACTTAATGCCATTTTAACATTTGTATAGTTATAGGACCTGTGTTAGATAATGGATTAATGAAAGATATTAACCTGTTTTATGAACAATTAAGTGTATTATTTTAACTTTAAATGTCACCTTTACCCTTATGTATGTAAGACACGTATTATATTGTATAGGCAGTCTAATCTCTTTCGCCCTCCACGTTCCAAAAACGTTCGTATAATACCGGACCCTAGTCTGCAAACACATACCCTATTTTGACGCTATATCATTGTGTCTATGAGAGGAGCCTAATCCAGCTACATACTGATCGTGTTTGGGGCAGCTTATCACATGGCATATTGTAGTCTCGCAGCGCAGACTCTTTTTTACGACTGACCAGGGTTTGTGCCTGCAAACTAACTGGACCCCAACATTGGAACTCACTTGACACGGTTTTGAAATTAACTCAAACATTTAACATATTTGAACATAAGTATAACTTGTCCTTGTTGGATAGCTAGTACAACAACCAAGAAACGTAAATTTTTACTTGTAGGCTTAAACAAGTTCTTCATTAGACGGGGTTTTTTTTCTCGCGTTTCCCCTATCTTTTTATTCCTGCACCTCTCCTTCTAGTTATCTCCACCTCTTTATCCCCAAATTCACAACATTTTTGTTTTTGCCTTTGTTTCCTCTCTCTCTCTCTCCCAAGTAACTGTTCACATTCCCCCATTCTTTTCTTTTTCAAACTACCTGTTGATGGTGCTCAAGTTAGCACTTGACTGTAACTACTCTTATTTTTCAAACATTTCAAACATGAAACTACACAACACACATGAACCACGTTATAGGAAACAAAAATCAAAAGATAATTGACACGCACAGTATGAAAATTACAATAAGAAGATCAATACATGTAAATCTAATAAGAATAGGAAGAGCCGGAGTGTGTGATATCAAAATAATTATAACCTGATTTAATATTCTAGATGTACCTGATGCCCAACACATTTATTATCATTATCATCATTATCACAATCATTGTCATTATTATTATTATTATTATTATTGCTACTACTATCACTACTACTACTTCTACTAATAATACTACTACTGCTACTACTACTACTACCACTACTTCTATTACTACTACTGCTGCTACTACTACTACTACTAACACCACTTATAGTACTACTATTACTACTACCACTACTTATACTACTGCTGTTACTACTACTGACTTTCGTTACAAAAGTGGACAAAACAAATTTTGAAATGATAATTTTGTTACAGAATTATTTTGGTTACAAAATAGAAATGAACAAAATGATTTTGTCATATTCATTCAATGGTTACAAAATGCGAATGGACAAAATAATTTCATCAAATGAGAAAGGATAAAATGATTCTGTAATATTAATGTCGTAACCAAATATTTTTGTTACCAAATTACCTTTTAAATTCAATTTGCTACAAAATGAATAGCTGTTCAACAATTTTGTAACAAAAACGAGTTCTGAGTGAATTTTGTTACAAAATGAAGCAAGTTTGTGCAGAATAAGTCTGTGAACACTTGGCACCCCATACAAGGCAAAGTCGGTCGAATGGTGCAGGGCTGTCGCACTGATGAGGGGGGGGGGGGGGGGGGCGTACATTAAAAAAACCGTATTTTAAAATAAATGCATATCAAAATGGTGATTTTGGCCTGAAAAGGGTAGCTCTTAACGCAATTCTAATTGAGGTTAACCCGACGCCCAGTGTAAAAGCATGTTTAAGGAAAGGAAAACGTATACCTCTAACTTCCATTGTTAAAAAAAATGACTTTATATCCAGGGTCATGTTTAAATTTGCCCAGAATACGGTCAAATATATCTTTACTTTCAGTTCACTGTATCACTTCTTTATGCTATCTTGCCTGGGATTTTTTTTACCCAGGGTGATTTCTTATTTCATATATATGATTAACTGAGTTATATTTTATATCTATAGTTTAGTTATTTTCTGTGGCCCGGTGTAGTAACCCAGATGAACATGTTTACCAGATTGCTTCATCCGGTATACCCCTAGAAATGAATCAAGAGAGAGAGAGAAAAAAAAACCCCAAAATGTTTCAGTTCTGATTGTTGTTATATCACTTTCCTGCATTACTTTAATCCAGGCAAAAACTAAATTGAAACAATGGCCTTTAGTGTGAATATATACAATGCCGGTGATATATTCAAAACTATGAACTTCAGTCAAACACTTGAATAAAATGTACATTACTTTAATATAATATTGATATAGAAAAAGTTCATGATTTCATTTGACATAACCCTGAAATAGCTTACACCAGCGCATTTACTCTCAATTGGGGACTGAAGGGGAATAGATGGGCTTGGAGCCCTCCACAGGGTTATGTGTTATAAATGAAGGAACAAAACAAGGCGTGGGGAAAATCTTGCAAATTCAACCTTCCAATGATATATATATATATATATTCTTTAAAATAATGCTGAGTGTCAATAACCTTCAAATTCCGTAAATGTTTCGCCATATGAAATGACTTTCAAATTACAAACATTTGAAATAAATATATCCGCAGCATTTTTTGTAAACTTATATTATCAACAGCAGGTTGACATTGCAGGATTTTCCCCATGCCTTTTGTACACACTGTCTCGCAATGAACGATGAGGGCTCTATATTCATCTTGCTCTAAACGCCGTTTTCGGAGTATAATCATGTGCTCTGTTTTCCGAAGTTGGGTCTGACTGATGGCGCTTCCAACCCCAGTGCGCAGCCGGTTGAGTGTCAACTGGCGCAAGTCAGGCGAACGACAACAACCAGAGTTAGTAGTAGTCGTAGTAGGGTCTGACTGATGGCGCTGTATTAAATTACAACCGGTTTTCAAGAGTAATCTTCTGTTGATGTCAAGATTAATGAAAAAAAAACAAAGAAAATAACACAAAACAATGATCAATCGAAGAGTTCTTTTTAAGTAATTTCTGTTTTGCTGCGCCTCATTATAGCTTGGCTCAAAAGAGGCGTCGTTACCTGACGTTAAGACCGCTTCAGTGGCATGGTTTTGTGCACGTCTTAAAGAAGGGTATTGTTTTTAAAATGATTGCGAAATGAACAGTGACATACTGAAGCTTTTCGTCTTGCACTCATCGGAGTATACCGCAAGAAGACGAAAAGCTTCAGTATGTCTCTCTTCAACGCAATTTTCCGATTCTGTAGTACTACAAATGAACAGTGCAAACAATATTTTTAATAGCTAGCAGCCGGCCCACGGGTTAAATTCCTTTGGTGTTTCGATTAGTTCAGGTAAACACGCAATCCGAATGACACCTCGTGTGAGGCGGGCTTATTGTAGACCAGCCAAGAAGATCTTTTTTTACTTTGGACGGCATTTTTGGGTAATGCTCGGCATCCATGCTCATACTCTTGCAAAATACTGAGGAATAAGGTACGGGCGGATGCCACGCGCATTTTTGCCTCAAAATTTGAAAGAATGTCAAATATCACAATTTTTTTTATTTTTGGACCTAATGTGTAATACCTGATTAAGACTTTCAAGTGATATCAGTTATAAACCTGATTAATATACAATTGAAAGTTGGATATTACACACACATGTATGGCGTAACGAAACACAAAACTGTGATTTACTCAACATAATAGGTTGTGAAAACTACCAATATTTCAAAGTTTTTTTACCCAACGTAAATTTGTCAATTTAAACGTTTTTTCTTGATTAAACATTATCATGTATATTGTCATGTCACACACAGAAAAGAAATTATCCGATAAGGTGATGGATAACTCATTTTATGTTATCCCAAATCGAATGATGAATTTTTAGTGGATGCGAATGAAAAACACTTTGAAAGGTACATTTAGAGTGTTCATGTACATAAGCCCATTATCCCATGTATTATCAGTATATAGTCTATGGGCCCAAATCTGAAATGTCCCCACCCCCTTAGAAATCATCTTAAATGAATGTTTTGTTCTGTTAGATGGGACCATTAACTCTCAAAATATGCTTATTTGCCCTAAATTAAGAGGTGGGCGTGATCATAAGGGTTATTATCATGGCATGATCAAGAACAATAGAATTTCAGAAGATGTCATGTATTCGTGATTAAGAAAGTACAAAAACAAATTGTAACATTTTAGAATAAGGTATCAACAGTTATTCACTTGATTATAACCCAAATAAGAGTTATAAAAAATGTCTATCATGTTTGAAAATGGCTGTTGCTATGGAAACAGTAAGAAAAAAAATTGTCTCCTCATGCACAAATTGTATCTTGTAGCTGCATGGGGCTGGTAGTCCAGGGGGAAATTGTCCAGGGGCACTTGTCCTAGAACCATCCGTACCATGTATACATCCAGTAGCATTTTGTTTTATATTGTTGCCTTCTGTTTTTATGCAGCTATAGCCAGCTAGATGTTAACACCCAGGCACAGCCTGTAAGATTCCTTTCAACAAGGATGTTAGGCTTCCTGTTTTTGCTATAGAACTTCCAGATATTCTTGGATTTCAATTTAGATTTCTATGGTATATTTGTGTGTAATCGTCATTTTACTTTAATATATATTTCTTTATTTGATGCCATTTTAACTCTACTTTTCATCATTGCCCTTGATAGACATATATTTAAAACTTGTATAGTTATAGGACCTGTCGGGTGTGAACCCTTGAGTCTGACGTCATAAGCGAGGGTTTAATAGTAAAACAAAAAATAGTTTGCCCAAGTGAGGGCACTGTCAAGGCGTGCTGCTAAATTTCCTGTGTTGGGAAGTTTTCGTTCCTGCAGCGATGCTATTGATTTTGTGTAAATTTTGATACAAGCCCAATGATGTAAGTAAATGAATGTGTAATATAGAAGTTTAACCCTTTGGAGACGACGGGCTTCTACAGAAGCCGAGCGAGGTGCTCAGTCTGTGACGGAGGGCTTCTACAGAAGCCGAGATTTATACCTAATATGTTGACAAATTTTTCCAGCTATATACTATCCGCTCTTATGCACTAAAATTCTTAGTAGTGTTATGTAGATATATTCATTCACAATACCCGTTAAAAAAATATGAGGTTACGTGGAGAAAAATTGAGAAAAATAGGATTTCGTTTCAACTTTACCCGAAATTCTTGTTTGGGATCGTAAATCTTGTATACATACCGTACGCGTACGCGTCCGCTTCGATCATGTTATTTCCATAGGCTAGAGCTCCGATCACGTGATATCATAGCGTTCAAAGCGCCGATCGATCTTGACAAAAAGCTACAGATACGTTATGTGCGTATTCACTACATTTACACTCCCGACTTCGATCCTGACGTTGTTTACTTATTTATTTTTTATCTAAGGCATTTTTCATCAACTGATTTGAAATAAGCACATGATTTGTTGTTTCTCGTAGGAATTAAATTGCTGTGCACCCATCAACTATACTACCTTTGATTGGTTGTTTATTGATTTTTTTAAAATGTATTTATATTTTAATGTTTTTAGGAAAGTGTGTACTAGATGAGAGCTATGGAAGATAGAGCCAGAGAGAGAGAGAGAGAGCCCCTCCGCCTCCAATCCATCCCGGTCAATGACAAGAAATTGCCTCCCTGTTCCAAACATCATGTGCTTTGATAACTTGACGTTGCTCCTTATAATCCAAGTTCATAAGATAAAATAAAAGGAGCTTGGTCAAGGGTTATTGAAATTTAAATTGGCCAATTCAGCGCTTCATTCATGAATTTCAATGAACCTTTTCAAAATGAAACTTTTTCTCAGTTCCGTGGACTGCTAACAAGGATTAGCATTTTGAAAGAAGAGGAAGTATACGTAGGTCGACCTACTGAATACATGTATACAAGAATGAACTGTAAACATGCGCTGCCATGCTATCAATATGATAAAACTACAACCCCAAGAATTACGGGAACCCAATTATTAATGCTCATTTTGAAATTCACAGTACAGCCCGTTAAATGGTTATCCTGATGACTGGGATTTGTGTCAAAAGGATAACCATAATATTGCATGCTTTGAAAGCTTTAATTTCATGCATCTTTATTTTATTCCCGATTCCGTCATAAAAAAAAAAAATAATAATAATAATAAGGGGGAAGGCGGGCTGTTATTGCAGATATTGCAACATCACTATAAAGATTGTTGTCATTGCCCCCCCCCCCCCCCCATCGCTGTTATTTTTTAAAAACATATTTCTTTATCGTTTTAGTTTGTTTATGATTCTTGTCATTATCCAACTCAACTCTTGTCTTTCTGTTTGTTTCAACTTTTATTTTCCTCGAAACATACAATTACTACACTCTCGATATCATGCTCCTTTCTGATGTTCTCTTTATTTTCAAATCGATCAAACTCTGATAAATAGCCACATCCTTTTATAATAAAAATTGCATGCAATGCGGAAATAAAACGCACTGAAACAAAGTTTTAATTGCACGAACTTCCTGACGAGTTCAGAGAGAGAGAGAGAGAGCAGGCGGCATTGAGATGTGATAAAGTATTATTTTGTTCCACTCACTGTCATTCATTTAGCTTTTTCCCATTACAAACAATATGTGTACATGATTTTAATAAATTGTTTTATTGATAAAACAACTACATAGGGAAAAAGCGTTGAAAGAGAGATGGATAGATAGAGAAATAAAACAAATAGTTATGACAAATCATGAGAAATGTATACGAAAGTAAATAGGATTATTTTTGTCTTATTGAATAAATAATGTTCATCTAAAAAAACAGTTCCCTGATACATGTGATATAGAAAGCATTTAGAGTGATAATGTCACAATGCTGGTCAGAATACGACTACAAAATGAGTCGGAAACACGTGTAAAATGCAGGGCGCAATGCATGACTTGGCAGATAATCGCCCGAGCATTAGCAGACGACAATGGGGCCCAATGAATGGGGTATCGATCGAACCAAGGAGTTATCACAGACATTGATCTAACCGCGTGTGCGACGGCGTTTACGCAATTTGTATTGTAAGTGTACTGAAAAGGAAGGAAGCGAAGCTTCAACAAAATAAGACGGCTTTTCCCCTGTAAAATAACAAACCTTATTTTTTGTTTCGATAAACAAAACTTATATTTTTAGAAGGAGAAAAGTCTGACCTTTCATGTTTACATTTACTAAAAATTACGAAAATGACCGAGTGAGGTACAATGAGCAATCAAAGTAGAAAGCACCTCCAAATTTCCCATTACCGGCAATGTAACCAAAATCGCTCCGTCACAGGGAGAACAATCGCTGTGCGCGGGCTCGCACTGAAAGGGTTAAGAATCAATCCTTCTATATACTCGATTTTCGTTATATATTGTGATTTTTAAGCGCTATAATTTGTTCTGCCAAATTACTGGTGGTCTGGTGGTGGCCGGGGTTATAGGTCGCGTACATTATTGGGGCACACTTGTTTTCTTTATTTATTCGATCCCCCCCCCCCCCCCCCTTAGCTATGACACATCCGTAAGGTGTCCCCATCCAATATTATCATTTTGTTTGCTTATTAACTTTTTTTAATGAAAAGCGACCATCTTCTTCAATTATGAATAGCGACCCTCTTTCTGTATTATGAATAGTTACCTTCATTTTGCATTATGACTAAAGACGCTCTTCTTCGATTATGAATAGCGACCCTCTTTTCTGTATTATGAATAGCGACCCTCATTTATTAGTATGAATATCGCCCTCTTCTCCTATTATGAATATCAACCTTTTTCTCCTACTATGAATAGGGACCTCTCTCCGTATTATAAATAGCGATCCTCTTCTCCTATTATGAATAGCGACCCTCTTTCCGTAGTATGAATGCGACGCTCTTCTCGTATTATGAATATTAGTCCTTATGAATAATGAATCTTATGAATAATGAGCCTTTTCTCCATTATGAATAGCGGTCCTGATGACTAGCGAGGGGACCCCATTTTTCTCCAGGCAAATTCGGGCTCTGCATTTGCTGGATTTGCACACCGCTCTGAGTATGTTTGAAACTGTACTTCTGCCGGGGGGGAGGAGACGTTCTCCAGAAAAAAACCCGTATTTTAAAATAAATGCATATCAAAATGGTGATTTTGGCCTGAAAAGGGGAGCTCTTAACGCAATTCTAATTGAGCTTAACCCGACGCCCAGTGTAAAAGCATGTTTAAGGAAAGGAAAACGTAGACCTCTAACTTCCATTGTTAAAAAAATTGACTTTATATCCAGGGTCATGTTTAAATTTGCCCAGAATACGGTCAAATATATCTGTACTTTCAGTTCACTGTATCGCTTCTTTATGCTATCTTGCCTGGGATTTTTTTTTACCCAGGGTGATTTTTCATTTCATATATATGATTAACTGAGTTATATTTTATATCTATAGTTTAGTTATTTTCTGTGGCCCGGTGTAGTAACCCAGATGAACATGTTTACCAGATTGCTTCATCCGGTATACCCCTAGAAATGAATCAAGAGAGAGAGAGAAAAAAAACCCCAAAATGTTTCAGTTCTGATTGTTGTTATATCAGTTTCCTGCATTACTTTAATCCAGGCACGATATTCAAGTTAACCTTTTGTCCTGGGGTGACTCGAACTTTCACATTTATTTCTCATTGAATTATTAAAAACTAAATTGAAACAATGGCCTTTAGTGTGAATATATACAATGCCGGTGATATATTCAAAACCATGAACTTCAGTCAAACACTTGAATAAAATGTACATTACTTTAATATAATATTGATATAGAAAAAGTTCATGATTTCATTTGACATAACCCTGAAATAGCTTACACCAGCGCATTTACTCTCAATGAATTGGGGACTGAAGGGGAATAGATGGGCTTGGAGCCCTCCACAGGGTTATGTGTTATAAATGAAGGAACAAAATCATGAAAAAAATATGTGATAGTAATGGCACCATTCCAAGTTGTATCTTGACTAGTTCAAGGAAAAATGTAGGTTGGTCCTTAGA
Organism: Heliocidaris erythrogramma; assembly: GCA_025617745.1. Lineage (NCBI taxonomy): Eukaryota > Metazoa > Echinodermata > Echinoidea > Camarodonta > Echinometridae > Heliocidaris > Heliocidaris erythrogramma. The sequence continues at coordinate 43,134,193 of CM046873.1, forward strand.
ATCACTCCTGTGTTTTATTGTAGTGCGTGAGTTCTGGAAATTTCGTTTAAAGAAAGAACTGCGAGCCCAGGGCACGCTGTTTGAAACGACGAGGCTCTTAAAAACGAGCAAAGCATGTACTTGTTAACATTGCGGTCTCCTCAATACATTTACGCATTTTAACCAATTTATAATACTTTTCCACCGTGCAAATCTTGAAAGTTCATTAAGTTTATATTATTTTCATAAAGGGAAATCCTACCTTAATGTCAAGTTGTTCTAAAAAAAGAGGAAAAATCAGAAAGCAGATTGGTGTAAGTTTGAAAGAAATCGGACAAGCAATATGAAAGTTATGAATTTTTGAAAGTTGTCATTACTATACATATGGGAATTTGAAATAGGCCCAATCGAAAATTCAATCTTTTCTCGACCAACTTCATTTTCATTTATTCATCTTTAAAACATTTTTTTTTTACTCTATCATTAAATAATGGAACCTTTTGACAATCCAATGAAAGTTGGGATTTGGAATTTGAAATTAGTTAAAAATCTTCTAATCCCAAAAGGCAAATATACAGGAACAATGGTTGTTCATAGAAACACAAATACAGAAGACGTTAATTGCATTATTTCTTGGTGCATTCTAAGATTAAACATGAAAAATACAAAATAATTATTTTATAAACAAAGGAAAACTAAATAATTATAGTAAATGTGTCAGTTTAAAAATGCCACCGCGTTTTTACAAACGTTTTCATCAAGCAAGAATCAGCAAGACGTTTATACTTAGTGTGACGGGCTTAAGATATATATGTATGTTATTATGGAACGATGGTTTGATGTGAACGTCCTCGGGCCGATATGTTGACAATATCGAAGAGATTCAACATCGCCAGTCAAACCCAACTTCGGAAAACCGAGCACAGGCATATACTCCGAAAACGGTGTATGAGTATAGAACCCTCATCGTTCAGTGAGAGGCAGTACGTACAAAAGGCGTGGGGAAAATCTTGCAAATTCAACCTGCCAGTGATATATATATATATATTCTTTCAAATAATGCTGAATGTCAATAACCTTCAAATTCCGTAAATGTTTCGCCATATGAAATGACTTTCAAATTACAAACATTTGAAATAAATATATCCGCAGCATTATTTTTGAAACTTATATTATCAACAGCAGGTTGACATTGCAGGATTTTCCCCATGCCTTTTGTACACACTGTCTCGCAATGAACGATGAGGGTTCTATATTCATCTTGCTCTAAACGCCGTTTTCGGAGTATAAGCCTGTGCTCTGTTTTCCGAAGTTGGGTCTGACTGATGGCGCTTCCAACCCCAGTGCGCAGCCGGTTGAGTGTCAACTGGCGCAAGTCAGGCGAACGACAACAACCAGAGTTAGTAGTAGTCGTAGTAGGGTCTGACTGATGGCGCTGTATTAAATTACAACCGGTTTTCAAGAGTAATCTTTTGTTGATGTCAAGATTAATTTAAAAAAAAACAAAAAACAACACAAAACAATGATCAATCGAAGAGTTCTTTTTAAGTAATTTCTATTTTGCTGCGCCTCATTATAGCTTGGCTCAAAAGAGGCGTCGTTACCTGACGTTAAGACCGCTTCAGTGGCATGGTTTTGTGCACGTCTTAAAGAAGGGTATTGTTTTTAAAATGATTGCGAAATGAACAGTGACATACTGAAGCTTTTCGTCTTGCACTCATCGGAGTATACCGCAAGAAGACGAAAAGCTTCAGTATGTCTCTCTTCAACATCATTTTCCAATTCTGTAGTACTACAAATGAACAGTGCAAACAATATTTTTAATAGCTAGCAGCCGGCCTACGGGTTAAATTCCTTTGGAGTTTCGATTAATTCAGGTAAACACGAAATCAGAATGACACCTTTTGTGAGGCGGGCTTATTGTAGACCAGCCAAGAAGATCTTTTTTTTACTTTGGACGGCATTTTTGGGTAATGCTCGGCATCCATGCTCATACTCTTGCAAAATACTGAGGAATAAGGTACGGGCGGATGCCACGCGCATTTTTGCCTCAAAATTTGAAAGAATGTCAAATATCACAATTTTTTTATTTTTGGACCTAATGTGTAATACCTGATTAAGACTTTCAAGTGATATCAGTTATAAACCTGATTAATATACAATTGAAAGTTGGATATTACACACACATGTATGGCGTAACGAAACACAAAACTGTGATTTACTCAACATAATAGGTTGTGAAAACTACCAATATTTCAAAGTTTTTTTACCCAACGTAAATTTGTCAATTTAAACGTTTTTTCTTGATTAAACATTATCATGTATATTGTCATGTCACACACAGAAAAGAAATTATCCGATAAGGTGATGGATAACTCATTTTATGTTATCCCAAATCGAATGATGAATTTTTAGTGGATGCGAATGAAAAACACTATGAAAGGTACATCTAGAGTGTTCATGTACATAAGCCCATTATCCCATGTATTATCAGTATAGTCTATGGGCCCAAATCTGAAATGTCCCCACCCCCTTAGAAATCATCTTAAATGAATGTTTTGTTCTGTTAGATGGGACCATTAACTCTCAAAATATGCTTATTTGCCCTAAATTAAGAGGTGGGCGTGATCATAAGGGTTATTATCATGGCAACGGATCAAGAACAATAGAATTTCAGAAGATGTCATGTATTCGTGATTAAGAAAGTACAAAAACAAATTGTAACATTTTAGAATAAGGTATCAACAGTTATTCACTTGATTATAACCCAAATAAGAGTTATAAAAAATGTCTATCATGTTTGAAAATGGCTGTTGCTATGGAAACAGTAAGAAAAAAAAATTGTCTCCTCATGCACAAATTGTATCTTGTAGCTGCATGGGGCTGGTAGTCCAGGGGGAAATTGTCCAGGGGCACTTGTCCTAGAACCATCCGTACCATGTATACATCCAGTAGCATTTTGTTTTATATTGTTGCCTTCTGTTTTTATGCAGCTATAGCCAGCTAGATGTTAACACCCAGGCACAGCCTGTAAGATTCCTTTCAACAAGGATGTTAGGCTTCCTGTTTTTGCTATAGAACTTCCAGATATTCTTGGATTTCAATTTAGATTTCTATGGTATATTTGTGTGTAATCGTCATTTTACTTTAATATATATTTCTTTATTTGATGCCATTTTAACTCTACTTTTCATCATTGCCCTTGATAGACATATATTTAAAACTTGTATAGTTATAGGACCTGTCGGGTGTGAACCCTTGAGTCTGACGTCATAAGCGAGGGTTTAATAGTAAAAAAAAAATAGTTTGCCCAAGTGAGGGCACTGTCAAGGCGTGCTGCTAAATTTCCTGTGTTGGGAAGTTTTCGTTCCTGCAGCGATGCTATTGATTTTGTGTAAATTTTGATACAAGCCCAATGATGTAAGTAAATGAATGTGTAATATAGAAGTTTAACCCTTTGGAGACGACGGGCTTCTACAGAAGCCGAGCGAGGTGCTCAGTCTGTGACGGAGGGCTTCTACAGAAGCCGAGATTTATACCTAATATGTTGACAAAGTTTTCCAGCTAACTATCCGCTCTTATGCGCTAAAATTCTTAGTAGTATTATGTAGATATATTCATTCACAATACCCGTTAAAAAAAATATGAGGTTACGTGGAGAAAAATTGAGAAAAATAGGATTTCGTTTCAACTTTACCCGAAATTCTTGTTTGGGATCGTAAATCTTGTATACATACCGTACGCGTCCGCTTCGATCATGTTATTTCCATAGGCTAGAGCTCCGATCACGTGATATCATAGCGTTCAAAGCGCCGATCGATCTTGACAAAAAGCTACAGATACGTTATGTGCGTATTCACTACATTTACACTCCCGACTTCGATCCTGACGTTGTTTACTTATTTATTTTTTATCTAAGGCATTTTTCATCAACTGATTTGAAATAAGCACATGATTTGTTGTTTCTCGTAGGAATTAAATTGCTGTGCACCCATCAACTATACTACCTTTGATTGGTTGTTTATTGATTTTTTTAAATGTATTTATATTTTAATGTTTTTAGGAATGTGTGTACTAGATGAGAGCTATGGAAGATAGAGCCAGAGAGAGAGAGAGAGAGAGAGCCCCTCCGCCTCCAATCCATCCCGGTCAATGACAAGAAATTGCCTCCCTGTTCCAAACATCATGTGTTTTGATAACTTGACGTTGCTCCTCATAATCCAAGTTCATAAAATAAAATAAAAGGAGCTTGGTCAAGGGTTATTGAAATTTAAATTGGCCAATTCAGCGCTTCATTGATGAATGAACCATTCACTCTTTTCTAAAACCCAAGTTAATAAAATAAAATAAAATAAAAGGAGCTTGGTCAAGGATTATATCAATTGAATTTGGCAAATTCAGCGCTTCATTCATGAATTTCAATGAACCTTTTCAAAATGAAACGCTTCCTCAGTTCCGTGGACTGCTAACAAGGATTAGCATTTTGAAAGAAGAGGAAGTATACGTAGGTCGACCTACTGAATACATGTATACAAGAATGAACTGTAAACATGCGCTACCATGCTATCAATATGATAAAACTACAACCCCAAGAATTACGGGAACCCAATTATTAATGCTCATTTTGAAATTCACAGTACAGCCCGTTAAATGGTTATCCTGATGACTGGGACTTGTGTCAAAAGGATAACCATAATATTGCATGCTTTGAAAGCTTTAATTTCATGCATCTTTATTTTATTCCCGATTCCGTTATAAAAAAAAAAAATAATAATAATAAGGGGGAAGGCGGGCTGTTATTGCAGATATTGCAACATCACTATAAAGATTGTTGTCATTGCCCACCCCCCCCCCCCCCCATCGCTGTTATTTTTTAAAAACATATTTCTTTATCGTTTTAGTTTGTTTATGATTCTTGTCATTATCCAACTCAACTCTTGTCTTTCTGTTTGTTTCAACTTTTCTTTTCCTCGAAACATACAATTACTACACTCTCGATATCATGCTCCTTTCTGATGTTCTCTTTATTTTCAAATCGATCAAACTCTGATAAATAGCCACATCCTTTTATAATAAAAATTGCATGCAATGCGGAAATAAAACGCACTGAAACAAAGTTTTAATTGCACGAACTTCCTGACGAGTTCAGAGAGAGAGAGAGAGAGCAGGCGGCATTGAGATGTGATAAAGTATTATTTTGTTCCACTCACTGTCATTCATTTAGCTTTTTCCAATTACAAACAATATGTGTACATGATTTTAATAAATTGTTTTATTGAAGAAAAAAAAAACTACATAGGGAAAAAGCGTTGAAAGAGAGATGGATAGATAGAGAAATAAACGAATGAAGCGGGAGAAATAAAACAAATAGTTATGACAAATCATGAGAAATGTTTACGAAAGTAAATAGGATTATTTTTGTCTTATTGAATAAATAATGTTCATCTGAAAAAACAGTTCCCTGATACATGTGATATAGAAAGCATTTAGAGTGATAATGTCACAATGCTGGTCAGAATACGACTACAAAATGAGTCGGAAACACGTGTAAAATGCAGGGCGCAATGCATGACTTGGCAGATAATCGCCCGAGCATTAGCAGACGACAATGGGGCCCAATGAATGGGGTATCGATCGAACCAAGGAGTTATCGCAGACCTTGATCTAACCGCGTGTGCGACGGCGTTTACGCAATTTGTATTGTAAGTGTACTGAAAAGGAAGGAAGCGAAGCTTCAACAAAATAAGACGGCTTTTCCCCTGTAAAATAACAAACAAACTTTTTGTTTCGATAAACAAAACTTATATTTTTAGAAGGAGAAAAGTCTGACCTTTCATGTTTACATTTACTAAAAATTACGAAAATGACCGAGTGAGGTACAATGAGCAATCAAAGTAGAAAGCACCTCCAAATTTCCCATTACCGCCAATGTAACCGAAATTGCTCCGTCACAGGGAGAACAATCGCTGTGCGCGGGCTCGCACTGAAAGGGTTAAGAATCAATCCTTCTATATAATCGATTTTCGTTATATATTGTTATTTTTAAGCGCTATAATTTGTTCTGCCAAATTACTGGTGGTCTGGTGGTGGCCGGGGTTATAGGTCGCGTACATTATTGGGGCACACTTGTTTTTATTCGATCCCCCCCCCCCCCTTAGCTATGACACATCCGTAAGGTGTCCCCATCCAATATTATCATTTTGTTTGCTTATTTAATTTTTTTTAATGAAAAGCGACCATCTTCTTCAATTATGAATAGCGACCCTCTTTCTGTATTATGAATAGTTACCTTCATTTTGCATTATGACTAAAGACGCTCTTCTTCGATTATGAATAGCGACCCTCATTTCGTATTATGAATAGTGACCCTTTCTAATATTATGAATAGCGACCCTCATTTATTAGTATGAATATCGCCCTCTTCTCCTATTATGAATATCAACCTTTTTCTCCTACTATGAATAGCGACCTCTCTCCGTATTATAAATAGCGATCCTCTTCTCCTATTATGAATAGCGACCCTCTTTCCGTAGTATGAATGCGACGCTCTTCTCGTATTATGAATATTAGTCCTTATGAATAATGAATCTTATGAATAATGAGCCTTTTCTCCATTATGAATAGCGGTCCTGATGACTAGCGAGGGGACCCCATTTTTCTCCAGGCAAATTCGGGCTCTGCATTTTCTGGATTTGCACACCGCTCTGAGTATGTTTGAAATTGTACTTCTGCCGGGGGGGGGGGGGGAGGGGCTCCAGAAAAAACCCGTATTTTAAAATAAATGCATAATAAAATGGTGATTTTGGCCTGAAAAAGGGAGCTCTTAACGCAATTCTAATTGAGCTTAACCCGACGCCCAGTGTAAAAGCATGTTTAAGGAAGGGAAAACGTAGACCTCTAACTTCCATTGTTAAAAAAATTGACTTTATATCCAGGGTCATGTTTAAATTTGCCCAGAATACGGTCAAATATATCTGTACTTTCAGTTCACTGTATCGCTTCTTTATGCTATCTTGCCTGGGATTTTTTTACCCAGGGTGATTTTTCATTTCATATATATGATTAACTGAGTTATATTTTATATCTATAGTTTAGTTATTTTCTGTGGCCCGGTGTAGTAACCCAGATGAACATGTTTACCAGATTGCTTCATCCGGTATACCCCTAGAAATCAATCAAGAGAGAGAGAAAAAAAAAACCCCAAAATGTTTCAGTTCTGATTGTTGTTATATCAGTTTCCTGCATTACTTTAATCCAGGCACGATATTCAAGTTAACCTTTTGTCCTGGGGTGACTCGAACTTTCACATTTATTTCTCATTGAATTATTAAAAACTAAATTGAAACAATGGCCTTTAGTGTGAATATATACAATGCCGGTGATATATTCAAAACCGTGAACTTCAGTCAAACACTTGAATAAAATGTACATTACTTTAATATAATATTGATATAGAAAAAGTTCATGATTTCATTTGACATAACCCTGAAATAGCTTACACCAGCGCATTTACTCTCAATGAATTGGGGACTGAAGGGGAATAGATGGGCTTGGAGCCCTCCACAGGGTTATGTGTTATAAATGAAGGAACAAAATCATGAAAAAAATATGTGATAGTAATGGCACCATTCCAAGTTGTATCTTGACTAGTTCAAGGAAAAATGTAGGTTGGTCCTTAGAATCACTCCTGTGTTTTATTGTAGTGCGTGAGTTCTGGAAATTTCGTTTAAAGAAAGAACTGCGAGCCCAGGGCACGCTGTTTGAAACGACGAGGCTCTTAAAAACGAGCAAAGCATGTACTTGTTAACATTGTGGTCTCCTCAATACATTTACGCATTTTAACCAATTTATAATACTTTTCCACCGTGCAAATCTTGAAAGTTCATTAAGTTTATATTATTTTCATAAAGGGAAATCCTACCTTAATGTCAAGTTGTTCTAAAAAAAGAGGAAAAATCAGAAAGCAGATTGGTGTAAGTTTGAAAGAAATCGGACAAGCAATATGAAAGTTATGAATTTTTGAAAGTTGTCATTACTATACATATGGGAATTTGAAATAGGCCCAATCGAAAATTCAATCTTTTCTCGACCAACTTCATTTTCATTTATTCATCTTTAAAACATTTTTTTTTTACTCTATCATTAAATAATGGAACCTTTTGACAATCCAATGAAAGTTGGGATTTGGAATTTGAAATTAGTTAAAAATCTTCTAATCCCAAAAGGCAAATATACAGGAACAATGGTTGTTCATAGAAACACAAATACAGAAGACGTTAATTGCACTATTTCTTGGTGCATTCTAAGATTAAACATGAAAAATACAAAATAATTATTTTATAAACAAAGGAAAACTAAATAATTATAGTAAATGTGTCAGTTTAAAAATGCCACCGCGTTTTTACAAACGTTTTCATCAAGCAAGAATCAGCAAGACGTTTATACTTAGTGTGACGGGCTTAAGATATATATGTATGTTATTATGGAACGATGGTTTGATGTGAACGTCCTCGGGCCGATATGTTGACAATATCGAAGAGATTCAACATCGCCAGTCAAACCCAACTTCGGAAAACCGAGCACAGGTATATACTCCGAAAACGGTGTATGATATAGAACCCTCATCGTTCAGTGAGAGGCAGTACGTACAAAAGGCGTGGGGAAAATCTTGCAAATTCAACCTGCCAATGATATATATATATATATATATATATATATATATATATTCTTTCAAATAATGCTGAATGTCAATAACCTTCAAATTCCGTAAATGTTTCGCCATATGAAATGACTTTCAAATTACAAACATTTGAAATAAATATATCCGCAGCATTATTTTTGAAACTTATATTATCAACAGCAGGTTGACATTGCAGGATTTTCCCCATGCCTTTTGTACACACTGTCTCGCAATGAACGATGAGGGTTCTATATTCATCTTGCTCTAAACGCCGTTTTCGGAGTATAAGCCTGTGCTCGGTTTTCCGAAGTTGGGTCTGACTGATGGCGCTTCAAACCCCAGTGCGCAGCCGGTTGAGTGTCAACTGGCGCAAGTCAGGCGAACGACAACAACCAGAGTTAGTAGTAGTCGTAGTAGGGTCTGACTGATGGCGCTGTATTAAATTACAACCGGTTTTCAAGAGTAATCTTTTGTTGATGTCAAGATTAATTAAAAAAAAAAAAAGAAAACAACACAAAACAATGATCAATCGAAGAGTTCTTTTTAAGTAATTTCTATTTTGCTGCGCCTCATTATAGCTTGGCTCAAAAGAGGCGTCGTTACCTGACGTTAAGACCGCTTCAGTGGCATGGTTTTGTGCACGTCTTAAAGAAGGGTATTGTTTTTAAAATGATTGCGAAATGAACAGTGACATACTGAAGCTTTTCGTCTTGCACTCATCGGAGTATACCGCAAGAAGACGAAAAGCTTCAGTATGTCTCTCTTCAACATCATTTTCCAATTCTGTAGTACTACAAATGCACAGTGCAAACAATATTTTTAATAGCTAGCCGGCCCACGGGTTAAATTCCTTTGGAGTTTCGATTAATTCAGGTAAACACGAAATCAGAATGACACCTTTTGTGAGGCGGGCTTATTGTAGACCAGCCAAGAAGATCTTTTTTTTTACTTTGGACGGCATTTTTGGGTAATGCTCGGCATCCATGCTCATACTCTTGCAAAATACTGAGGAATAAGGTACGGGCGGATGCCACGCGCATTTTTGCCTCAAAATTTGAAAGAATGTCAAATATCACAATTTTTTTTATTTTTGGACCTAATGTGTAATACCTGATTAAGACTTTCAAGTGATATCAGTTATAAACCTGATTAATATACAATTGAAAGTTGGATATTACACACACATGTATGGCGTAACGAAACACAAAACTGTGATTTACTCAACATAATAGGTTGTGAAAACTACCAATATTTCAAAGTTTTTTTACCCAACGTAAATTTGTCAATTTAAACGTTTTTTCTTGATTAAACATTATCATGTATATTGTCATGTCACACACAGAAAAGAAATTATCCGATAAGGTGATGGATAACTCATTTTATGTTATCCCAAATCGAATGATGAATTTTTAGTGGATGCGAATGAAAAACACTATGAAAGGTACATCTAGAGTGTTCATGTACATAAGCCCATTATCCCATGTATTATCAGTATAGTCTATGGGCCCAAATCTGAAATGTCCCCACCCCCTTAGAAATCATCTTAAATGAATGTTTTGTTCTGTTAGATGGGACCATTAACTCTCAAAATATGCTTATTTGCCCTAAATTAAGAGGTGGGCGTGATCATAAGGGTTATTATCATGGCAACGGATCAAGAACAATAGAATTTCAGAAGATGTCATGTATTCGTGATTAAGAAAGTACAAAAACAAATTGTAACATTTTAGAATAAGGTATCAACAGTTATTCACTTGATTAGAACCCAAATAAGAGTTATAAAAAATGTCTATCATGTTTGAAAATGGCTGTTGCTATGGAAACAGTAAGAAAAAAAATTGTCTCCTCATGCACAGATTGTATCTTGTAGCTGCATGGGGCTGGTAGTCCAGGGGGAAATTGTCCAGGGCACTTGTCCTAGAACCATCCGTACCATGTATACATCCAGTAGCATTTTGTTTTATATTGTTGCCTTCTGTTTTTATGCAGCTATAGCCAGCTACATGTTAACACCCAGGCACAGCCTGTAAGATTCCTTTCAACAAGGATTTTAGGCTTCCTGTTTTTGCTATAGAAGCTTCCAGATATTCTTGGATTCCAATTTAGATTTCTATGGTATATTTGTGTGTAATCGTCATTTTACTTTAACATATATTTCTTTATTTGATGCCATTTTAACTCTACTTTTCATCATTGCCCTTGATAGACATATATTTAAAACTTGTATAGTTATAGGACCTGTCGGGTGTGAACCCTTGAGTCTGACGTCATAAGCGAGGGTTTAATAGTAAAAAAAAAATAGTTTGCCCAAGTGAGGGCACTGTCAAGGCGTGCTGCTAAATTTCCTGTGTTGGGAAGTTTTCGTTCCTGCAGCGATGCTATTGATTTTGTGTAAATTTTGATACAAGCCCAATGATGTAAGTAAATGAATGTGTAATATAGAAGTTTAACCCTTTGGAGACGACGGGCTTCTACAGAAGCCGAGCGAGGTGCTCAGTCTGTGACGGAGGGCTTCTACAGAAGCCGAGATTTATACCTAATATGTTGACAAATTTTTCCAGCTATAAACTATCCGCTCTTATGCGCTAAAATTCTTAGTAGTATTATGTAGATATATTCATTCACAATACCCGTTAAAAAAAATATGAGCTTACGTGGAGAAAAATTGAGAAAAATAGGACTTCGTTTCAACTTTACCCGAAATTCTTGTTTGGGATCGTAAATCTTGTATACATACCGTACGCGTACGCGTCCGCTTCGATCATGTTATTTCCATAGGCTAGAGCTCCGATCACGTGATATCATAGGCCCGTATTCTGAACTCCGGTTTAACTTAAACCATGGTCTAAATGTGTGGTTTAACTATGGGCAGCCAAATGTGACACAAATCTCTAACAGTAGATATTCAATTTATCAGCATTTTTGGTACTCAAACTTTTAAAAACTGTCTGGGAATGATAGGTACAATAGTTTTCTTGACCATTAAAGTATGAGACCAGAATACAGTAAACATAAGGAACATACAGTGTAAACAAAGTTTTGACATTTTGGCTACCCATAGTTAAACCACAGATATAAACCATGGTTTAAGTTAAACCGGAGTTCAGAATACAGGCCATAGCGTTCAAAGCGCCGATCGATCTTGACAAAAAGCTACAGATACGTTATGTGCGTATTCACTACATTTACACTCCCAACTTCGATCCTGACGTTGTTTACTTATTTATTTTTTATCTAAGGCATTTTTCATCAACTGATTTGAAATAAGCACATGATTTGTTGTTTCTCGTAGGAATTAAATTGCTGTGCACCCATCAACTATACTACCTTTGATTGGTTGTTTATTGATTTTTTAAAATGTATTTATATTTTAATGTTTTTAGGAAAGTGTGTACTAGATGAGAGCTATGGAAGATAGAGCCAGAGAGAGAGAGAGAGAGAGCCCCTCCGCCTCCAATCCATCCCGGTCAATGACAAGAAATTGCCTCCCTGTTCCAAACATCATGTGCTTTGATAACTTGACGTTGCTCCTTATAATCCAAGTTCATAAGATAAAATAAAAGGAGCTTGGTCAAGGGTTATTGAAATTTAAATTGGCCAATTCAGCGCTTCATTGATGAATGAACCATTCACTCTTTTCTAAAACCCAAGTTAATAAAATAAAATAAAATAAAAGGAGCTTGGTCAAGGATTATATCAATTGAATTTGGCAAATTCAGCGTTTCATTCATGAATTTCAATGAACCTTTTCAAAATGAAACTTTTTCTCAGTTCCGTGGACTGCTAACAAGGATTAGCATTTTGAAAGAAGAGGAAGTATACGTAGGTCGACCTACTGAATACATGTATACAAGAATGAACTGTAAACATGCGCTGCCATGCTATCAATATGATAAAACTACAACCCCAAGAATTACGGGAACCCAATTATTAATGCTCATTTTGAAGTTCACAGTACAGCCCGTTAAATGGTTATCCTGATGACTGGGATTTGTGTCAAAAGGATAACCATAATATTTCATGCTTTGAAAGCTTTAATTTCATGCTTCTTTATTTTATTCCCGATTCCGTCATAAAAAAAAAAAAAAATAATAATAAGGGGGAAGGCGGGCTGTTATTGCAGATATTGCAACATCACTATAAAGATTGTTGTCATTGCCCCCCCCCCCCCCCCCCCCCATCGCTGTTATTTTTTAAAAACATATTTCTTTATCGTTTTAGTTTGTTTATGATTCTTGTCATTATCCAACTCAACTCTTGTCTTTCTGTTTGTTTCAACTTTTATTTTCCTCGAAACATACAATTACTACACTCTCGATATCATGCTCCTTTCTGATGTTCTCTTTATTTTCAAATCGATCAAACTCTGATAAATAGCCACATCCTTTTATAATAAAAATTGCATGCAATGCGGAAATAAAACGCACTGAAACAAAGTTTTAATTGCACGAACTTCCTGACGAGTTCAGAGAGAGAGAGAGAGAGCAGGCGGCATTGAGATGTGATAAAGTATTATTTTGTTCCACTCACTGTCATTCATTTAGCTTTTTCCCATTACAAACAATATGTGTACATGATTTTAATAAATTGTTTAATTGATAAAACAACTACATAGGGAAAAAGCGTTGAAAGAGAGATGGATAGATAGAGAAATAAACGAATGAAGCGGGAGAAATAAAACAAATAGTTATGACAAATCATGAGAAATGTATACGAAAGTAAATAGGATTATTTTTGTCTTATTGAATAAATAATGTTCATCTAAAAAACAGTTCCCTGATACATGTGATATAGAAAGCATTTAGAGTGATAATGTCACAATGCTGGTCAGAATACGACTACAAAATGAGTCGGAAACACGTGTAAAATGCAGGGCGCAATGCATGACTTGGCAGATAATCGCCCGAGCATTAGCAGACGACAATGGGGCCCAATGAATGGGGTATCGATCGAACCAAGGAGTTATCACAGACATTGATCTAACCGCGTGTGCGACGGCGTTTACGCAATCTATATTGTAAGTGTACTGAAAAGGAAGGAAGCGAAGCTTCAACAAAATAAGACGGCTTTCCCCCTGTAAAATAACAAACCTTATTTTTTGTTTCGATAAACAAAACTTATATTTTTAGAAGGAGAAAAGTCTGACCTTTCATGTTTACATTTACTAAAAATTACGAAAATGACCGAGTGAGGTACAATGAGCAATCAAAGTAGAAAGCACCTCCAAATTTCCCATTACCGGCAATGTAACCGAAATCGCTCCGTCACAGGGAGAACAATCGCTGTGCGCGGGCTCGCACTGAAAGGGTTAAGAATCAATCCTTCTATATACTCGATTTTCGTTATATATTGTGATTTTTAAGCGCTATAATTTGTTCTGCCAAATTACTGGTGGTCTGGTGGTGGCCGGGGTTATAGGTCGCGTACATTAGAAAAAAGAAGAAAACCCGTATTTTAAAATAAATGCATATCAAAATGGTGATTTTGGCCTGAAAAGGGGAGCTCTTAACGCAATTCTAATTGAGCTTAACCCGACGCCCAGTGTAAAAGCATGTTTAAGGAAAGGAAAACGTAGACCTCTAACTTCCATTGTTAAAAAAATTGACTTTATATCCAGGGTCATGTTTAAATCTGCCCATAATACGGTCAAATATATCTGTACTTTCAGTTCACTGTATCGCTTCTTTATGCTATCTTGCCTGGGATTTTTTTTACCCAGGGTGATTTTTCATTTCATATATATGATTAACTGAGTTATATTTTATATCTATAGTTTAGTTATTTTCTGTGGCCCGGTGTAGTAACCCAGATGAACATGTTTACCAGATTGCTTCATCCGGTATACCCCTAGAAATGAATCAAGAGAGAGAGAGAAAAAAAAAAACCCCAAATTGTTTCAGTTCTGATTGTTGTTATATCAGTTTCCTGCATTACTTTAATCCAGGCACGATATTCAAGTTAACTTTTTGTCCTGGGGTGACTCGAACTTTCACATTTATTTCTCATTGAATTATTAAAAACTAAATTGAAACAATGGCCTTTAGTGTGAATATATACAATGCCGGTGATATATTCAAAACCGTGAACTTCAGTCAAACACTTGAATAAAATGTACATTACTTTAATATAATATTGATATAGAAAAAGTTCATGATTTCATTTGACATAACCCTGAAATAGCTTACACCAGCGCATTTACTCTCAATGAATTGGGGACTGAAGGGGAATAGGTGGGCTTGGAGCCCTCCACAGGGTTATTAGTAGGGTATCTAAGAGGGGTATCCGTGCACCCCCCCCCCCCCCCCCCCCCCCAGGACTAAACGAAACCAACTTTTTTAACTTCTTCATAATATGCTTAAACACATTCAAGATGTTAACAAGAAAAAAAGTGGCCCCGAATAGGGAAAATCAAGGGGGCGTCAAGGTGGTCAAAAATGCCCTTTTCAAATTTTTTTTAGAGGTCCTTTTGTACTACCGTCACATTTTGACCTGTAACTTTCTGTATGGTCATCAGATTGGTATGAAAATTGGTAGCGTTCTTGCCAGTACTGTTCTACACATTTTGATATAAAAAATACATCCATATCAAAAAGTATGTTGCCATGGCAACAGTTATCACGAATGAAAATCTAACTAGAATAGAAGAATTTCATATTTTTTTCAAAGAAAATTGCTTAGACATGAAAACAATCACTTCAGTATGAGTTTGATGCAATATTCATGGTGTTTAATGACATTTCCTATCACTTTGAAACATACACAACATATATTGATAAAAGGAACTCAATTGCATATTGGCATAGTAATATGTTATGCGTATTACAAACCTATTGTTTTCGCGTATTTTTCAAGATTTCGCAGTCTTTATGCATTAAGAATACGGACAGCTTCATTTTAACCTGCAACCCTGTTTTGTGATAATCTGATTATAATAAAGCTTGATGTTGATGTGTGTACCGATATGTCACTCATTTTGACACGTTATAATATCTGTTGTCATGACAACCATTGTTATAACTGGTAAACTCACCCCCCCCCCCTTTTGCGTTTAGAATTACCAAGGACGTATTACGGTATCTAAGAGGGGTATCCGTGCACCCCCATGACTAAACGAAACCGACTGTTTTAACTTCTTCATAGTATGCTTAAAACATCAAGATGTTAACAAGAAAAAAAAAGTGGCCCTCTTAGGGAAAATCAAGGGGGCGTCAAGATGGTCAAAAAATGCCCTTTTCAAATTTTGTTGAGAGGTCCTTTTGTACTACCGTCACATTTTGACCTGTAACTTTCTGTATGGTCATCAGATTGGTATGAAAATTGGTAGCGTTCTTGCCAGTACTGTTCTACACATTTCGATATAAAAAAAATATATCCATGTCAAAATGTGTGTTGTCATGGCAACAGTTATCATGAATGAAAATCTAAGTAGAAGAGTAGAAAAGAATTTCACATTTTTTTTCAAAGAAAATTGCTTAGACCTGAAAACAATCACTTCAGAATGACTTTGATACAATATTCGTGGTATTTAATGACATCCTTATCCCGAATTCTATCATTTCTCAAATTTGGACTTGCTGCTATTACCCATTGACCTCAAGAACATCTGTGGCATTCCTTTTTTCAATTAAGTGATTGATAGCTGAATGTCGATTGAGAAATGTCGATCACTTGAGAAATGATAGAATTCGGGAGCACACCCAGGAAGCGAGAGAGAGAAAGGGGGGGGGGGGGGGGGGGGGGAGGGGGGTAATGTCCTCTTTACCCTTAATTATCCCATCCACCCAACAAAGTCTTAACCTATCTCACCTCCCCTACAACATATACCATCACCCCATCCTGACTGGGAGTCAGGATGGGATGATGGTACATGTAATACCCCCATCACACCAAACTAGTTCTCACTACGTTCTGCCGAACGGGCCCAAACTGTGTGCGAACTGTTTTCGGTCTTTTTACGAACTTCGAGGACGGGCTTGGACGAGAAGGGTGCTCCAGAACTTCGAGCCTGCTCAAAAATTTTCTGGCGGCCATCCCGTTCTGCAATTAGACGGAGTGACAACGTACTTAAAACGAGATGGACGTACTACGAACGGAATTGCCGTACTTCGATCCTACTAGGGACGTGTTTCGACGTGGTGCAGTCGTGCATCAATTGCAGTACGTGTGCACACCGACCGGGTCCGTTTGTACGTGGTTCATCCCGTTCGCAGACAGACCCGACTCGACCGCATTTTGTCCTTAGCCAGTGGTTATTCCGTGCAAATACGTTCAAAACAAAATAAAAATTTTGAAGGAGTTGGCAACACGTTTCTACACGGTTCTAAAAGTTCGCAGGAGGTCCTCATAAGTTCTATTCGTTTTGAGTACGTTCGTGTAATTCTCACGCAGTTCTTACTGTGCCCATGCACCCCGTCTGCAGTACAATAGGACAAGGTTTCCTCGCTGGTTCATCATTTGGGCTCGAGATTTTTGGCAGTGCACATTTGTTTCCCGACTTGAAGATTTTCAAGATTTTTACCCTCAATCATGGGTATGTTTGCAGCCCTTAACATGTTGAATGTTGGTTTCATGCAATTTGTGTTGGAAGCAGAGCAGGAGTACAATGAGATGGTAGAGCAAAAAAAAAGAAGAAGACCAAAGACCTGTTGGGTGAGGAACTGGCTGAAACCTAAGAGGCGAATAGCAGTGGGACATTATCATCAGCTAATGAAGGAGCTCCGCCCAGATGATCAAGAGTCCTTCTACAACTTCTTGAGAATCACCCCAGCCATGTTTGATGAACTTCTTGAACGCATCACCCCCTCCATAGCAAAATAAGACACAAACTACAGAAAGGCTCTAGAACCAGGGATGAGGCTTGCCATCACACTGCGTCACCTGGCAACAGGAGATTCATATGCCACCCTGCAATATGAATTCCGGGTGGCCAGAAACACAATCTGCTTGTTGGTGAAAGAAGTCTGTAATGCCTTGGTGATGGAGCTCAAGAATGAAGTTATCACATGCCCTGTTGACAGAGGCACTTGGGGAAAAGTTGCTGAGGGGTTCCTGATGCGCTGGAATGTCCCACATGCCGGTGGTGCCCTGGATGGGAAACATGTTGCCATCAGAAAACCCCCAAGACTGGAACCATGTATCACAACTACAAAGGCTTCTTTTCAGTCGTCCTAATTGCCTTGGTAGATGCTGATTACAAATTCATGTGGATAGATGTTGGTGGCTTTGGAAGTCAGTCTGATGCCCAGATCTACAACCAGTCAGAACTGAAAGATTACTTAGAAGATGGCTCCATTGGACTCCCTCCACCTTCCCCCTTGCCAAATGATGTCCAGGACTTTCCCTATTTCCTGTTGGGAGATGACGCTTTTGGCCTTGGCACATACCTCATGAAGCTATACTCGGGCCGTCGACTGACAAAAGAAGAAATGATTGCGAACTACAGGATCTCTAGAGCAAGACAGTGTGGTCGAAAGTGCCTTTGGCATTATGGCACATGGCACAGATGGAGAGTCCTCTGGACAAAAATGCAACAGATGCCAGTGACTGTACAGACCATCGTTGAAGCTTGTGTGTGCATTCACAACTTCATCCGTCTCTGAAACCCAGCCATTCAGAACATTCAAGTGGATACTGAAGATGCTGCACACAACCTCATCCCTGGTGACTGGAGACAAGATGCCAACCTGCCAGACTTGGACGTCCCACAGGGATGAAACAGGTCTATTGTGAGATGGGTGTGGGTCTTGGTTTTCTTCTTCCTGGCTTTCTGACTCTGTTCTGCATCTTCCTCAGACATATGCCCCCTGACTGTGAGGCAGAGGCATTAGAGGGTCCAGGGGATACATCTCTCTCCCTCTCTTGAATCCCGCACTCAGGGGCAGGCTTAGGATGCTCAGCAACTAGGGGGGGGGGGGGGGGGGGGTCTGCATCGGCTTCAGCAGGGCTTGTACATCTTGGGGTAGTACTGGCTGCTTTCACACGGCCCGTCTTTCTGGATCGACTCCTCTTTGGAGGCATGATGATTGAAGATGAAATTTCGTTGACTTTCGTTGACTGGCAACAACGCGCTGGGTATTTATAGCAGTCGGGCCGGGACGCGGTTGCAATTACGTTCCGCACGCACTAGCGACGAGATGAGGATGTGGTGAGAATGAGATGAACTGTCTTGAAACGAGGTGGTCGAGTTAAGAACTAGTTAGAACGTTTTGGGGCGTATTAGGAACGAGATAGAACTAGTTCAGAACGGGTTTAAACTGACTACGGACGGACTTGGACTGCTTGGAAACGTTTTCCGCATGAGATGAACGAGCGATTTTACCCGATCGCGAACGTGATGGACGGGATAAAAACGAGATCGACGTATTGAGGACTGTTTATGAACGAACTAGCATCGTATTTTAGACAATATTTGGCCAAAGTAACACGTTCTACCCCGACCGAAGCCCGTTTTACGATTTTTCTAGGACGGGGCAGGACTTTCTGAGAACTACTTTGGTGTGATCCAGGCATTAATAAATCTCTTTTCAAAAGTTTGGGGACACTGATTTATGACAAGCAAAGAATTATAAAGAGAGAGAGAGAGGGAAAAAGGAAAAAAAAAGATACTTAATTGCTCTTTTATATCGTACATTAGATAAATGGTGTGGCTTAACTATAGAATACCCTACCACATAGACTTATGTGCATAAACGACCAACACATAGGGTTAGGGTTAGGGTTGTGGTTAGGGTTATGTTTAAACTTAAAGTTAGGATTATGGTTAGAATTACGATTTACGGTAGCTAAAAAAGTCTTTGGATTCAGCTTCATTAGAGAAGCGTTGGTCAACAAATGGACATGTGGTCAACTTTTGTGGTGGGGTATTCTCTAGTTGTTCCAATGGTGTTTGGGCATATAACACGTGTGTGAGTGTGTTTCTTTAAAAGAGAAAAAAATTAAAAATAACAGATGTGTTGTCACTTATACCTACATGTATCACACATCAGCTAGACAAAATTAGTGCTAAAACATTTAGCACGGGTTCCTTAAAATAATATTATGTTAGAAAACGAATATGTTTGCATGGTGTGGTATGGTCTGGTATTGTATTGTATTACCAGCAGTTGCCATGGCAACAGAAATTCTAATATGTATCAAATTGTGTGACATAGTAATGCAAACATCGTCATCTTTTTTTTTTCTTATACTCGATTATCATAGAATTGCAGGTTAAAATTAGGAAGTTCATTATGCTTACTGTGTAAAACTGAAAAATCTGGAGAAAAAAAATATGCGAAAACAAGAGGTTTGTAATATGCATAACATGCTACTATGGCAATAGATAATTGAGTTCCTATTATGTTGTTTATGCTTCAAAGTGATGGGAATGTCATTAAACACCACGAATATTATATCAAACTCATACTGAAGTGATTGTTTTCATGTCTAAGCAATTTTCTTTGAAAAAAATATGAAATTGTTCTATTCTACTTAGATTTTCATTTATGATAACTGTTGCCATGACAACACACATTTTGACATGGATATTTTTTTTATATCAAAATGCGTAGAACAGTACTGGCAAGAACGCTACCAATTTTCATACCAATCTGATGACCATACAGAGAGTTACAGGTCAAAATGTGACGGTAGTACAAAAGGACCTCTCAACAAAATTTGAAAAGGGCATTTTTTGACCATCATGACGCCCCCTTGATTTTCCCTAAGAGGGGCCACTTTTTTTTTCTTCTTAACATTTTGATGTTTTAAGCATACTATGAAGAAGTTAAAACAGTCGGTTTCGTTTAGTCATGGGGGTGCACGGATACCCCTCTTAGATACCGTAATACGTCCTTCTTGGTAATTCTAAACGCAAAAAAAAGGGGGGGGGTGAGTTTACCAGTTATAACAATGGTTGTCATGACAACAGATATTATAACATGTGTCAAAATGAGTGACATATCGGTACACACATCAACATCAAGCTTTATTATAATCAGATTATCACAAAACAGGGTTGCAGGTTAAAATGAAGCTGTCCGTATTCTTAATGCATAAAGACTGCGAAATCTTGAAAAATATGCGAAAACAATAGGTTTGTAATACGCATAACATATTACTATGCCAATATGCAATTGAGTTCCTTTTATCAATATATGTTGTATATGTTTCAAAGTGATAGGAAATGTCATTAAACACCATGAATATTGCATCAAACTCATACTGAAGTGATTGTTTTCATGTCTAAACAATTTTCTTTGAAAAAAATATGAAATTCTTCTATTCTAGTTAGATTTTCATTCATGATAACTGTTGCCATGGCAACATACATTTTGATATGGATATATTTTTTATATCAAAATGTGTAGAACAGTACTGGCAAGAACGCTACCAATTTTCATACCAATCGGATGACCATACAGAGAGTTACAGGTCAAAATGTGACGGTAGTACAAAAGGACCTCTCAACAAAATTTGAAAAGGGCATCTTTTGACCACCTTGACGCCCCCTTGATTTTCCCTATTCGGGGCCACTTTTTTTTCTTGTTAACATCTTGAATGTTTTTAAGCATATTATGAAGAAGTTAAAAAAGTTGGTTTCGTTTAGTCCTGGAGGGGGGGGGGGGGGGTGCACGGATACCCCTCTTAGATACCCTACTATATGTGTTATAAATGAAGGAACAAAATCATGAAAAAAATATGTGATAGTAATGGCACCATTCCAAGTTGTATCTTGACTAGTTCAAGGAAAAATGTAGGTTGGTCCTTTGAATCACTCCTGTGTTTTATTGTAGTGCGTGAGTTCTGGAAATTTCGTTTAAAGAAAGAACTGCGAGCCCAGGGCACGCTGTTTGAAACGACGAGGCTCTTAAAAACGAGCAAAGCATGTACTTGTTAACATTGCGGTCTCCTCAATACATTTACGCATTTTAACCAATTTATAATACTTTTCCACCGTGCAAATCTTGAAAGTTCATTAAGTTTATATTATTTTCATAAAGGGAAATCCTACCTTAATGTCAAGTTGTTCTAAAAAAAGAGGAAAAATCAGAAAGCAGATTGGTGTGAGTTTGAAAGAAATCGGACAAGCAATATGAAAGTTATGAATTTTTGAAAGTTGTCATTACTATACATATGGGAATTTGAAATAGGCCCAATCGAAAATTCAATCTTTTCTCGACCAACTTCATTTTCATTTATTCATCTTTAAAACATTTTTTTTTACTCTATCATTAAATAATGGAACCTTTTGACAATCCAATGAAAGTTGGGATTTGGAATTTGAAATTAGTTAAAAATCTTCTAATCCCAAAAGGCAAATATACAGGAACGATGGTTGTTGATAGAAACACAAATACAGAAGACGGTAATTGCACTATTTCTTGGTGCATTCTAAGATTAAACATGAAAAATACAAAATAATTATTTTATAAACAAAGGAAAACTAAATAATTATAGTAAATGTGTCAGTTTAAAAATGCCACCGCGTTTTTACAAACGTTTTCATCAAGCAAGAATCAGCAAGACGTTTATACTTAGTGTGACGGGCTTAAGATATATATGTATGTTATTATGGAACGATGGTTTGATGTGAACGTCCTCGGGCCGATATGTTGACAATATCGAAGAGATTCAACATCGCCAGTCAAACCCAACTTCAGAAAACCGAGCACAGGTATATACTCCGAAAACGGTGTATGAATATAGAACCCTCATCGTTCAGTGAGAGGCAGTACGTACAAAAGGCGTGGGGAAAATCTTGCAAATTCAACCTGCCAATGATATATATATATATATATATATTCTTTCAAATAATGCTGAATGTCAATAACCTTCAAATTCCGTAAATGTTTCGCCATATGAAATGACTTTCAAATTACAAACATTTGAAATAAATATATCCGCAGCATTATTTTTGAAACTGTCAACAGCAGGTTGACATTGCAGGATTTTCCCCATGCCTTTTGTACACACTGTCTCGCAATGAACGATGAGGGTTCTATATTCATCTTGCTCTAAACGCCGTTTTCGGAGTATAAGCCTGTGCTCGGTTTTCCGAAGTTGGGTCTGACTGATGGCGCTTCCAACCCCAGTGCGCAGCCGGTTGAGTGTCAACTGGCGCAAGTCAGGCGAACGACAACAACCAGAGTTAGTAGTAGTCGTAGTAGGGTCTGACTGATGGCGCTGTATTAAATTACAACCGGTTTTCAAGAGTAATCTTTTGTTGATGTCAAGATTAATTAAAAAAAACAAAGAAAACAACACAAAACAATGATCAATCGAAGAGTTCTTTTTAAGTAATTTCTATTTTGCTGCGCCTCATTATAGCTTGGCTCAAAAGAGGCGTCGTTACCTGACGTTAAGACCGCTTCAGTGGCATATTTTTTTGCACGTCTTAAAGAAGGGTATTGTTTTTAAAATGATTGCGAAATGAACAGTGACATAGTGAAGCTTTTCGTCTTGCACTCATCGGAGTATACCGCAAGAAGACGAAAAGCTTCAGTATGTCTCTCTTCAACGCCATTTTCCAATTCTGTAGTACTACAAATGAACAGTGCAAACAATATTTTTAATAGCTAGCAGCCGGCCTACGGGTTAAATTCCTTTGGTGTTTCGATTAGTTCAGGTAAACACGCAATCCGAATGACACCTCGTGTGAGGCGGGCTTATTGTAGACCAGCCAAGAAGATCTTTTTTTACTTTGGACGGCATTTTTGGGTAATGCTCGGCATCCATGCTCATACTCTTGCAAAATACTGAGGAATAAGGTACGGGCGGATGCCACGCGCATTTGTGCCTCAAAATTTGAAACAATGTCAAATATCACAATTTTTAATTTTTTGACCTAATGTGTAATGCCTGATTAAGACTTTCAAGTGATATCAGATTTATTTTGAGTTTCAAGTTATAAACCTGATTAATATACAATTGAAAGTTGGATATTACACACACATGTATGGCGTAACGAAACATAAAACTGTGATTTACTCAACATAATAGGTTGTGAAAACTACCAATATTTCAAAGTTTTTTACCCGTAAATTTGTCATTTTTTTTCTTCATTAAACAAATCATGTATATTGTATACCATGTATACAGACAGAAAAGAAATTATCCGATAAAGTGATGGCTAACTCATTTTATGTTATCCCAAATCGAACGATGTATTAAAGGTACATCTGGAGTGTTCATGTACATAAGCCCATTATCCCATGTATTATCAGTATAGGGGCCCAAAACTGAATTTTCCCGACCCCCTTAGAAATAATCTTAAATGAATGTTTTGTTCTGTTACATGGGCCATTAACTCTCAAAATATGCTTATTTGCCCTAAATTAAGAGGTGGGCGTGACCATAAGGGCTATTACCATGGCAACGGATCAAGAACAATAGAATTTCAGAAAATGTCATGTATTCGTGATTAAGAAAGTACAAAAACACATTGTAACATTTTAGAATAACGTATCAACAGTTATTCACTTGATTAGAAACCAAATAAGAGTTATAAAAAAAATGTCTGTCATGTTTGAAAATGGCTGTTGCTATGGAAATAGTAAGAAAGAAAAATTGTCTGCTCATGCACAGATTGTATTTTGTAACTGCATGGAGCTGGTAGTCCAGGCGGAAATTGTCCTGGGGGCATCTTTTCTAGAACCATTCGTACCATGTATACAGCCTGTGGCATTTTGTTTTATATTGTTGCCTTCTGTTTTTATGCAGCTATAGCCAGCTAGATGTTAACACCCAGGCACAGCCTGTAAGATTCCTTTCAACAAGGATATTAGGCTTCCTGTTTTTGCTATAGAGCTTCCCAATATTCTTGGATTTCAATTTAGATTTCTATGGTATATATTTCTTTATTTGATGCCATTTTAACTCTACTTTTCAATATTGCCCTTGATAGACATATCGGACATATATTTAAAACTTGTATAGTTATAGGACCTATGTTAGATAATGGATTAATGAAAAATGTTAGACATACCATGTTATCCTATATTCATACGGCGCATTGATGTGAGAGCATTCCAACACAACCTACCATTATATAAATTGCATGGCAGCATTCAGACCTCGCGCACTTTCAGGTTTCATGGAAAGCTCATGAATATGTACGAGTCTCCCCCTTGCGTAGTACGAACTTTGCGCGTTGTGTTTATTTAAGCCCCGTCTTCTCCGACGTAAGGTTATGAGAGCATTCATACACAACTATACGTCGCAAGAATATAGGATCATCGTATGAAACGATCATGCCTTTAGCATTGTTTCGATATACGACGTATCAGTATAAGAGCATTCAGACACATAAAAACGTCCCATATCCATACGAAAACTCTCTAGTCTGAAAGGGGGATAGTTTGACAAGGAATCGTTTAATGTTTTTTTTTTAATTAATTCGTGTTTTTAAACACGAATTAATAGAGAGTTTTCGAATGTGTCAAGGTGAACGCCGTCCTAGATTCTCCCAGCTACAATGGGCTGCTTTGTGTTAACTGCATACAAAAGTAGGTGAAGCGAAGTTCACGTATTGGAGAAGACGACAATATGTTGGACGCGTTCTCGATCTGACTAGTGGGCGAGGGAGAATCCAGAGGACGTGTGAGCCGTCCTTGCACAAAGCACGGTATGCAGTTAACACAAAGCAGTCCATTGTAGCTGGGAGAATCTAGGACGGCGTTCACGTTGAAACATTCTAAAACTCTCTAATAAAAAGCATTAACCGATTCCTTGTCAAACTATAAAAGATATAGAGTAATTTCATTTACGTTTGCATGTCCTTATCTCTCCTTTCCATTAAAAATGTATTAACAGCTTACATCAGTGATAATATCAACAAAATTCAGTTTTCATTTTGCTCGTGACTTTTGTGCTGTTATATTCTTTTTTAGAACCACAGATAGAAACTTGGACCAAAGCAGTGACGTAACAGGACATTGGTGACCCGACGCCTCAAAACCTACAATAAGTCGCCAAAATTATTTTTTTTTGTTTTATACATTTTCTGAAAGTAGAGATTCTCAGCTTTCTAATGGTATATCACTTGCCTAGTTTACTCAATGATAACACCTTTAAATATCACATTTAGAATCAGTATGTAACCAGCAATCAATAACTCCTATTCAGAGAAAATGGCCATTTAAGTTCAGAACAAAAGAGTGCTAAAACCTTCGCTCTCTGTGTGCGCCCAAGTAAAACTGGGTATTCAAATGGCCATAGCAACCAGTATGAAGGGATTATCAGATTAGATTGAATTTTGGCACACTGCTCCAGGAGGACCTATTCATTACTCACTCCAAAAATCAATTTAATACCTTTAGAGGTAAAGTAGTAATTTGCCATTGAACGAAAGTATTACGAAAGCTCTCCAAACATTCATTACCTCGACAGGTGAAAAAAAAGGAGTCATTTTAAAATGCCCCCAAAACATATTTCTAAGTCGAATTACGACTCACAAACGTGAGACATGATAATGAAACTACCCATTTCTATCAAAATAAGAAAATCGACTGATCCAAGCAAATTTACTATTTTGGGCTGTTTGCTACGTTGTGGTCCGTGCAACTTATTGTAGGTTTTGAGGCGGCGGGTCACATTGGCTTGTGTGTGTGTGGGGGGGGGGGGGGGGGGGGACATCTGAGCCAATGGTGATCATGACAAAATCATTTTCCAGGACATAATTTGAGTCGGAAGGGTGGGGGGGGGGGGTAAGATCGGACGTTCCTTTAAAGGGCAAAACGCACATTGTTATAGGTCCTCCAAAAAGAACATTTGAAAACTTGACATTTTAGTCATTGTATGTTGGAACAAAAAGGAAAGTTGACCGCCGCTTCATTACAGGGACCGTGTACCGATTCGGCCAATTTGAAATTCCCATATGTATTGTGATTACAACCTTCAAAAAATACAACTTTCTTATAGTTTGCCCGATTTTGTTCAAACTTTCACTAATCTGCTTCTCTAATTTTTCTGCTTTCACACAGATCAAATTATTACATAAAGGTTAGATTTAACCGATCTATTCATAATTCGCAATTTGTGTTTTTGAATTCCTTTTATTTCTTTTCACTGTAGTGTCATTAGCGACAGCACAATGTGTCGTAGATATTTGGGATCGAACGAAGCGAGTGAGCAAAAATGTTGGCCTCATGAAGTTTTGTTTGAAGTGTTTGGACAGGTTTAATTCTTTATCATGAGTAAACTATTGATTTATATGTTTGTATGTTATTACTCCGAAATAACTGCTCCATAATGATTGAAAGAATCAGTCATTATTTTGTCATGGTTGAAAATCTGTCGGGAGGGGGGAGCGGCAAGGGGCAAGATACGCTATTAAATGGACTTACATATTTTGTAGATCCTCACCGACTTCATGTCACACACATGGTTCTCAAGACAAGACATGATCAGACCATAATACAGAGTCTAGTTATAGTTCTACTCGTAAACACTATGGATCATACTAACTGAATATATATATATATATATTGTACATAATCATTAAACCAAATTAGATGAAACGTGTCTACACAAAGAGTGTAGGGGCTGTAGCCCCTTCAACCCCCCCCCCCCCCCCCCCCCCCCGGCCCGGTTCCAAAATTGCCAAATAGACATATTGGCTATTAGACGAATTGACTATAGACCAAAATATGGTAATTAGACGAAATGACAATTAGACCAAATGGTAAGTGGACGAAATGATTATTAGACCAAACTGATATTAGACCGAATGAGGTTAGATCAATTGGCTATTGGACCAATTGGCTGCTAGTGGCAATAAACCCTTTATTTTTAATCAAAACAACATGCAGCGTGCGCTGTATGTGATTGAAACGATAACATGCAAGGTTCAGGCATTTCACAACCATTAAACCGCGTGAATAAAAGAAGTATTATTAACCATATCAGATATCTGAGCAATGCAATTTTTACATTTTATTGCCAGCTTTGCCAAGCCAACAAAATTGCGGGCCGATAAATTTTTCATTGTCCGGTTTCGAAAGTCAGTGGGATTCTGCGTGTTAAATAGCGGGCAATAAATTGTATGTTTTAAAACAATATTTTGGATTTCGCTATAGATGTCTGATTTTGTTAACAGTAATAATATGGACTGGCTACTTTGGGGGATACAACATTAATTGCCTTCACTAGAATCGTATTAATAACTGTTCTATGTAGAGATCGATGGATTACGTGCATTTTTCTTGCCATTGTTCAAACTTTATGGTCAGCTCCTCGACCCCCGTCTCTATAAACTGATCATAAAAAGGGAAACCATGAGTAAACCATGAGTTTATATATTTTATTTTTTTTTACATTTGCGGTTGACATGTTTTGACATTTGTGGTAAAGGGTGTTTCAATATTTTAGGGATTTTAATGGTCTGGAAAACCTCACACACGCGCATACACGCACACAAGCACATACATCTCAACATGGGCGCATTATGCAAGCAATTCTTTTTTTACATTTGCGTCGACATGTTATGACATTTGTGATAAAAATAAAAAATTTTACATTAATTGTTACGCTAAAGCCGTAGGCCGAAAATGTGTATGCACATTATTTTCTGCGTTCTCGCTACGACAGGCAGCCCGTGGACAGGACGTAATGAACACTCACAGTCTCCGCAAGAGGGTAGTGCGAATAGCGTGGGTGGGTCGCACGTTTGTTGGGGGTAAAAACCGCGCGAATACCGCAGGCAGCACTCACGAGGCACGCATGTGATGGTCACGAAAGTGCGCATGCGCTCCTTGCGGGCCACGTGCGTGTGACGTGCTGCTTCGTGTGTGCAACCCACGGCGCATGGAAACACGTGCGTGCAACGTTAGGCCAATTTGGGGCTGGTATAAAAACCGTGCGGGCAACAGAGTTCTCACACTTTCGCTCTGAATTTTCAGTGTGTTCAGGAGGTCCGACGTTTCTTCAAGACATTTTCTAAATCAGGATCACTCTTGAATCACAATGCCTGGAGAAAGAGGCAAGGGTCAGAAGAGAACACGTGGGGCTAAGAGAGGGGCACGAAAGGAGCCTGCACAACAAGAGGCCCCATCATCTACAGAAGAGGATGTTGTGCAGGAGGAGCCTCCTCCAAGACACCCAGAGGCAGAGGCAGCTCAGTCCAGGGAAGTAGTGGAGAGGGAAGAGGAAGTGTCTGAGGATGAGAGTGATGGAAGCAACATCACAACTGTTTCAACCGCTGGGAAGAGGTCGACTGCGGGCTACAACTTTCCATCACCGTCTTCGCGATCGACTTCATTCGCCTGAAGTCCTGGGTAGGGGGTGCGCAACAAGTTGTGTAGTGCCAAAGTTCCTTTGACTACTTCTGTCGCGTTCCTGGGCTTGAGTTGTAGGCATGTTAGCAGACATCGCCAGCGATGGGCAAGGATCCCGAAGGCGTTCTCCACCACCCTACGTGCCCGAGACAACCTGTAGTTAAAGACCCTGTCCTTATGCGCAAGGTCTCGGGCACCGAAGAGCTTCATCATCCATTTTCTGAGAGGAAAGGCGTCATCGCCTCCCAGGAAATAGGGTGTGGCACGGTCGTCGCCTGGAAGGGGATCAGGGTTCGGCAATGGGAGTCGCCATTCTTCAAGGGCTGGGCGCAGACGGGTACCGTTGAACACTCCAGCGTCTGAGATCGAACCGGGCCTACCTGTGTTGCACCATATTAATTTATAGTCCGCATCAACTACAGTCAAAAGGATGATGGAAAAGTACCCTTTGTAGTTGTAGTACAACGATCCACTCTTGCTCGGCTTCTTCTTAATTTCGAGGTGTTTGCCGTCTATTGCGCAGCAACAGTGGTAAAAGTTCCATCTGGAGCCGAATTTTGATGCAACTTGACGCCATTCGTGTTGGTCCTGAGGGAGCGCAAAGAGTTCATCCTTGTATTCTTCGTAGATGGCAGTACACACCTCTGGCACGAAGAGTGAAATCGTGTTGTGCGCGACGCGGAAACTGAATTCGGTGGACTTGTAACTGTTACCATTTGCCAGAAACCTCAAGGTGATTCAGGGGCGGATACAGGATTTTCAGAAGGGGGGGCGCATTTCAGAAAGGGGGAGGGCGCACACTGAGGAACCCTCCGTTTGACAAAGCCAAACGGCCATCTAGGGGGTCCGGGGCATACTTTGTCAGACAAAGGGGGGGGGGGCGCACGCCCCTTGCGCCACCCCCTGGATCCGCACCTGGTGATCACTAGCTTCAGGCCTGGCTCCAAAGGTATTCTGCTCCTAGACACACAGACAAATGGAAAACACATATTAGTACAGTCTGAAACATTAAGAAATAAATTGAAAAAAAATCAATGTGACATTTTTGACAATGTGACATTTTCAATATTTGGCCAAGACTTTGACACTCACTTTGGCCCCTTGGTGATGTGAGGTGAGACACGTTTCAGTAATTCGGCAAACAGGTTGCGATCCATCCGGATGTAGGCCATGTAGTCTCCCTGAGACTCTCGGTCCAGTTCTTGAAAGAGTGTCTCATACTGGCCGAAGAGTGCCCGCCTCTGCAGCCTGGCCTCACCCACCAACGCATTCGTCTTCTGTCTCTCTCTTCCTGAGCACAGCCGTGAGCCACAACACCTTCACGCTGTTCTTGTTGTTTCTCCTCCACGAGTAGCCGTAGGAGAAGAAGCCGCATTCTTCTAGGAAGTGCCATCCTGGCTGACGTGAATGATGTGAAAGATGTGGATGATCAGGGATGAGATGTGATGTAGCACAAGTGCGAGGTGCTTATATAGGTGTGGAAATCCACCGCCGACCGTACTGTCGCCGTACGGTTTTAGTACGTTCATCTTGCTTTCACCCTACTACCGGCGGGAATGTGGCGCAACAGGCCCGTACGTTCTTGCAACACGTACGGTGTACGTGCGATTAACGGACGTGAACCTTGCGTCATCTGCACGGAGCACATACAAATCGCACGGCATTTGCACGTTATACACTCGCGATTAAATTTCCGACTGAGGCGTACTGACGCCTTGCGTGCCGCACGTTAACTGCAAGACATACGTGCTCCTTGCGTATGAAGCCCGCGCAACCACGCTACTACTTATACTCCCTGTGCGAATTGCCACGGACCTCTACGTTTTTTCCAGCCCAGAGAAAACGCAGAAACCGTGCGTCATGAAAAAACGTAGGGGCAGTTGTGACTAAGGCTTTAGTAACATGCATGATTAGGTAAAGGAAATAACAATGGTGTTTATGTGGATGTCAAGTCAGTTGAGAGATCGAATAAAAGAGCCTGAAAGCAAACTGTGTAATATCAGTGAAAGATATTATGGTGTTCCCAGAGGTGTAATGTTTGGTGTCAAGTTTCAAGACCTATTGAAAGCCTCTCATAGAGAGATGCGTATATTGTTTGCACACAGTGTCACATGATAAAATCTGGGTAAGCCCAAGAGGTATACCCCATTTCACTACACTACAGGTAAACTTTATTCATGTTAAAGGCTTAAATATGATAACAGTTTTGCTTAGCAGAGGATAATGAATTAGATACGCTGGCATCGTAGAGTTACGCTACATGCATGTACGTAATTGTATTGCACATTTTTATCTCACCATACTTGCTTTTGCGAGTAACAAAAAGAAAAAGAAAAATAGTCATAAAAACTTTACTTTCAGAAGAATTAAGGTCTGTTTGCAGCTCCATGGTCTATCCAAATATTTGATAATGATGATAATAATAATACTAATAATAATTCATATGGTTTATATTACGCCAAATCCACTCTGTGGAGTTCTCTAGGCGCAAAGTAGGATAAAGAAGTGAGAAAAGTAGATAGTAGAAATACAGGAGAAGAATATACTAATATGGTTAAAACAACTGCAAAATATGAATATTTTCACCATAAGTGAAATTTGGTAAAATGATAATGACTAAGTCACACATGAAAAGGTTGATGTATGAAATACTGTGGTTGATTTCTACAAGTCCCCCTGTTAAACATGACAGTAATGCACTGAAATTGTCAAATACCGTATTGCCCATTCCTTTTGAATGAACTCTGTACATTTCCTAATCGAGGTAGCTGACAGCTTCTCAAACTTTTACACCGCCCCCCTTCGTCCCCGTCCCCTTTTACAACCTGTCTGAGCCATTCAATAATAGTTCTGCATTACTTGTATATATTATACCTCTTGTCAAAATTGAAACTCTTGAAATTTTGATACAAATAACAAAAAATGTTTTAGCATTGTTTTAACAAATAAATTAATTTAAAATAAATTTTAACTGAATTCAATCTTACCATTTTTTGTAAATAATACAGAAGTATTGGGGCCACATCATCATGTGGTATGGTTCATGTTTTCAGCGCGCATGTGAGTCAGTAAAGTGTGTGTTTTGAATTTAGGAGTAAAAAAGAAGTTATGGTTTATGAGGGTGCTGCAGTGTTGATTGTAAATGAAATGATTTGTTTTGTACCATCATTGCTGGTCATAAATACATGTAGTTTGTGTACGGTGTGGTAGTGTATGTAAGAGTAAACAGATAATGTTGACTCGTGTGTTGAGGTTTGTGTGTGTGTGTGTGTGTGGGGTGATGTTTGGATGCAATGGGGGGGGGGGGGTAGTATGCAACCACATAGCTATACTGAATAAAAGCTGAAAAATAACACAACTCTATACATATATGACTGTATTCTTTCTAGAAGACCTATTACTAGCTAAAGTAGCCTACTCTGTATATGATTCAAAGAATGACCCAAGTCAATATGATTCAAAATAAGGGTTCTAGGACAATTACCCCCTGGGCAATCACCCCCCGGAAAATTACCCCCGGAAAACAACCCCCCAGGGACAACTACCCCAAGGACAATTACCCCCGGAAAATTACCCCCCCCCCCCCCCCGGCAACTACCCCCAGAAAGAAAGTCGCTAACATGTTTTAAATGATATTTCTTCATGAAATTACATGCTCTAACCGTTTTTGATAATTGTTTTTCACAAAATCAACGTTTTTAGAATAAGTTTCATGTAACTAAAATTATCTTCCTGCACGCCGATTGAAAATCTTACTCAAGAGCTACAAAATCAAATTAATCAAATTAATTTTCTTTTGGCGACACGATATAGCGCGTATACTCGCTCATAGATCTGCGCGCAACCTATTTCCTATATAGAAATTTAATCAGAGGCTTAAATTATCTTTAGAACACTTTGTGATGATTCCCGCCTTTGTTAAATTCACCCAAGGGTTAATGAGAAGTTTAAATTAACTTTTTAGAATGGGGGAGGTAGCCCCATCGATAACAGACATCCTTGCTTTAATCCTCGATGAATTTAAAGTTATGTTATTTTGTTGTGTTATGATTATGTCATTACGCACTTTCATCTTAATATTTTATTTTTCCTTCTTATTTTTCTTCTTATATACACTATATATTTATTACACAAGCTCTGCTTCTCAGTAGATCCTTCCATTTTTACGGTTTACAGCAAATAATTCGATACATTCCTCCTTAGTTGAAATGATGATTTGCAAAATGCATTAAAGTAATGTCACTGAGTTAAAGTAGTGCTTCTCAGTAGATCCTTCCATTTTTACGGTTTACAGCAAATAATTCGATACATTCCTCCTTAGTTGAAATGATGATTTGCAAAATGCATTAAAGTAATGTCACTGAGTTAAAGTAGTTAAAGTAGGAGTCCTTTGCTTCGAGAATTCATGAAAAGTCAAACTTCTATAAGGTCAGGGGCCAGTAATTTTATGGGGGAATTTTCCGGGGTGGGGTTATTGCCCTCGGGGGTGGCTGTCCTTTGGGGGTAATTTTCCGGGGGTTAATTGGCCTTGGGGGGGGGGGGGGTATTTTTCCGGGTGGTAATTGTCGTCAGGGGGTGGTTGTCCTTGAGGGGGGGGGGGAATTTTCCGGGGGGGGGGGGGAATTGTCCTCGGGGGTGATTGTCCTTGGGAGTAATTTTCGGGGGGTAATTGTCCTCAGGGGTGATTGTCCTTGGGGGGTAATTTTCCGGAGGGTAATCACCGGGGGGTAATTGTCCTCGGGGGGTGATTGTCCTTGGGGGGTAATTTTCCGGGGGGCAATTAGTCGGGGGGTAATTGTCCTTGGCGGGTAGTTTTCCGGGGGGTAATTTTCCGGGGGGTGATTTTCCAGGGGGTAATTGTCCGGGCACGCAAAATAAGACCCAAGACCACCAAACAAAAGGACACCCCCCCCCCCCCTCGCCCATGTTGCCTTTATCATCAAAGTCAAATAATGTTATTGGACAAAAAAGTTTGTTTTTTAGTTGTCAAAATGATCTTCCATGGACTTTATATTCAGATACTCAATTAAACTGCGTTTTTTTTTTCTTAAAAGGCAACATTTGCTCTTAATGTGGTCTTGTTTGGTTTGTATACAGTGTCACAAATGCTAGAGAGAAAGAGACTGACAACTCAATTAGACTGAAGCACATTGGGCCAGAATGGCTCCAAAGTGCGCCAAAATTCATATTCACTGAGTTTTGCTTAGAATTTAAACTTACATGATGGTCCTATGGGTATTCAGACTCGTAGAATCCAATGAAAATATTTTCAAATACATATGACGTCATTAAAATACCGATTTCTGATTGGCTGCCAATATCCAATAGAAAATAACATATTTCTCGTATAACAATGATTTTCCTACTTCAGAAGATTGATAATGCGAGTACGCTTGGATATCTAAAAATGAATACGGTGTTAACTTAAAACTCAGGCATATGGCACGTAAGAGTGACCGTAAAGGAGAGGGGGCGCCCTACTGGAAAATATTTGTAATATGGAGAAATTTGCAATGTATTGCTATGTATGATGTCATTACTTGAAAGTAAACTTTGACAATGAATATAGGCCTACTAATAAAATAACAATATTTAGGTAACTGAAAACTGAGTTATTAAATGAAGTTTTAAAAAAATGAAAGAGCGCCCTCTGTAGCCTTGATAACTTTGCGAAAGACACACACACACTGGGCGTTGTGGCGTGCGCCTGTAATCCAGCTGACAGTGGAAGTTATAAACTGATTCAGCGGACCCAGGTTCGAGACTGAGTCACGTCTTTCGGATGGTGATGTTAAAGGTCGGTCCCCAGACATAAATAATCATATCTGATTGATACACGTCCGTAAAAACCCAATTCCATACACACACACACACACACACGAGGAACGTAGCTGTATCCATAAAAAGTAATTCTGTTGGTACTATCGAGTTAATACTACTGACTGATAAAGTCCATGCATATTTTGAGTCCCTTAGCCCTATTGTTTATACTGTCAGAAGAGTGAATTATTTCGAAAAGCCTTCGCCTATTCACTGAAGCCATTATGAATTACTCAGAATGTTGGGTCTGTAAAAAAAAAAAAAAAATTGAGAGCTGGGTTTCGGTGTTGGACAAATTATGATACAAATCATACTTTCTCCAAAGGTTTCAACATTATATAAATTATAAACAACCGGTAATGAATTTCAAACTACATGACAGTCATTAATAGTAGCGCCCTCTCAACAATGGGTCTACATGTCCGAACTAAACAGTTCCAAAGCCTTGAAAAAAAAATCGAATAGTAGAGGGAAAATGTACATGTAGGTCTCTACACTACTTAAAAAGAAATTAAAAAAGTAATAGCAAATAAGAAACATGCTTATATAAAAATATATTTTTATAAAGATAATTAGGTAGAGGAATACAGGTCGATAGATATTAAATTAAATAGACAGATAGATAGAGGGATGCTTGTATGAATAGATAAATGGATAATAGATAGGCTAGGTGGATGGGATACGTGTAGATAGATAAAAATAAATGATTTTGGTAGCAGTGTAAAGCATGAACTATAAGAGAAGGCGATCATGATATTTTCAGCGCCGAAATCGACGGAAATGTTGACCATCTTTGCGCATGAAAAAAAATATGCTATTTTCTCCAAATATTTTGTATTTCATCCAAAATTACTTTCGAAAGGAATAAGAGTTCACCTGTAAACTCTATTATTATCTAAAATAACTATTGTGGAATAAGCATGTTCAATTTGAAGTGCATTAAACAACCCTTTTCGCGAAAACCTTTAATAAAACGCAGTATTGCATTTTACACAAAGCATAACAAATAATCAAAGTTTCGGGTCTTTTTGAATAGAAATGACCCACTTTAATTAATTTCAAGAAAAAAAAAACTGCACAGGGGTGTTCTACACGTTGTAATCTTTGCTTAGAACATGCAAATTATTAATTCTTTTCCATTTACCAAAGTCCTATTTTGGTGCACTTTTGCTCACACCTGGCCCACTGTGCGACGGCCCATGAGACTAACAATGTCGGTCTGACTTGTCTTCTGTAAAGTTGTCACGAGGTTTCATTGGACCAGCGTTTGTATGACACATACTCTGGTGAAAATCTTCTATAAAGCAAAGCTTGACCAGTTTATAGTTTGATGTATACCCGAATAACCCTCGGTCAATACGATACACAAACCGAATCCTCACCTTCAACCCTCGATCAAACACTCTACCTAACCATAACCTGAACAAAAACATGCAGCAATTGTCTCCCAAGCATACGTTGGAGCACCTCAACAACGTGTCAGTTTTTAGGGCCTTCTCATAATTTCTCTGAGGGTTCAGAGACACACATCAAGGGCTGTTGTTCATGTGGGTTGTCGGTCTACTAAGATATCAGGACAGGAGGGGAAATCTACTCTTTTAGGAGTTAGTGATCACTTCTTGTTGGAGTGAAAAACGAAGGCCGGAAAGAGTAATACTTTGGAGGGAATTCTACTATGAATAGGAGTGGAATCAATCTTTAAAAGGAGTGATACCCTGTTATGACTCCTAAAAGAGTGGACTTCCACTCCTCGGCATAAAAAGAGCATCCATTTTATCTTTACCGACATGATTACAATGATCAACATGATAAAACCACTATGTAAAATGTATCTACATTCAAATGATATTTTCAAATCGCTTTTCCATATTACCTCTATATAGTAGAGATTTGTGACCTGTCCATACATTGATCTGTATGTTTAACAGATGGAATTATTTTCCGTTTGCATTACGATACAGTTTAATAGACGGAGATTGAGAGACATTCTGGGGGGGGGGGGGTCAATACGGTATGCCATTTAGGGACGCGAACCTGTTAACCACCCCCCCCCCCCCCCTACACACACACACACACACACACGCGTTTACATGGCTTTACTTCCGAGGACAACTATTGTTCCTCTATTGTTACTCGTCCTCGGACAGTCGACGGAATAAGGCATAAATTCATTGTTCGACGTTCGAGGACTATTGTCCGGCTTCCGAGGACCATTGTTGTCATGATTTTTTTTTTGTTCTCTGTCCGAAAATGTCCTCGGACATAATGCTAAACAAACGCACACACACACCCTCAAACATTTGACAAAAATAATTATAGAAATCGGTAGATCTGTTGTGTGGTAGTTAATAGAACCACTTATCTGGATAATTGCCAGGTTTGTAATGCATTCAAGCCAAATCAAATGAAATTCATCTCTACAGCCAAGACTTTTGAAAAATCAACTTACTGTATATAGGGCAATTTCTATAGTCTTGTATATTACCTATTGAAATGTGCGAACTTTACGATGTCACATTACGTAATCCGAACATGTTGGCTTCATCTGCATCCCCATTTTAAGGAAAGTCTTTTCACTGAGTCATTAAAAAGGACATTGTTAATTCTCAACGCGTATCCTTACTTTTCTTCTTTTTAGTCTTTAAGGTCAGTAAACCTTTCAGTCCATGTGTTATTCGCAAAAAAACACCGTGTGCACCGTATGCAGGTGAAATGGTGCTATTGGCGAATGAGCAGACAGTTTTTAGTTATCACGGGACAAGAAGTTAGAAGGCTATTGAAATAAATTAAATATTGTCATGTGGATTGAAACAAGGTCATATGGAAGCTTAGATCACTTTAAACAATGAAGCATTGAAGCAGAAGAGAGAATTTAACTTTTTTATATTATTTTCGATTAAAGTAGCACATTCATATGGCTTGACTCACATTCGTTGCATCAGCGTCAGCCAAAACTTGGAACAAGGAGATTTTGATTTTTTGACTCTTTTTAAAAACCCTGGTGCTCAGTCATCCATGGCAGAAATGTCATGAATGAGCTACCACAACACAGAAAATAAGCTATTCTTCACCATGAAATAAATTTCAAAGTCACATCGATTGCATTTTAATTAGAAGCTATCAGAGTTGTGTATACTTTTTTTTTGATACGCACTGTATTTATGTATCCATTTATTTATTTATTTGAACTTATTCATACAGGATAAAAGCATGATCAGTATAAAACTGTTTTGCATGTTCCTGATGCAACAGGAAGAAACAATAAGGTATAGCATAAGTTGGTAACAATTTTATAAGAAAATACAAGTAATATAGCTACATAATAAAAAAAATTAACTCAACAAGTAAACACAGCAATAATAAACGGCTATGAATATTTCAAAACTAACCAATCGAATAATGTGGATAACATCCATGTACTAATGAGACTACAGGATTACAAAAAATATGACCCGTATTTAATAAATATCCCATACATGTTTCCTGTAACTTTGTGGATTGTCATCTAAAATAAGAACCGTAAAAAGTCAGAGTACTTTTGAAATTTATTTTTGAAAGCCACACAAATATGGTTTTGATCATGAGATGGAAACACGATAAAAACTACTTTCGAAAAATAATCTCAAGACAATTTCAATAGCCCTGCCCATCACCTTTATAAATGTGCGAACATTGCAAAGGTATATTACATAATCCAAACCTGATTTCTATGGCCAGTACAAAGGCCTTTGAAATTGCCGTTGAGTTTATTTTTCGAAAGTAGTTCTTATCGTGTTTGGACACAAAAATATGAAATATAAGTGAATGAATCTGTAATCTCTGGCAGGTGCATATCTCCACTCAACAGCTGTCTTTGTCGCGTGCCGCTCGTCTGATGTGAGTCTTTGTGCTCGGCTGGGCGGGGTGAGAGCTGCGCGTGCATTAAGTGGGCTGTTTCAGGGCCGAATACACATTATGCCTTGCCTGACCTGGCAACGGCAAGCGTGGGCATGGCTCGTTGCACTCTGCCTGCTCAAATGCAGTGGCTGGTGGCGGGTGAGCGACGTGGTTCACTGGGGAAACGCTGCTTGAAAATGCAAATATTTGTTTGCTGTATGACATGAGCTGATCAACTTGTTGTACGGCTAATGTTGTAAACAGTTTGCTTGAATAATAAACATTTTGTATAAGTCCTACAAAACCCTTTTAAGCGGCGCGTTTTTACTTTGTTACACCACTGGTGTTGGGAGGATGGATGGACAGAATTGAATTTGACTTCGACTGGTTACTCCTTGGTTACCCAATAGAAAAATTTTCCATGTAATTATGTAACAGTTCTTTGTTTTGTCATACTTGGCAAGTTAGGCTTTGTATACAAAGGAAAATGGACTAGGATTTTTTTTTTCCTTGTAGTTTTTTTTTCTTTCTTTCCTTGTACTTTTATGTAAGTTTGTAATTTCTTCAAAGGTTCTGTTTAAATACTGAAGTGTTTCCAAAATTACGTTCGTATTGTAGCGGGTTGCTGTCAAGTGCCTAATTTAAGTAGCGGGTTGCTGTCAATTGCCAAACCGTTAAGATGCTCTTCCGCCGAATATCAAGTGTCCATATCTCTCCTCGTCTTTCGTGTTTATATGTGTTTGTTTTTGTGTTTTCGTTTCTAATGACATGTGTTGTCATGTCATTTAGTTGTTCTGCACATCTTCTTACACCCTCTCTCTTTTTAGTTCTTTATTGTATTTTACATTTTCCATCCTCAACCTTTACTCCACCGGAGATTTCTATAATTTCGTTATGATGACTGCTAATGAAAATGTTCCTTTTTACACCCTAGATAATGATGAATTATATGACACGTTTCAGTCTGCTCTGAATACAAACTTTACTAATAACTCGAGTAGCGCTTTTCACGAATCTATTGTACAATTCATGAATTCCAAAAGTCAAAATCTTGATACTGTCTCTGACCCAAATGATGATACATATCAGCATACACCATCATTTTATTATACGGAAAGACAGCTTGCATCTGAACCCCTAAGTAATGATTTTCTAATG
This sequence comes from Heliocidaris erythrogramma, assembly GCA_025617745.1. Lineage (NCBI taxonomy): Eukaryota > Metazoa > Echinodermata > Echinoidea > Camarodonta > Echinometridae > Heliocidaris > Heliocidaris erythrogramma. The sequence goes on from CM046873.1 coordinate 43,173,958, forward strand.
TTGCACTGCAACATTCGCAGTGCCAACAAAAATTTCGACGCATTTCGTTCCCTTCTAATAAATTCTAAACTCAATTGCTCTGTAATGGGATTATCAGAAACCTGGTTTACCAATAGTACCCAATTATCTTTTTATTCATTACCTGGATATGATTTGATTACAAACAACAGAATAGGAAAAGCAGGGGGAGGTGTCGGCTTGTTTATATCACAGCATTATGAGTACAAGCTGAGGCCTGAATTGAATTACATGAATGACTTTATAGAAACTCTTTTTGTAGAAATTATTATTCCAGGTGATAAAAACATTTTAGTTGGAATCATCTACAGGCCACCCAATTCTCTTCATAATGAATTTCTAAATTGTTTCCATGATCTATTAGCGCACCCCCACATGGTAAATAAAAAATGTTTTTTACTTGGTGATTACAATGTTAATCTCTTAAAGTATGATGCAGAAACATTTGTACAAACTTTTATGGATGTACTACTCACTGCTGGTTTTCTTCCATTAATTACTAAGCCAACTAATTCGGCTACTCTCATTGATAACATATTTACAAATGCTCGTTGTACCATTTCTTCCGGTATAATTCTTTCCGATTTTGCAGACCATTTTCCTATTTTCTCGCATTTTGAAATTAAAAACAACCCCGCATTAAACACAGAAACTATTAATAGCCAACGTGATTTTTCTCAAAATAATATGAATCTTTTCAAAGAAGAGCTTGGAAATGTTGATTGGTCTGTAATTTACAGTATACATAATGCTAGTGAAGCCTTTGATTCTTTTATGAATCTTGTTTCTGCTAAAATGAATAGTTGTTTTCCAGTAATACAAAAGAAGCGTTCTAACTATAAAAAAATTCCAAGATGCCCTTGGATCACTCCAGGCATTTTGCGCTCAATTAACAGGAAGAATAATCTATATCTGAAAACAATTTCAAAACCATGTGATAAGAACAAAAAGAAGTATACTGATTACAAGAACCTACTTACTGGTATACTTAGAAGATAAAAAAAAAATACTTTTGTAACCAGTTTGACCTATACAAAGCAGACGCACAAAATACTTGGAAAATTATTAAGAATGTTTTACAAGGTAACCAAAAAAAGTGTTCGGTTTCAAAAATAAGTTTAGATGGGGAAATTATTGAAAACTCACAAAGATTGGCAAATGCATTTAACGATTTTTTTGCTGGTATTGGCCCAAATCTTGCCAGTATCATTCCTGACTCTTCTAATCATTTCACAGATTTTCTTAAGGATCCTAACCCTAACTCAGTGTACTTTTCACCTACAGATGAGACAGAGGTTGCAGGTATAATTCATGAGTTAAAGAATAAACATAGTTCAGGGCATGATACTATTAGTAATGTTTTAATTAAAAAAACTTTAAATGAAATTGTTAAACCCCTGACTTACATTAGTAATTTGTCCATCACTACTGGATTTGTCCCTACAGCAATGAAATTAGCTCGAGTTATTCCTATTTTTAAAAAGGGAGACAATATGATGTTAGGAAATTACCGACCAATATCGTTGTTAACATGTCTATCTAAAGTACTGGAAAAAAAATTTTTGTACGTACATCTAAGTTTTTGAATACGCATGAATTATTATATCAGTTGCAATTTGGGTTTCGTGAAAAACATTGTACAACACATGCATTATTGACAATGCTTAATAAGATTACTAGTGGGATTGACAGGTATGAACATACTGTTGGGGTGTTCCTGGACTTCTCCAAGGCTTTCGACACAATTAATCATGATATACTACTGTATAAACTCAATTATTATGGAATCAGAGGAATAGCCTTGGAGTGGTTCAGGAACTACTTCCTCAATAGGCAACAGTATGTTTCAATTGCTAATATCGACTCTAACATAAAAAATGTAACATGTGGTGTCCCACAAGGTTCTATCTTGGGTCCGCTTCTTTTTCTTGTCTATATAAATGATTTTTATAAATCCTCAGATGTTTTATCATTTATTCTTTTTGCAGATGATTCTAATATTTTCTTTTCCCACAAAGACCAACACGTTTTGATTGCCACAATTAACCAAGAATTAGAACGAGTTTCTGAATGGATCAAAGCCAACAAATTATCACTCAATCTACAAAAGACCTGCTACATGGTTTTTAGTAATATCATAAATGATCTTCCAGGTAATGTAGTTTTTGATCATACAAATATAAAAAGGGTTTCAAACACTAAATTTCTGGGAATCACCGTTGACGATAAGCTATCATGGAAAGATCACATAGATAACATTTGTAAAGTCGTTTCTAGAAATATTGGTATAATAAACAAGGTTAAATTTTACTTCCCAACCCGTATACTCTTAAATCTGTATTCCACACTGATCCTTCCACATTTAAACTATGGTATATGCACTCTTTCATAAACATAAAATACTAAAGATAAGCGATTTATATAGTTATAATCTTGGAATATTTATGTATAATCTGAATAGAAACGAATTGCCCAATATATTTTATTCAATATTTTCAAAGAATCTCAATATTCATGATTACCCTACTAGGTCTGCCGGGCTTTTTCATCTACCAAGAACAAGAACATTGATTTCAAATAAAACGTTTATATTTACTGGGTCAAAACTGTGGAACTCTCTTCCGGATCCAATTAGAAATAAAGCCACACACTTTAGTTTCAGTAGAGGGTTTAAAAAACTTTTACTTCAAAACTACAATTCATCTATGAGTTAAAGTCATCCCCCCCCCCCCTTTCCAGTGCAGTTTTGTCTTTGTTCTGTCTTATTTTTCTTGCTTTCCCCTTTTTTCCTTTTTCTTTTTTCTTTATCTTGTTTTGTCCTGTCCTAGTTTTGTCCTGTTTTGTCTTGTATTATCCTGTCAGTTTCTTGTTTTTCTTGACGTTTGTTTGTTTTCTTTCCCCTTTTTCCACCTGTTTTCCCTTTTCCTTCTTTTTCTGTCTTGTTTTGTCCCGTTTTGTCTTGTAGTGTCTTCTCAGTTTCTTGTCATCCGAGTCCTGTCTTATCATTTGATCTTCGGTGTAAAGCATCTTGTTATGAAAAATTCATTTATACAGGATTCATGACTACTTGATTAATTATGTAATTTTGAGAGATATGCCAATGTATGTGTATACGTATGTATATGTATATGTATATATATATATTTTTTTTTCAAATATGTATTTCACTTTCAATTTCCCATGTTATAAAGATAATTATGTTAATGTTATATTTATTCTTGGGAAACTACATAAACAAGCTATGCTTTCCAGTAGGTTCCTTTTTTCATTTCATGATTCTGTACATTGTAATCATATTGTTTTGTATATGGACAAATGAGATGAAATAAACCTGCATCAATCAATCAATCAATCTACCAAATAAACAAGAACCATGTGACGAGAACAAGACTCCACTGCACACTAACCCAGGTATACTGATATTCATTAAGGTTAGCTGGCAACTAAATACGGTATAGTCACAAATTTAGTGTTGATGTAGAGTTTAGCGACCTAAAATCACGAGTTGGCAACTAATCCAGGGCGACAAAGCATCTCGTGATGGGGGGGGGGGCGGGTAAAGTAGACATCAGCAGAAAAAGAACTTTTGGGGGAAGGGGCCATGCACAAGGGGGCACTACCAGAAAAGGCACTTTTTAGGGAAAAGGGAAAGGCATAAATGGAAACGTTAAAGTGAATACATAAGTTTAGACATTATATACCCTACATATTGAAGCCATCTGTCTGTATAATTATTCCTTTAATTTCCAATCGAGCATAGCGGGCTGTGACACCCTGTGGTGGATGGATCGGGGGGGGGGGGGGGGCTTTGGCGGAGCTTTTTAAAAGTATCCCTGATTGACATTTATTGGACTTCGGCCCCCTGTTTTGGTGACAGAGGCCTTTCCTTCTTTCTTTCCTTTTTTCGCTTATCTCTCTATCACATCGAGATCCCCCCCCCCCCCCCCCCCCCTCCCTCCCACTTTGATAAATCCTGCACGAATCCGCCGGTGACTTCTGATTCTTATGAAGAGGGAAAATGTCATAGTGGGGTTCAAAGTACAATGTCATCATGAAAGACTGGATAGACCTGTGGGCGTCGCTAGGCCTTTCTGAGTTGGAGATGGGGGGGGGGGGGGGGGGAGTGTCGAGACCATTAATTTACCGACGAACCTGTGTCTGTGTGCCACTGATAACCGAAAAACCTTTGTTTGTGAACGACAACTTACATTCATTTATTTTTATTTTTTTTTGGGGGGGGGGAGAGAGAAAATCCACCGTGTACTATGAAATGCATGATTGTGTGATGAATAACTGGGCGTTGTGGCGTGCGCCTGTAATCCAGCTACCAGTGGAAGTTATAAACTGATTCAGCGGAGCCAGGTTCGAGACTGAGTCACGTCTTTCGGATGGTGACGTTAAAGGTCGGTCCCAGACGTAAATAATCATATCTGATTGATACACGTCTGTAAAAACCCAATTACACACAATTACACACACTAACACATGATTACATATTTATCTCTCCTGATCATTTGGCTGTTATTTTTCTCAGTTTGTTTTATCATTTGGTACAAATTACAAAGGACCTTTTGTCTGCTTATGTGCAGATTGCATCTCCTAACTGGAGTGTTGTCCTGTATGGGGCTGGGTAGTCCAGGGGCAATTGTCCAGGGGCCCTTCTTCTAGAACCATCCTACCTTGTATACAGTCTGTACGTTGCCTACTGTATTTATTGTTGCCTTTAGCAGTTTAGTATTTTTGCAGCTATAGCCAGATAGTTGTTAATACTCAGGCACATCCTGTGAGCTTCTTATATTACTCTAGGTTTCATAAAGCATGTATATGGGTTCCTGTTTTTGCTATAAAGCTACCCGATCTTCTGAGATTGTAGTTTCACTTTCTATGGTATACGTGTGTAACATCTTTGTACTTTACATATATATGATTTAAGTTTAACTCTAAATACACATTGCCCTTGATAGGCAAGTGAAACATGTATTAGATTGGGGCCTGTGTTAGATACAGAATTAATGGGATATATTACCCTTTTGTTTGAAGAAAAATAACTGTATTTTATGGTTTGATAAAAATTGGTCTAAATCTGGTCATATATTGACAGAAATCTTTAACTATTTATTAATTCGTATTCAAAGATTTGTTTTTCTCTCTAAAAATATTAATCGATATGTGTTAAGGGTGTGATGGGGAGTTGTAGCAACCGTAAACAGGAACTATTAGAAAATCTCAATCTCATATTTCTTTACTTATTTTTCAAATACCAAGGAAACCATGGATATCACTGAATAAAACTTATGTTTGCTTATGGCTTGGGCTTTCCATACATGTTATACTTTTTTTAATTATCCAACTGGTGTAACTTTAATGGTACATTGTACACTGTTAAAACATGTATTAAAAAACTACGGATTAAAAAAATGTTGATTAAAAATCGCTCAACATTGGTTATAAAATGAATGTTGGTTAAAAATGACTTTTAATCTTGCGTGGGTTAAAAATATTTTTGATTAAAATTATTGTTTTTATTCTTGTTGGTTACTTTGTAACCAACATTGATTAAAAACAGTGTTCTCTGCTTTCCCGCCAAACTGATAGTGCTAACTGTCAAGACACTTTATCTTTTTGTTGGTTAAAAGTTTGATCAAAGTTGATTAAAATACCAATCGCGAGACCGAACAGCGCATGCGCATATGGATTTGGAACAAATTCGCTGCGCACAAATCTATCACAGAAATTGTTTGCGATAAAAATGGAAGGCATTGTCATTCAAGTCGCTGAATGAGTGGGGACTTTCAAAGAGTTTGTCGGCGTGTTTGAAGGTGAGAAACTATTATTCATATATGTGATTGTTGTCCAGCTTAATCTTGGGAAGAAATAGATCTACAGTGTGCTCTTTCTTTCTAATTTAAACGGCTTGGGAGCAAGTTCGACCTGCTCGATCTGGACTAGACCTGGCTAAGCCAGGCCCACCGGTAGATTTACTGACTGCGCCTATGGCAGCGAGGAGGCGACGCCGGCGGTATGGCGGTGTGTTCAACTTCGCGCATGTCCATATTTCGCGGACAGGGCAATATGACAAACACTGAAACTAGAACAGTTTTTTGAGAAAAGGATATAAGCACCAATGTAGGCGTAGGCGTAGGCGTAGTCTACCGGTGGGCCTGCCTTAGTCAAGTCTAGTCCAGGTCTGAGAAGGTCGAACTTACCAAACCGCTGAAAGTAGATCACTGAGTAGATCTATTTCGTTATAAGGCTAGCTAGACAACAATTACAGATATGAAAAGAGTTTCTCCGGGGAGTTTCTCATCAAATAAATCTAACCAACAATTTGTTTAAGTTTAATCAACACCATTTTAACCAATGTTGAGCAAAATATGATTAACCAACAAATGGTTAAACATTTAACCAACAAAATAAAAGTAACCAACAAATGGTTAAACATTTAACCAACAATATGTTTTAGTTTAATCAACACCAATTTAACCAACGTTGAGCAAAATACGATTAACCAACAAATGATTAAAACTTTTAATCGACCACAGGTTAAACTTTAATCAACAGGCCGTTGATTAAAGTTTAACCTACAAATGTGTGGTTCACCTGGTAACCCTCGGTTGATTAAAATTTTAACCAACAAGATTAAAAATTTTAATCAACGTTCTAACAGTGTAACAGTGTAAATATCTTATTTTTTATCATTCCAACTTTTACGCATGTTTAATACACAATGTTCAAATACTGCAATTTTGGGAACTCTGACATGTTAGGCAGGCTCAATGTGAAGATTTACAAGCTTTTATTAATCTCAAATCTTATCAACCAGAAAAAAAAAAAAAATGAATTATAACGTATCAATATTTGTATATATCTTTTAACAGCAGTGGCGGATTTGGCGGGGGGGGGGGGGGGGGGGGGGGGGGGGGGGCACGTTAAGAGAGCCTAAAGGCTAACTGTGTAATATCAGTGAAAGCTGTTATGGTGTTCTCAGGTGTCATGCTCGGTGTCAAGTTTTAAGACCTATTGAAAGCCTCTGGTATAGAGATGCGTATACTTTTTGAACACAGTGTCACATGTTAAATCTGGGTAAGCCCCAGTGGTATACCCTATTTCACTACACTACAAACAAAATTTGTTGATGTTAATGTCCTGAATTTGATAACAGTTTCACTCAAAAGAGTTAATGAATTAGTAATGCTAGCATTGTAGATTTACTCTATGTATGTACTTTATTCTATTACATTTCAAACAATCTCAACATAATATTTGCTTTTGCCAGTAATAAAAAAAGGAAAAAAGTAATACAAAAAATTTACTTGAGAATTCATTCTAAAAAACAATTATGCAAATCCTGAATTCTTCTCCAATTCAAAATAAGTTAAGATACAGCATATGAAGACAACTTGCTTTGTGAGTCCTACAAAATAATATACCATTGTTACGATTCTACTGTATTCTTGCTTAGTATTATATTTCATGCATTTTTTTCACAAAAATAATTATATTTTATGTCTGTTATTTCTAAAGTGCATGAATTGATAAATTGCGCACTATTCTTAAAATGTAACACTTGTTTTGATTATGGTCTTGTTTGGTTTATGCTGTGTCATAAAGGCCAGAGAGAAGACAGACAGCTGATTTGACCGACGGCCCATGAGGCTAACAATAGGGAGTTTTCGAATGTATCAACGTGAACGCCGTCCTAGATCCTCCCAGCGACAATGGACTGTTTTGTGTTAACTGCATACAAAGTAGGTGAAGCATGATGCTACAATGGGTGAAGAGAGGTTCACGTTTTAGAGAAGACGGCAATACCATGTTTTACGCGTTCTCGATCTGACTAGTGGACGAGGGAGAAGCCAATGGACGGGTGAGCCGTTCTTGCACAAAGCGCGGTATGCAGTTAACACATTGTAGCTGGAAGGATATAGCACGGCGTTCACGTTGACACAAGCGAAAACTCCCTAATGTCGGTCTGCCTTCTGTAAAGTTGTCATGAGGTTTCATGGGACCAACAGTTGTATGACACATACTCTGGTGAAAATCTTCTTTAAAGCAAAGCTTGACCAGTATATAGTTTGATGTATACCCGAATAATCCTCGGTCAATACGATACACAAACCGAATCCTCACCTTCAACCCTGGATCAAACACTCTACCTAACCATAACCTGTACAAAAACATGCAGCAGTTGTCTCCCAAGCATACGTTGGAGCGCATCACCAACTTGTCAGTTTTAGGGCCTTCTGATAATATTTGAATACTCCGAAACCCTTTTCGTTTCATTATTTGTTACGTCATCAGGAGTAGGCGTACTTTCATAACCAGTGAATTATAGGTCCCTGCCATAGGCGTAGACAGGGGAGGCACAAGGAGGCCATGCACCCCCCCCCCCCCCCCCCCCTTCAGCCCCTAAAGATATCAACAACCCTATAAGTCACAGTACAAAACCCTGAGGGCACACACACACACGCACACACGTAAACACGCGCACGCAAATACCTCATGCTTCATGTAGGAATTGTAAACCCTTCCCCCCCCCCCCCCCCCCCCCCCCCCCCCGGACTCTATGTCGAAGAAAGCCTTTTTTCCCGCTTCGCCCCGGAGGTCGTCTTCCGTTGCATTGTGTCCGGCTCTCTGCTTGGATGTGCGGAAAGGTATTCGTTTGGCCTGTATTTGTCCCGTTTTCTTCAAAATAACGGTTTTTACATGCCCAAACGCCATTGACCTGCGTGGTTTGAGACGATTCGAACTATCGCAGACGTCGTGCGAGTCCGTCAATGACGAACACGCGCGTAATTTGGAAAATGACTGCGAAACACGTCTTTCTTCACTTTATTCTATATTTTTTATCATTTTTCTCATTATCTGTCAATAATAAAGGGCAGTTTGGGTGTTTCTGACCGTTCTTAAATTCATTGAGATGGTGATTTTGGTGGTGCAAAATTTGGTGGATACGGACGTTTATATATGATTACCAAATACACTCTTCATAACAGGTAATTCTCGATAGCTCAAGCGGTAGCGTCACTGCCTCAATGTCGCGAGTTCGAATCCAAGATAAATATATTTTTTTCTTTTTTCTTCTTGAGTTTGATTTTGTAGTAGTCATAGTCATAGAGTACCGAAGTGTGACGTCATACCGGCCAAGTTGTCAAGGTTGCTGGTTCCAAACAATTTTGTGCTGAACAATGGCGTGGTGATGACACCAGCTCTAAACAGTGAATTTGCCCTGCTCCAGCCCGTTGCTTGAATGATTTCGCGGTGAACCTCATGCGCGGGTTTTGTTGTTTGGAACCAGTAACCTGGACGACGGGCGAATATGACGTCAGCACTTGGGCACTCTATTGTCATTGACTTAAGATCAAAAGAAGAATAAACAGAAATAGGCGAATTTTCGCATCTCACGTGTGACAGGTGATTAAACACATATTTTTTTCCTAAGTTTCTAAGTTCGTTTATCTTTATAACTCCATACCATTTCTCCCCTACAATGTACTGCCATCATTGATAAAATTAATTTTGATCATATAATAAAAAGAAACCTATTTCTTAATATTCAAAATATGTTATGTAAAATACTTTTAATCATGTACATGTATTTCATTCTACATAAAACAACATTCTATAAACCATTTTCTTGCTTACAAAAATAAGGTCTTCATTTATGTATATTATAAATGTATCTTCAACTTGTAAAATCAGCACTGATTTTCTTATTTACTATATAAATCTATATACCTACCTATTATGCCAGTAGTCTTGACTACGGGACCCCTTCGAGAATTTAACACAAATGAGTCACAATATTGTGCGCACCCCCCGTAATCCTATTGTCCCCTTCGCCACTCACGCGCGTCAACACGCTACGGCCATCTTCCTCTTTTGCGAGCAACCCCAAGTAGAAACATGTTGCTTGCAAGGTGAGGGGAAGGAGGGAGGGTCATAGGTAGGTATATAGATTTATATAGTAAATAAGAAAATCAGTGCTGATTTTACAAATTTACTGCAATAAATCATATATACCTACCTATTATGCCAGACCAGCGCCAACTCAAAGACCGGGAGGCATGTTTCAAGCAGAAGGGAATAGGATTACACCGAAGAATGCAAAGAAGACACAGCGGCCTTCAAGGTGGCTGACGCAAACATAGCCTCACCTGCGGGAACATCCCTAAGGTAGCAAGAAATGAAGGAATTTGGCGAACGCCAATAAGCAGCCTTCAAAATTTCATCAAGCGCCACACTTTGAAACAGAGCCCAAGAAGTGCTGACACTACGAGTGTCATGAGCACGAGGCTTACTGTCGGAAAAAAGAGCCCCTGAGCCAGCAGCCCTAATAGCCTCGACAATCCATCTAGAAATGGAATCAAGAGAAGCAGGAGAAAAAAGGCTCTCTAGTGATCAGGAACAACTGATCATCCTTACGATAAGACTTAGTCTTATCAATATACCATTTGAGAGCCCTAACAGGACACCAAACTTTGTCCTCGCGCACTGACGAAAACCCAGAAAGCGGACAAAGAAAAATCTCAACAGGGCCAGAGGCAGCTGTCTGATTCTTGGCAATAAAAGAAGCCTTAGGAATCAAACTAACGCCTTTTCTCTCCCAGCGAACATGACCAGGAGTAAGGCAGAGAGCATGAAGAGTACTGCGCCTCTGCCCAGAGGCAATAGCTACCAAAAAGAGCGTCTTAACCGTAAGATGATGAAGCGAGCTTCACCTAACGGTTCAAAAGGAGGTTTCGCCAAGGCCTCCAGGACCTTAGGCAGACTCCAAGACGGCACTAACCTAGAACAAGGAGGTCGCTTCAGAAAGAACGACCGAATCAAACCACTTAACAGCGGGGAATTGGAAATCGCCGAACGGTAGCCTCGGATAGTAGAGATGGATCTCCCTTTGTCAAATAGCGAGATTAGAAAATCCGCAATTGAACCAATAGGAGCCTATAAGGGGTTTGATTTCGCTCTTTACGCCATAGGAAAAAGACCGAAAGACGGGAATTATAAATTTCCCTAGTAGAAACTCTACGACTGGACAATAAAAATTCCGCGGCTCTATCACAGAGACCCGACTGTCTCGCAAATTCCCCGACAGGGGCCAAGCAGTCAAATGAAGGGACTCTGGATTGTGGTGAAGAATCCCCGAGAGGGGCTGCAACACCAGATCCACTCTTAACGGAAGAAGGAACGGTTGAGCCGCCAGAAGGCTCATTAGCTCCGGAACCAACTCCTCCTGGGCCAAAAGGGAGCTATCACAAGCACCCGAGCCCGATCTTCCCTGATCTTCCGCAAGACTCGCGGAATCAGCTGGAAGGGAGGAAAGGCAAATCCTCGAAGATTCTCCCAACTGAGAGAGAAAGCATCGGGAGCCCAAGTTCCCCAATCGCGCGCACAGGAGCAATATATCGGAAGTAGGTGGTTTAGAACCGACGCAAAAAGATCCACTTCCAGTGGATCCAGGTAACTGCAAATGCGGCGAAAGACCTCTGGATGGAGCATCCATTCCGATGGAAGACACCTGCCCCGAGACAGAAAATCCGCAATGAGGTTTTCCTGACCGGGGATGAAAGAGGCCACGGGTGTGATCGCCATGCGACAACACCACCTCCACAGCTGTGCTGCTAGGGCATTCAGGATAGCAGAACGAGTGCCTCCCTGCAGATTGACATAAGCCGCCACAGTGACATTGTCCGTGAGGATCAGAACTGAACGACTGAAAAGTCGACTTCTGAAATGAAGCAGGGTTAAAAGAACTGCCATAAACTCCAGGACATAAATATGGGGAAGAGTCCCAAGATGAGACCAATCCCCCGCGACCGCGCTGCCATTGCAATGTCCTCCCCACCCCAACCGAGAGGCGTCCGTCGAAACCGAGATCAACGGAAGGGGGGGGGGGGTACGGAAGGACTTGCCTCGCGCAAGAACCTTTCTGGCCAGCATGAGCTTGCGAGCTGCCGAGACAATGGTGAGAAACCTGTCTCGACTGGGCCGAGCCAACTGATTCCAAATGTCCAACACAGCCCCCAGAAAAACTGGGCTGCAAGTAGGAACTAACTCTGACTTTTCCCAAAATATTAGGAAACCCAAGTCTTGAGTAAGATTGACGAGCAAACGAGTCTCGTCCAACAAACAATCGCGCGACTCCGCTAGGAGAAGCCAATCGTCCAGGTAGCAAAAATAGCCGAAGGCCGCGTCACCTCAGAGAGGCTGCCAGCACGGCTACAACCTGAGTAAAAAACCCGAGGGACTGGGCGCAGCCCGAAGGGAAGAGTGCGAAAGCGATAAGTCTCTTAGAGGAAGGAAAACCCCAGAAGATCGCGCGAAGCGCGATGAATGGGAAAGTGGAAATACGCATCTTCGAAAACTATCAAGACCGCGTAGACCTTCCTCTTGATCAACGGGAGAATGGAGGCGAGAGTCTCCATCCGAAAATGTACTGAAGTTTTCCCGAGCGCTTGGGAATAACAAAAGTCGGAGAAAGGGAAAAAGACAGCCAGTCTCTTACCCTTTCTATAGCCCACTTTTTCAACAGAGATTCAATCTCCGATGAGGCACGAGAACGAGCTAGGGCCTGTGAGGTGACCGAGTTCCTATAGCCCCTCCGGGGAGCGGGGCGGACAGATCTATGAAGAATCCATCTCGTCCGTCAAAGAGAACAAAAGCGTCCCCGGAGATGGCCTCCCAAGCGGGGAGAAAGGAACGAAGACAGCCACCAACCAAGACGCGGACAGAGGCTCGCATCGACTTAGGATGAGCATGTAAACAAGACAGAGACCTGTTATCGCGCATCGCCAAAAGCAAAGGACCCGAGACGGAACATCCGAGAGAAGCAGTGCGATGTCCGACTCCTTAACCCAAAGGGCCGTAAGAACCAAGACTCTGCGACGGTACATGACCGAGGCAGCTGCAGTGGAAAACTGACCACTGCAAACCAAACATGACGCTTAAAAGAAGCGCCGCTTCAATGCGTCCATAATCCAGCTTGAAATCCTCCGCAAGCGAAATACCCTGCGCGCGGGCTGACTGAAAGTCAGGGAAAGTTTAGAACAAAGCAATCGCTTCTACCCCACAAAGGGAGAGCGACTGAGGCTCTGCCTGCCCCAGCGATTCGGAAACCGAAGCTTGAGAGGCCGCTTCTAAAACTGGTTCCGCCTGAAATGATCGTGACAAAGGATCACGAACAAAGGCCGAAACAGTCGGATTCACCCATGAACCGCCATAAGCCTCCTCACCCGACGGAGCCCCGAGGCTGCGAGAATAGGAGGCGCATGTGATCCCGTCACAGACAAAGAAGAATAAACCATAAAAGGCTAAATGTCCGACCCAAAAAAGGGACAAAAGCAGGGGATGTGATGCCTGGTACAAGGGACCAACCCTGAGTCTGGGCAAAGCCCATCTCACACCGAACATCTCAGCTTGAGAGGCCGGTGGGTTAGCTAAACCCGACGGGCAAGAGGCAGGCAAAGCCTTGCCTCTTTTAGCCCCTTCCCTAGGCTTCCTTCTGATTGGCTCAAAAAGAGCCTAAGTCGAAACCCGCTTTTTAGAGCGTTTATTCAGTTTCGTTCGGATCCCCGAAGCCCTTCGGGAACACGAACCGAACCCTCCGCTGAGGGACGCTCACCTCCCTTTATGGGAGAAGTGCGCTGAGGGTATTGAACCCAAAGACGCGCACCAATTACCCATATCGGCTGAGCAAGAAGATGCAACAGCCATGGGCCGGGCGCCAAGGCGCCCAGTGCAAGGGCGGACCGGGATGACCCGGCATTTGCCCACCGACTACTAAAGGCATGTGAACTCGCTATTGAACCACTAGAGAGCGGCAATAGGAGAGCACTAGCAGTCACACACACAGGTCAGCACACCTGTTGCTCCGTAGAGCGCCCATAAAATGAGCTCAAGTCTACCCATCAGCTGGCCAAGCAACAGCCCGGGTAGCACTCGTTCCCCCATACGGCGTCGGCCAGGGGCTATTCAATAACCAGGTGCGAGGGCAGACTGGGACAAGATCCCAGTATACGCCCACTGACTACTAATATTATGTGAACTCTTTATTGTTCCGCCCGTGGGCAACAATAGGAGAGCACTAGTAATCGTGACCTCAGGTCAAACCGGAAGTAATCACTCGCTCCGGTGACCGCACGAGGGCAGACCGAGATGACTCGGTATGTGCCCATAGACTACTAAGGCATGTGAACTCGCTATTGAACCACTAGAGAGCGGCAATAGGAGAGCACTAGTAGTCTCGCACTCAGTGCAAGGGCGAACCGAGATGACTCGGTATTTGCCCATCGACTACTAAGTAGTCACGCACTGTTGCTCCGAAGAGCGCCCATAATTGTTAGCTCGAGCATTCCCATCAGCTGGCAATATAGACAGTTTGTAAAATCAGCACTGATTTTCTTATTTACTATATAAATCTATATACCTACCTATTATGCCTGTAGTCTTGACTACGGGACCCCTTCGAGAATTATCACACATGAGTCACAATATTGTGCGCACCCCCCGTAATCCTATTGTCCCCTTCGCCACTCACGCGCGTCAATACGCTACGGCCATCTTCCTCTTTTGCGAGCAACCCCAAGAAGAAACATGTTGCTTGCAAGGAGCGGGGAAGGAGGGAGGGTCATAGGTAGGTATATAGATTTATATAGTAAATAAGAAAATCAGTGCTGATTTTACAAATTTACTGCAATAAATCATATATACCTACCTATTATGCCAGACCAGCGCCAACTCAAAGACCGGGAGGCATGTTTCGAGCAGAAGGAAATAGGATTACACCAAATACTACAAAGAAGACACAGCGGCCTTCAAGGTGGCTGACGCAAACAAAGCTTCACCTGCGGGAATATCCCTAAGGTCGCAAGAAATGAAGGAATTGGGCGAACGCCAATAAGCAGCCTTCAAAATATCAACAAGCGCCACACCTTGAAACAGAGCCCAAGAAGTGCTGACACTACGAGTATCATGAGCACGAGGCTTACTGTCGGATAAAAGAGCCTCTGTGCCAGCGCCCTAATAGCTTCAACGATCCATCTAGAGATGGAATCAAGAGAGGCAGGAGAAAAGGGCTCTCTAGTGATCAGGAACAACTGATCATCCTTACGATAAGACTTAGTCTTATCAATATACCATTTGAGAGCCCTAACAGGACACCAAACTTTGTCCTCACGCACCGAAGAAAAGTTAGAAGCGGACAAAGAAAAATCTCAACAGGACCGGAGGCAGCTGTCTGATTCTTGGCAACGAAAGAAGCCCTAGGAATCAATCTAACACCTTTTCTCTCCCAGCGAACATGACCAGGAGTAAGACAGAGAGCATGAAGAGTACTGCGCCTCTGCCCAGAGGCAATAGCTACCAAAAAGAGCGTCTTAACCGTAAGATGATGAAGCGAAGCTTCACCCAACGGTTCGAAAGGAGGTTTCGCCAAGGCCTCCAGGACCTTAGGCAGACTCCAAGACGGCACTAACTTAGAAAGAGAAGGTCTTTTCAGAAAGAACGAACGAATCAAACCACTTAGAAGCGGGGAATTGGAAATCCCCGAACCATCTGAAAAACCCGAATGAATGGCCCCGATCGCCGAACGGTAGCCTCGGATAGTAGAAATAGATCTCCCTTTGTCAAATAACGAGATTAAGAAATCCGCAATTGAACCAATAGGAGCCTCAGAAGGGGTTTGATTTCTCTCTTTGCACCAAAGGAAAAAGACCGAAAGACGGGAATTGTAAATCTCCCTAGTAGAAACCCTACGACTAGACATTAAAAAGTCCGCGGCTCTATCAGAGAGACCCGACTGTCTTGCAGATTCCCTGACAGGGGCCAAGCAGTCAAATGAAGAGACTCCGGACTGTGGTGAAGAATCCCCGATAGGGGCTGCAACACCAGATCCGCTCTTAACGGGAGAACAAACGGTTGAGCCCTTAGGAGACTCATAAGTTCTGGAAACCAATTCCTCCTGGGCCAAAAGGGAGCTATTACGAGCACCCGCGCCCGATCTTCACTGATTTTCCGCAAGACACGCGGAATCAGATGGAAGGGAGGAAAGGCGAATCCCTGAAGGTTCTCCCAGCTGAGGGAGAAAGCATCGAGAGCCCATGCTCCCTGATCGCGAACACGGGAGCAATACTTCGGCAGCTGGTGATTTAGCACCGACGCAAATAGATCCACTTCCAGTGGACCTAGGCGACTGCGAATGCGGCAAAATACCTCCGGATGGAGCGTCCATTCCGATGGAAGATACCTGCCCCGAGACAGAAAATCCGCAATGAGGTTTTCCCGACCGTTGATGAAAGAGGCCACGGGTGTGATTGCCATGCGACGACACCACCTCCACAGCTGAGCTGCTAGGGCATTCAGAGCAACCGAACGAGTGCCTCCCTGCCGATTGATATATGCCGCCACGGTAACATTGTCCGTGAGAATCAGAACCGAACGACTGAGAAGTCGACTTCTGAAATGGAGCAAGGTCAACAGAACTGCCATAAACTCCAGGACATTGATATGAGGAAGAGTCCCAAGAAGAGACCAATCCCCCGCAACCGTGCTGCCGTTGCAGTGTCCTCCCCACCCCAACCGAGAGGCGTCCGTCGAAATCGATATCGACGGGAGAGGGGCAGGGAAGGACCTGCCTCGCGCGAGAAACACCTCGCTCGTCCAACAAGAGAGAAGAGACTTGATCTTTACTGGTACTGGAATCCAGACCAAAAGAGAGTCTTTTCCCGGCTTGAAGAACCTGAGGAGATGTCTCTGAAAGGGTCTCATGAGGAGCCGGCAGTCCTCTAAAACATCGACTAGACTGGCTAGATAACCTAGAAACTGAAGCCACTGTCTGGCCGAGACTCTTCTGGCCAGCAAGAGCTTGCGAGCCGCAGAGACAATGGTGAGAATCCTGTCTCGACTGGGCCGAGCTAACTGATTCCTTATGTCTAACACCGCCCCCAGAAAAACTGGGCTGCGAGTGGGGACTAACTCTGACTTTTCCCAATTTATTAGGAAACCTAAGTCTTGAGTAAGAGAGACGAGCAAACGAGTCTCGTCCAACAAACGATCGCGCGACTCCGCAAGGAGAAGCCAATCGTCCAGGTAACAAAACAACCGCAGGCCGCGACGCCTCAGAGAGGCCGCTAGCACCGCTACAACTTGAGTAAAAACCCGAGGGGCCGGGCGCAGCCCGAAGGGAAGAGCCCGAAAACGATAAGTCTCCGAGAGGAAGGAGAACCCCAGAAGATCGCGAGATGCGCGATGAATGGGAATGTGAAAGTACGCGTCCTTGAGATCTATGAAGAATCCGTCTCGCACGACGGAGAGAACAAACGCGTCCCCGGAGATGGCCTCCCAAGCGGGGAGAAACGCGTGAAGACGGCCACCTACCACATTCGGTTGAACAAGCGCTCGGGGAAAAACATCAAAACCCAGGCTTGGCCTTCTGCGAAGCCATCGCCTTACCACGAGTACCTCTCGAAATGCCCCTGCCACGACTCCCTCTCCCACGAGAAGGAGCTGGCTGTGGCTCAGGAGGCGGGACCCTAGACACGCGACTGCGTTGACCCGAAACGGGACCAGCAGGTCTACGCTGAACAGGGGGCCCGCGTTGGCTTAGAGCTAGTGTGAAACTGCTTAGTCATATCCGAGATCTGCTTACGCGCATCGATCTCTCTCTGAAAAACCGTAGCGAATTTACCACCAAAAAGCGAAGGACCCCGAGACGGAACATCTCGGAGAAGTTGAGCAATACCCGACTCTCTAACACCCAGTGCCGAGAGAGCCGAGGACCTGCGACGGAACGTAACCGAAGCAGCTGCGGTGGAAAGCTGCGACCACTGCAGACAAAAAAGAGTATGCAACAGGTCGTCAATAATCAGCTTGTCACCATCGGTAACATTCAACTCCTCCGCCCTGGACCTAAGGTCGGAGAGAAACCCTTGAAACGCCGACAAACGCATCCCCGACCTAACCTGGTTTTCAATATTAGACCAGATCTTATCCTCCGCCTTGAAAGCGGCGGAGGTAAGCGGATTAATCGCCCGTAAGCGACGACCAACCTCCAAAATCTCTGTGATGAGAACAAAAGGCAAAGGCCTTACCCTTGACCGCATTAGGGCGCTTAATCAACAGCGCGGCCTCAATGCGGTCATACTCCAGCTTGAAAACCTCCTCAAGAGCGATACCCTCAGAGGAATCCTGCTGCTTAAATTTCCAACGCGAAGTCGAACCCTGCGCGCGGGTTGACTGCAATTCAGGGAGATATTTGGACAACAAAGCAATCGCTTCTACCCCGCAAAGAGCGAGCGATTGAGACTCCGCCTGCCCAAGCGATTCGGGAACCGAAGCTTGAGAAGCCACATCCGAATCTGGTTCCACCCGAGTGGAATGAGACAAAGGAGCACTAACAAAGGCCTCCGCAGGCAGAGCCCCGCATGGTTCAACAAAAGTCTCCTCGCCCGGCGGAGCCCCAAGGGCCGCGGGAATAGGAGGCACATGCGAATCCGACCCAGACAAAGAGGAATCAATCACAAAAGGCTGATTAGACTCAAGGCGAGATCCCTGAATAGGGACAGAAGTCAGGGTTGAAGTAGCCGGTACAAAGGACCAACCCTGATTCTGAGCAAAAGCCCGCATCATACTGAACATGTCAGCTTGAGAGGAGCTAGCTGGGTTAGCCAGGCCAGACGGGCAAGAGGCCGGCAAAGCCTTGCCACTTTTTGCCTTCTTCTTGGCCTTTTTCTTGGCTGGCTCGACAAAAGTCGTAGCCGAAACCCTTTTCTTAGAACGCTTAATCGGATTCGTTCGGGTCCCCGAAGCCTCTTCGGAAACACAAACCGATCCCTCCGCGGAGGGGCGTTCACTTCCCATAAAGGGATTGGAGCGCTCATGGCGTAAGCCTAGAGAATCGCCCAAATCACCCATATTGGCTAAGCAAGAAGATGCAGTAGCCTTGGGTTGGGAGCTAAAAGCTCCCAGTGCGTGGGCAGACCGAGATGACTCGGTATGTGCCCGATGACTACTAAAGGCGTGTGAACCCGCTATTGGACCGCTCGAAAGCAGCAATAGGGGAGCACTAGTAGTCACGCACTCGGGTGAAAACACCTGTTGCTCCGAAGAGCGTCCATAATTGTTAGCTCGAGCATTCCCATTAGCTGGCAATGTAGACAGCCCAGGAAGTACTCGTTCCCCCATATGGCGTTTGCCGGGGCTAGGGTTTGAGAACCCAGACCAACATGGACTAAGCCCGTGGGCTGCCCTGCAGTAGTGGGGCGCGTCTCCCCTAACGGATCAGAGCGAGTGAACGCTACCGTACGGGAAACAGCCCCCCCCCCCCCCCCCCCCTCTGGTCTCAGCGACCGGGGGATTGGATTCGAGATATCCAAACCACTAGAATCTGACGCCACCCACCCCGAAACCACGGGCTTCGGAGTTGACAATCCCGATTCAGTTAACGCCACCCGTCCCGAAGCCGCAAGCTCCGAGACTGGCAAACTCTGCAAGGAAACACCACTAGGCAACTTACCCTTAGCCCTCCTCCCTCCCCCGTGTACCGCAGTACTCGGGGGAGTTCTGGAAGGCCGAGTCGTCTTGCTAGACGACTCTTCGGAAGAAGCAGGTCTCCTTGACCTAGCTGCTTCTTCTTCCGAATCCATACCACTGCAATAAAACAGACAAAGTATACTTTTTCAAATTAAGAAATACTTAACTGAATGCAGTAAATAAGGGTAAAATTATTTGGGAGATACGCACTAAAGAAATTTTCACAGCCTAAAAACCGTAAGAATAAACGCCGAACCCGAAGGCTCGGTGACAAACGGAAACACCCGCAAACACGGAAATATCTACGTGGGGCTGACCGTGAAAGAGAAAAATAAATGCCAAGAAAGGGAATCAAAAAATCCCTTGCAATCGGCAAGAGTGACTAATAAAACACAAAGTACTATAATCCAAACGAATATAGGTACCTAAAAGTGCTTTAACTATGTGAAAAAGCGCACCAAAAAGATACTATACGACCTGATTTCAGGAGCGCTGTGACTATACGTCCTAACTCGTCGGGGGCGAGCAAGAAAGAGGAAGATGGCCGTAGCGTATTGACGCGCGTGAGTGGCGAAGGGGACAATAGGATTACGGGGGGTGCGCATAATATTGTGACTCATGTGTGATAATTCTCGAAGGGGTCCCGTAGTCAAGACTACAGGCATAATAGGTAGGTATATATGATTTATTGCAGTAAATCCGGGAAGTACTCGTTCCCCCATTGGCATCGGCCGGGGGCTAGGGTTTGAGAACCCAGACCAACATGGGCTGAGCCCGTGAGCTGCCTTGCAGTAGTGGGACGCATCTCCCCTAACGGGTTTAAACGAACGGACGCTACCGTACGGGAAACACATCTCCCCCTCTGGTCTTAACGACCGGGGGATTGGATTCGAGATATCCAAACCACTTGTGGGACGCGTCTCCCCTAACGGATTTAAGCGAGTGAACGCTACCGTGCGGGAAACACATCTCCCCCTCTGATCTTAACGATCGGGGGATTGGATTCGAGATATCCAAACCACTAGTGGGACGCGTCTCTGCTAACGGATTTAAGCGAGTGAACGCTACCGTGCGGGAAACACACCACTAGAACCTGACGCCACCCACCCCGAAGCCACGGGCATCGGAGTTGACGTCCCAAGCTCAGTTAACGCCACCCGCCCCGAAGCCGCAAGCTCCGAGACTGGCAAACTCTGCAGGGAAACACCACTAGGCAACTTACCTGCAGCCCTCCTTCCTCCCCCATGTACCGAAGTACTCGGGAGAGTTCTGGAGGGCCGAGCCGTCTTGCTAGACGACTCTTCGGAAGAAGCAGGTCTCCGCGACCTAGCTGCTTCTTCTTCCGAACTCATAACACTGCAATAAAACAGACAAATATACCAAAATACTTTGACTGAGTGCAGGTAATAATAATAAATTTGGAGATACGCACAACAAATTTCACAGCAAATAACAACAAACACCGAACCCAAAGGCTCGGTGCCAAACGGAAACACCCATAAACACACAGATATAACTACGTGGGGCTAACCGTAAAAGTGAAAAATAATTGCCAAGAAAAAGGAATCAAAATCCCTTTCAATCGGCAAAAGTGACTACTAAAACACAAAGTACTATAATCTAAGAGAATATAGGTACCTAAAAGTGCTTTAAAGATGCGAAAAAGCGCGCCTAAAAGATACTAAACAGACCTGATATCAGGAGCGCTGTGACTAGACGTCCTAACTCGTCGGGGGCGAGCAAGAAAGAGGAAGATGGCCGTAGCGTGTTGACGCGCGTGAGTGGCGAAGGGGACAATAGGATTTATGTGTTGAAATTGTTTTCATTAAAAACCAAATGTTTCATGTGTGTGCAACATTCCTATAAAAAAAGGAATAGAAAATCTATGAGATATTTGATAAAATGATGTCAACAAAATATTTCCCTTCTTATAAATAAAAAATAGATATTTTTTTTTTTTAATCCATGCCTCCTCTTGTCATGCAGATAAGGCATGACAATGGATACACACAAACACTGGCGAGTTTTCGGAAATTTCTTACGATCTTTTTTGGATTTTTTTGTAAAAATACGTACGATCAAAAAGACATTCTAATTCTAAACGTTTTCCTAGGAGGATACGCCGTGGTGAAGGAGCTGTCGGTCGCGAGACTTATGAGAAAAGTGATATTTCAGGGCATTTTCCAGTCCTGCTAACCCGTGCGCAGTTAGATTGCTGGGTAAGAACGCCTGGCTTCGTGATGTAGAAGGCGTATAGCCAATTTTTTTTTTTTTTTACATTCACGAAGCCAATCCTGGCTAGGCCTGCCATAATGCAATGCATGTGAAGTTACGTGAATAATTCAATGTTCAACACTGGTCATACATGTAAAGCTCCACAAATTGTTCATCGTTCAACATTATCAAAAGTGTGATGTAATCGCGCAAATATATCACCGCGTATTGTTCATCTCCTGCCTCACTGAGCTGATGATCCGTTGACTTCGTCGTATCCAACCGGCTTCGCCGATGTTGCTAGATGCATGTCTTTCTGCACCTCCTCAAGACGGGTTGGACGGGAATTCTACCCCAGGCTATGTGCCATCTATAATCAAATGAGTCCAAAAGCATTTTCTACTATGTG
The DNA here is from genome assembly GCA_025617745.1 of Heliocidaris erythrogramma. Lineage (NCBI taxonomy): Eukaryota > Metazoa > Echinodermata > Echinoidea > Camarodonta > Echinometridae > Heliocidaris > Heliocidaris erythrogramma. Next base: position 43,196,126 of record CM046873.1, read on the forward strand.
GTTCCTTTTACAATTTTTATCGTGCAATAATTCATGGTAAACATAATTATTACAGTTTTTGCGTTGCAATGATTTCTTAGTCACACAAGTCTCTTTGAAAGTTAAATCAAGGAACTGGAAGTGGTTCACTTTCTGAAATTATTTCACTTTCCGAAATGGTTACTTTTCACAACATATTTCATGAAATCTCATTAACAATTATCCAAAACATATCTTAATTACGCACTTTAACTCAAATATTGATACTGGTTAGAGTGTATAAACTTATTCAAAGTACCAATACATTTGTATCTTATTACTTTTGATGATTTAAAAGGGACAAAGCTAACTCACCAGTGGTGCTTTAAAAAGTACAAAAAAATAACTCACCGGTGGTGCTTGATTTAATGAACCAACATTTTCTGCTCATGCGAAATGGCGGTCAACACCCCTTCAGAAAATAACCCGCAGTCAAGTCTACAATACTTCTGACAAACGGCAATTACTTTACTGCCAGTGTTCAATTCAAAGTACATTCAAAACTGCTGGAGAAGCCCTGCAAAGGCAGGTCTTCCTTCTCTACCTGGTTGGGTGTGTCTGCCCCAATACTCTCTACCACTTGCCTGCTTCAACCAGAGAGCATATGCAAGCTTAATTTGCATTTTTTACACCTGCAATTCTAAATCTGAGTATATACAAAAGAACCCTCCTGACCGAAAGGAATAAACAATAGACTCACATAAAGCCTATCCTGGGCTGAATAAAATGAGGAATGCACAAAATGCACCTTATCACAAACAATAGCCCTTCCACTTGCACTACATACTCCACCAATGGCACAAAAGACTCTTCATTCCACTCTCAATCTATCCATCTATATATATGTATAGATAAAACAGGAGAAAGGAGGAGGAAAGAGGAGAGAGGAGAGAAAAGAGGATAGTAAATACAATCCCATTTCACATGTGACACTCAGTTTCACCTTATTTTTAAATCAGCAAAAGAAAATTTTGTAATATATTCCTCTGCCGAGATTCGAACTTGCGGTCCTTTCATCGATAACGCACCAGATTATCCGACTGCGCCACAAAGAACAGCTGCTCAATGGCCTTGCTCGTTTTATCATATCCCTGCAGTTCGTTTTCATGAATATTCATGCCGACTAGTCTTGACGGAATAAACCGTATTACTGGTCATGCGCATGCGTACTCTCATCTGTAAGAACCAAGTCATGAATATTCATATTGGATAGCCCCAAAGGTACAGGAAAAAAATTAGCGTCCGGCGAATCGACATGTACGGTCCCGGGATATTGAGCAGTGCCAGTAGTTTACGTACGTACCGGAGATTTCAACAGCTAACGTTAGACTAGTGATAAAATCCAACATTACTTGTTATTTCTTAGATCAGACCTTTCATGGTACAGATACCTTAAATAATTATGCCAGTCAATTATGACTATTTTAGCTTATAGTCATGGATTTGGATTTGGATCTGGGTACTTTAATAAGGCTTTAAGGCTTTAAGATTTCTTGGGTAGGATTATTTTCTTTAGCAAAATTAAGATATATAAAGTTCTTTTTCAGAAAAAAGTTTTCTTCGTAACTTGAGTGGGGATTCACCACACTCTACTTGCAGAGCATCTGGCGATGTAAGTCTTGTCGCTCCTGTTATTTTTTTTAAACATTTATATTGAATGGTATCTAGTTCTTTTTTTTAAGTTGTAGGATGCAGAATCATATAGTTTGCCTCCGTAATCTATTATGGAACGGATGAGTCCTTTGTATATTGAATATAAAATATGACTTCTGTTACCCCAAGAGGTGCCAGAATGTATCTAGGTAAGTTTATTCTTATGTTACATCTCTCAATAACTTTATTTATATATAAGGATGCCAAAAGGGGATTTTGGAGATGCAATTATCCCACTTTTCAATTTCTATTTTAGTGTTTTTATCTATATCTATACGGTTTAAGAATGGACCCTCACCCGGACCCCATAAACCTTCTTTTATATGCATACAAGGCTTTAAGATTTCTTGGGTAGGATGATTTTCTTTAGCAAAATTAAGATATATAAAGTACTTTTTCAGAAAAAGTTTTCTTCGAAACATGAGTGGGAGTTCACCACAATCTATTTGCAGAGCATCTAGCGATGTAAGTCTTGTAGCTCCTGTTATTATTTTTAAACATTTATATTGAATGGTATCTAGTTCTTTTTTTAAGTTGTTAGATGCAGAATCATATAGTTCGCATCCGTAATCTATTATAGAACGGATGAGTCCTTTGTATATTGAATATAAAATATGACTTCTGTTACCCCAAGAGGTGCCAGAAATGTATCTAGGTAAGTTTATTCTTATGTTACATCTCTCAATATCTTTATTTATATATAAGGATGCCAACAAGGGATTTTGGAGATGCAATTATCCCATTTTTCTATTTCTATTGTAGTATTATTATCTATATCTGCACGGTTTAAGAATGGACCCTCACCCGGACCCCATAAACCTTTTTTTATATGCATACAAGGCTTTAAGATTTCTTGGGTAGGATGATTTTCTTTAGCAAAATTAAGATATATAAAGTACTTTTTCAGAAAAAGTTTTCTTCGTAACATGAGTGGGAGTTCACCACAATCTACTTGCAGAGCATCTAGCGATGTAAGTCTTGTAGCTCCTGTTATTATTTTTAAACATTTATATTGAATGGTATCTAGTTCTTTTTTTAAGTTGTTAGATGCAGAATCATATAGTTCGCATCCGTAATCTATTATAGAACGGATGAGTCCTTTGTATATTGAATATAAAATATGACTTCTGTTACCCCAAGAGGTGCCAGAAATGTATCTTAGTAAGTTTATTCTTTTGTTACATCTCTCAATAACATTATTTATATGATATCTCCAAGTGAGTCTTTTGTCAAACCAAATTCCGAGAAAGCAGTATTCCTCGTATTGCTTAATTGTTACATTATTAAGTTTGAGATTTATTTTATTATAGTTTCGATGGGTAAATGCCATGACAGCGGATTTATTGGGGGATGGTCGTAAACCCCATAACTTACACCATTTATAGATTTCATTAATTGCTCTTTGCATTCTCTTCTCTAGATACTGAATATTTGAGTTTGTTGACCAAAGTGCTATGTCATCAGCAAATAAGGAGATTTTGATTGTAGGGACAATTAGTTTAATATCATTAATCATTAAATTGAAAAGTATGGGACTAATACTACTTCCCTGTGGTATATCATTTTTCAATATGTATTTGTTTGAATAAGAATTATTTATTTTGACCGAACAATTACGATCGTTTAAAAAGGCCTGTATCCAATTAAAGATGTTGCCTCTGAGTCCAAGTTTATATATTTTAAATAAAAGTCCTTTCTTCCATAGTAGATCGTATGCCTTTTCTAAATCTAGGAAAACAGTAGTTATGAATTCCTTATTAATAATACCTTTATGAATGTCTGTTTCTAATCTTAACAGTTGATCTTTTGTACTTCTATTTTTTTGAAACCACGATTGGAACGGGTTTAAAATATTGAAAGTCTCTAGATACCACATTAATCTTTTTTTTACCATTTTTTCCATGATTTTACCTAGGACAGAAGTCAAGGAAATAGGCCTATATGATAAGGGGTTTGAAGATTCCTTTCCCTTTTTTAGGATCGGTATTTGAACCACTGTATACCATTGTTGAGGAAATACACCACCTTGCCATATTAAATTGTATATTCTCAATAAATATTCTTTAGCACACAAGGGTAAGTTTTTTATCATAGAGCTCTTAATACCGTCCTCGCCAGGAGCGGAGTTATTCATGCTGTCTATAGCCGCATGAAGCTCCTGTACGGTAAAAATCTCATTTATTGTGATTGTATAAAAGTTAGGGGTCCAATCTTTAGTGATTTCATTATTTATTATCCTATTCTCTAGAATTATTCTTTTTTTTTTTGTTTCTGCGGGGTCTATATTATTGTCCACAGATTTAAAATAATCTGCCAAGAGATTGGCTTTGTCTATAGGTTCAGTTATCAGTTTAGTATTGTCTTTGTGGTCTGTTAGATTTGAAAATTTATCTGTATTTTCATTATATTGGCGTATGTTTTTTACTTTTTTCCAGACATCTGTTAGATTTGTTAACCTATTAAGTGAGTTTGTATAAGTTGACCAATAATCCTTTTTTGCCCGTCTTATTATTTTTTGTGCCATTGCTTTTTTTTGCTTATACTCAATAAGGTTATTTAAATTAATATTACGATCTAGTTTATTTTTTGCTCTATTCCTAGCTCTTACCGCTGCCTGACAATCTTTGTTCCACCATGGTGTGGGGTTGTGGTTTGTTTTTTCCCTGCTTAATTTCAGCATAAGTTTATCGGCAGTTAATTTTTTACATGTGAGAAAGAAGTCATAATTGTCTTGTATATTATTTAAAAAGATATTTGGGTTTTGGAAGAATGTAGCAATATGTTTTTCATATAACGTCCAATTAACATTTTTACAATTCCATTTGGCTTCTAGATTGTAGTTAGTGGTACGAGTTACTGGGGTTTTGATAATGCAAAGTTGTTATTGTAATTGTATAATATAGTGGTCGCTGGCACATAATTCTGGTAAAACTTCCCATTGCATCTTATTAGCTTAATGGGGTGAAGCAAAAGATAAATCAATATGTGTATGAATGCCAGAATGAGTGTCCATTCTTGTGGCTGATCCATCATTTAATAACACTAAATTATGATATTCAATTACATTATTTATTATTCTACCATTTAAATCGGCTTTATTACTACCCCATGAGGGACTGTAGGCATTGAAATCTCCGACCACTAAAATATTTTCGAGTATTTTATTCATGTTGTTATTATCTATTTTTTCACATGGATTATAAAAATTGATTAAGGTAAAATTATAAGTGTTAAAGAATAAATCAATTTTTTGATACTCTGCTTCTACCGGGGTATCCTTAATCCTGTAGGTAATATTATTAAGTAAATAAGTGGCAAGGCCACCTCTGCCTCTATAGGACCTGTTTTTGTGTGTAATCTGGGATTTTAAACACGTTGTAATCATTGAAAAAGGTTTCCTGAATGCACATTATGTCTGGTTTGTAACTAGAGTTCTGTTTAATTATGTGGTTAAAAAAATCAGGTCCATGCGCATTCATAGACTGAGCATTCCATGGGAGTATACGTAAGGTTTTGGATACAATTGAGTCGTTTTTGGATTACTTCTGGCCCTATATTTGTTATGTTGAGGCAGCGCTTGGCTGCCTCCACAACTAAACGGATTCTATTATAGTGTGATGTATCTTTTTCTAAATTGTTGATGATAAACACGATGAATGATAATAGGTCTGAAGGGTTAATGGGGATTCCATGGTGGATTTGTCGGGGAGTAAAACTTTTGTTTGAGGGGATTGGGATTTTAGACTGTGTGGAAGTAGGATTGAAGGGGTGCTGTGGTATGCATTGTTGTTGGTGAGACGTCATGGGGCTGATTCTTTAGATTGAGTATTAACTACAGCGGGTGTGTCGTTTGCATTCTGTTTAAGATGATTACGGATGTTTTGCTTGACCGCTTGGGCATATGAGTTGGAGTTTGATGCAGGTTCGAAATGATTTTGTCTGTATTGTTTTGCCGCCTTGGCGTACGAAAGTTTATTTGTTGTTTTTATAAGTTGAATTGCATTAGCTTCTTTGTATCTTGGGCACCCTTTGTAAGCACTCGAATGTGCCCCCCGCATCTAAAGCATTTGGGACTGTCCTTGTTGGGACAATCTTGAAAGGAATGTCCTAGCCCGCATCTTACACATAGTTGAACATTGTTACACTTGTCTTGAGTATGGCCAAATTTTTGACATTTATAACATCTGATTAATGGCGGATGGTATTCAGCTACCGTGTATCTTTCGTAGAGAAATGATACACTTTCTGGGGGAGCTTCTGATTTAAATGTTAACAATACACTTGGCGTATTTACTAGTTCACCGTTTACTCTCTTTTTAAATCTTTTGGCATTAATTACATTTTGATCGTTAAGGATGTCTATAAGGTCCTCATCTGGAAGGGCTTTGTCTATTCTGTTAATTACACCTTTACAGGTCTTACTATTGTTGTTTATTAGGGATACCTCTATACCGGCTAATTGTGTTATTTTAACAGTTTCTTCTTTTTGTTTTAGGTTTTTACAACTTATGATTAGGGTACCTAGCTTTTTTTTTCATGTGGTTAACATCACCTATCTGTTTTTTTAATATCATTATAGAGTTTAACTGGGTTTACATTGCATATGTTGCTACCTGATCCTTTGAAGGTTACATTAATCTGATTATTAATGTTATGGGAGTTATCTTCATTAAAACTACTATGTATTCTCTGTCTTTTACGTTGTGGTTTTGCTGTTTTTTTCTTTGAGTTAACTGTTTGCCATTTATTTTCTTCTTCTATTGCTTTCTTCTCTAGAGGTTCGCTCTGCTGGCATGGAGCAGATTCCAGCGGCGTCCCAAAATTTAAATCAACTGCTGAGTTTACATATTCCTCCTCCCCGGAGGAGTATGGGTCATCCATAACTACGTATGTTAAGTGTTATAAGTGGATTACCTTAATTAAAATGATTAGTGTGACTTAAATTTACAACAAATTGCACGGAATTGTACGAATCAAGTAAAGTAAGTAAAGGCAAGGCTGAAGGCGCCGACAGCAGCCGAGCAGCCCACCTCCTACCTTACAATACAATGCAGTTTCCAAATCCAAATCCAATTCCGATTTCAGACACTGTTAGATTAATGTAACGCAAAAGAAAAGGAAACCAAAACTCCAAACTCGATCCAACCGGCCAACGCCGAGTTCTCTGGTGTTTTCTGAATGACACAGCCATAGGCATTTATTCAGCAAATACACCATCACATATGCAATTACATGTACAAGAAAAAGTGGTTAATACATGCAATAATCAACTCATATTTTCCAAACTTTCCTTGCTTTGACCTAGGTAAATGACCTACCAGATTAATTGGTATGAACTGTTAAATAACTTGGTTACAATCATATAAAACAAATATAACAACAAAAGTTACAGGCTAAAGTGTTGTAGTGGACTATGATCCTGTGTCTTTCAGTAATAAACTAAAACGATTCACTTGTGACTCTCACAAATTAAATCAAAATCACCATCCATCAATTCAAGAAATCAAACTCATCACGAATTAAAAACACAGAATTAAAAGACCAACTACTTTTTTTTAAGGGGTTCAATGGGTTATATTATTAATACCCCACAAGAGATATAGATACATAAGATACATAAAATGAATCAAGGCCAAGAATGTAAAATTGTTGCTGGCCTAAATAATGGTTCACTAAATTCAAAAAATGAGTTTATGTAACGATTGACTAAATGTTATGCCTTAAAATATAGTGTCAATGAAATTTATAAATTGATGGCAATAAAATAAAACAATTTGGAATTAATTCCTTTTTGTATAACAAAATTTAAAATGTGTCTAACGTAATTAAGCTGAACACAACTTACGAGCTGGCATGATAAATTACGTAAAAAATAGGAAAGATGTTCAAAGACAAACTCTGTTAAATGTTAAGTCCATGCGGGTGATGCGACGAGCATGGGCGTTAATCGTTACGTAACTCTATTCATCATGGGGGGGGGGGGGGCGGCTATTGTGTCGTCCACGATTAACGCCCATGGCGACGAAAAGTGATCAGGAACTCGACGTGGTGATGTGGTGATGTCGCAGCCGATGTCAAATAAGTCGGCGATATCAAAAGAGTGTTCGCTGGAAATCAGAAGAAACGATGAAATTCGGTGACAAGCATCAATGTTGTTGAAAGATGTTGGTAACAAAAAGTTCGGTGACGAAGAAGGAGCTTGAAAAGTTGGTAAATCAAGCAATGTTGAACAGCGATATCGAAAAAGTTTGAAGGTTGCCAGTCCCAGACATGGCCCGCTGAATCTCGGTGAAGTTCATGCAGTGACGCCGGGGAAAAATCAGTTCAATCCCCGCATGGTAAATAAAACAAACTTATAGCAGAATGGCAACTGTTCCTTTAACGTGTTGCTATGTCAGGAACATTGCGAAAAAACCAAGTGCCGAGGTGTGCTGCTATATGATTGGTCCTCGCAACGGTAACCCTCGGAAACGTAATAACAAATTACCATAAAGAACTTACGTAAGGAACATGTGTTCAGCATGCCTAAGTACCTAACGTTACAATAATACAGGTTGCTCACATGGCTTAGTTTTTCTAAACCCATTCGCTGCCAAGGTTTTTTTTTAATAGTTAATTAAATGCAAAAAAAAATCACTATATCAAAACGAGGCACTATAGTGTAACTAAAACATCCTCTTTTCTTAGAAACGGAATATGATCGATCTCACATTTTGATAAAATGTTATTTCAATGCGGTAATCGGCCAAAACGATCATTTCTATACTAAAACTTAAGCTTTTCTACAAAATTAAACCCAATTTCGTTACACAGCCTCCCTCCTTCGGTTAGCTTGGACCCCGAGCGAAAACTACTCAAAGTCCCAAAAGAAAACTAAATAACAAGTTACTTCAGGAAACTATGACAGGAAAACCACCTACAGTTACCAGAATGATATTCCTCTGGCATGGTCCTCCTGGGACTAATATCAAATATTCATCACAGTAAATCCAAAGTTCCTCAGAACTACTCCTAAAATCCGTTCTTGCTTATTATCTTCTAAAACTAACAAAACCTGAATAAATGTTACTTAGTGGTACATTTTACTGGTACAATTTCTACACCTTTTCTCTTAAAGAGCAATAACACCAAACATAAATTATGTAACACAATACAAAAAATGTTAAACTACGTTATCTGTACAATGAACTATCAAACTTAGTACTACAGTTCATGACCACAGTCCATCATTTCTCTCCTTCAGTCTCTTGCGTCGACGTGCCAACCAAGACCATGCATGTCTCACGGTGCGATACGTCGAACTCCGAATTCTGATACTGCTCTGAGAAACGAGGAGTTGAAGTGAACCTGCACTGTTGTTCCAGATGCACGCTGCGTCGTTTCTTCCTTCTGCCCTTTCTGCGCCTTGACTTCTGCGTACCAAGTTCGGGTCTGGCATCACTCTCTGGTTGCGACCTGGCTCTCTCAACTGGGTGTTGTTCTTGTGCTTCTATGTGTAGCACCTGTCCTGGCTCTGATGCGGGAGTTTCTTTGCATGGAACCGTGCCCCATGGAGTACGCAGCTCCAACTTCCGGCAGTCAAGAACGGCGTTCGTTTGGATTAAGAAATCCAAGCCTAGAATGCCCTGATTCTTCACCTTTGCTACCGTGATGAGGGTGTTGAAAAGCCAGTTGCCTATCTGCACTTCAAGCATCGCCTTCCCTCTGACTCGTACTGGTGTGCCATCTGCTTGCTTCACAATTGTCGAAACTGGCTGCAAAACCGGCTTCCTGTCTTCGGCGATCTGGTCGAAAACAGCTTCTGATATGAAGGTGGTTGTGGACCCAGTATCTACCAGCATGGTGAGAGGCTGACCATTCACCTTCCCATCTAGAAACAACCCCTTTCTGCTTCCTCTACCTGATGCACCAAGTGGACTGACCTGCTCACTGTCATCTGTATTTCTGCTCTGTTCGGCATTCTGTCGGGTACTCCCATTCAACCCATCTGGTGCTGGTGGCGGTTGCGGTGGACCCGGACTACCATGTTGTGCAGTATACATGTCCTGTGGATTGCCACCATTTAACGGGGGCATCTCGTTTTTCCGAAGGTTCGTTTTTCCGAAGGTTCGTATTTCCGAAACACTAATTTCCCATGCCTGGGGGTTCATAATTCCGAAAATGAAAAAGGGTTCGTAATTCCGAACATTTGTTGCATTATTCCGAAGGTTCGTTATTCCGAAGGTTCATTTATCCGAAGGTTCGTTTATCCGAAGGTTCATAATTCCGAAAATGAAATAGGGTTCATATTTCCGAAGGTTCGTATTTCCGAAAATGAAAAAGGGTTCATAATTCCGAAGGTTCGTATTTCCGAAAATGAAAAAGGGTTCGTATTTCCGAAAATGAAATAAGGTTCGTATTTCCGAAAATGAAAAAGGGTTCGTATTTCCGAAAATGAAATAGGGTTCGTATTTCCGAAAGTGAAATAAGGTTCGTATTTCCGAAAATGAAATAGGGTTCGTATTTCCGAAAAATGAAATAGGGTTCATAATTCCTGGTAAAAAAAGGCGAATTCATCAGGAGCAGAGGTGTAGCAACGTGGGGGGGGGGGGAGGGCACGCCCCCACCCCTCCCTCATCGGATGGCGAAAAAAAAAGAAAAAAAAGAAAATGGAATAGGAAAGAAGACGGTTGGACCCCTTCCGGCAAATACCCCCCCCCCCCCCCAACCCTCTTCCACCAGCGGCGTCTTAGATTAGCTTTAAGATTATTCCAAAAGACTTGTGCCTCCAATGGTGCCAGTGCTCCCACAATGGCTAGACTCTAGCTACGCCACTGTTAAAGGGAAAATTTAGGGTAACGATAGGATATTATGGTTTTAATTGCCATCTTCAAAAAGCGGATCTCTTTTCGACGGAAAGCACCTCCCCCACCCCCGCAATGAATAAAAAAATGAAATGGAGACACAAAACTGGGAAGGTTTATAAAAGAGGAGAGAAGAGAAAAGAGACGAAAATAAGAGGACGAGATTAGAAAAATCGAATAAGTGTTTATGTGGGGGTGCGTGTGTGGAGGTGTCGTAGTCGAACGGTTTACAGCGCTTGACTGGAAACGCAAAGGTTGGGGGTTTGATCCCTGTTACGGCACCTGTGGCCTTTTTGTTGTAAAAAATATGATAGCAACTTTCCTTTTTTTTAATTTACGAGCGCGCGAAGCTAGCGACCAAAAATAATTGTGCCTTTCCGTTGTGAAAAATCATAAAAATAACATATTTCGGCATATAATGACTGGAATATGAGGATATTCGGGCACCTCACTCCCTGAATATGAGGTGTGAGTTGCCGGAATATCGGCACTTTCAAAATCCGGGGGAGGGGGGTTGGCTGCAGCAGGCCCCCTTCTCGTACGCCTATGCCTAGGCCTATGTTAAGTACACAGTTGCGATTGATTTTAACTTGCGATTGTTTCAAATAAATCGCTTCAACTCCTTATAAGGCGGGGCACTGGTTGATAAAAGCCATTAATTTAGGTCAGAATGTTTTCTTCTCCATGTGTAATTCCTTATTTCTATTTTTTACGATGAGGATTGTTTTACTCTCAATGTCTTTTAGTGTTTTGTAATTCGTTATGCTTGTAAAAGTTATTTCAAACTTCAGGTCAGCGGTTGTAACTGTTAAAAACGCAGACTGTGCAGTAAAATGAAGTAATTCATTAGAATCTGTACAAATTTATTATGCTGTAAGCAGCTGTATAAAATGAAAGATTTTCATCCATGTTTAGAAATGATGGTATTTTGGCAAAGTTAAAGAACATGTTCAAAGATTTTAATCTATTTATGCGGCATAGATAGTTAGGATTATTCCCTGTATGATAATTATTTTAGCCCGTCTGAAAGAAAACTTAACATTTTGATCCACTATTCTTCAAATTTGGTTGTATGTTGCTTTTAATCATTATCATTATATTCAATTAGCGATTGCACCTGACCTATATACTTACACATAATATGCCAGTATAAAGAGTTATTTTTATTCTTCAGATGCGGTGTGCTACATAGCAGTGGCTTTAACATTTTTGTTGTTGCTCACTTGTTATCTTTCTTTTCTTGAATTTGGTTTTCTTAAGAAGTAGCTGCTGCACGGCTTTTGTAAAGTTCTGTTGGAATTGTAAAGTGTTTGAAAACTATCTGCGTCATAGATCATTTCAGATATGCGGCAAACAAAATGCTGTATAGTTGTGTAAGCAAGGTCATTACTTACAGCATACTATGCTGCATTTCATTCATTTACCTCTACAATTTAAGATTTTAATCTGTTTTAAGAAATGTTAATACTTTTTCAAGGTTACAAAACATGCTCAATGATTTCAGTCTGCCCTGCTGCATAAATTGTTTAAGATATTTTGCATTATAGTTTGGTTTTACTTTTGTTTCCTTTTATGATAATCATATCAGCCTGATGATAAGACTCCTTCTTTAACTTGTTACGATCCATCTTTCTTCGGCTTTGGTTGTTTATGGTATATATTCATTTATTTATTGTATTACTAGTATTATTTGTATTATTATTATTGTTATTATTATGATTATCATTATTATCATTATTATTAGTACTAGTATTATTTGTTTTATCATTTTTATTATAATTATTACTATATTATCAGTATTATAATTTTTATTATTGATAATATTATTGTTGTTGTTGTTATTATTGTTATTATTATTATTAAAATTGTTATTATGAAGTGGACTACCCAGAATTACGATGTCGATGTCATTTTGGATGGAGTTATGCGACCAGACTTAGATATTGCACCGGTTACTCTACTATTGCTTCTTTTATTTCCCTTGTCATGATCGTATAATTGGCCTATAGCCTATACGTATCAATAATATGCTTGTTATAATATGTTGTGCTACTTGCCAGGCTATTTATTAAACATAGCAGTGACTCCTTTATGAACTCTCTGTATTATTAATGTTGCTGTTTTTATTGCTGTTGTTGTTTTGGGGACCGGAGGGGAGGGCTTGTAGAGTCATCTACAGAGCCATATTACAGACTTCGGCCAACTCGGTTTATTTGGGCACAACATGGCGTATATTCCTTTGTTTAGTGCTTGCCTAACAAAGCAACAAGCGCCATATTGCTACCTACATGGAGCCGAGTTGGCCAAACTCTGTAATAGATGGCTCTGAGGGCTAGGGATGCAGGACGCCCCCACCTTATTTTTAGTATACACTTTTCATAGTATACTTTTTAAATCACAATTTATGTTGAATGTTGACGAAGTAATTACATCTTAAAGATAATAAAGTGTCAATGATTGGCTCGCTGGAATCCAGCAGCGTGGTGCCCGAACATCCTTTTATTTTGGGAAGCGAGATGGTCGGCTATCCTTATCTGTGGGCGGGAAGGTACTCAAAATGTTATCGTTGTTTGGATTATCTGGTAACAAAATCATTATTCTATAGACAATATCTCCTTTTTTTTACTTGCTCACTAGCGCGTAAGATTTAGAAACGGAATAGTTTAGGACAGGGAACGCCCTTCATTAGGGCGAGTGAAGTGCCCAAATATTCCATATTCGGCAGCAGGGTTAAGTAATATTATTCATGGCTCATTATTACATGTTCTATATTTGTCTTTTGATGGCGAAATTGCATTTCCATTACAATAAAAAAAAGGGTTTTATGTTTTTTTCTAACTCGCTTCGCTCGCTTGCAAATTGTAGAAACGGGGAGTATGATATTCTGCCAAGAGGCATCAGCTCCCCCTTTCAAAAACATTACGTGGCCATTTTCTGCTTGTAAAGATCTACTTGGAACTTTGGTGTGTCTCATTTTCCAAAGCGGTATATACATTATATAAATAACTTCAAGCCAATTTCGTTGTAGCAAATTTAATCCGGAATCCGATCATTCACTTTCTGCAATACATCAGTATGTATTTTAATCACCGAAGTAATATCATTTTATGAGAAATGAAACATGTATTCCTGAGGCGCTCGCTCTCTACGCTCGCTCACAAATATTGGTTATTATAATAGGAACAATGATAATAATGATAATAATATTAATAATAACAATAATGATGATAATAATAATAATTATAATAATAATAATAATCATAATAATAATAATGATAATATTGATAGGAATTACGATAATATAATTTTTTCTCTGGATTTTATTATAATTGTTATCATCATTGTTATGATTATTGAGTACGAGATGAATATCTTTACACTTGGCCGTCTTTCCCCTCCTCCCTATCCGAAATACGGATTGACGCCGTATTCTCTGAATTTACAACCTTTTTTCATTTTCGGAAATACGAACCCTTTTTCATTTTCGGAAATACGAACCCTTTTTCATTTTCGGAAATACGAACCCTATTTCATTTTCGGAAATACGAACCCTTTTTCATTTTCGGAAATACGAACCCTTTTTCATTTTCGGAAATACGAACCCTTTTTCATTTTCGGAAATGCGAACCTCATTTCATTTTCGGAAATACGAACCTTCGGAATTATGAACCCTATTTCATTTTCGGAAAAAAGAACCTTCGGAAAAACGAACCTTCGGAGTAACGAACCTTCGGAATAACGAACCTTCGGAATTATGAACCTTCGGAAAAACGAACCTTCGGAAATACGAACCTTCGGAAAAACGACATGTAACCCATTTAACACCTCTGGAACCAGTTCTGCCTGTGGAACTTCGTTTCCTCTCTGATAGTTGTAGTCCCTCTGGTAGTTGTAATCCAGGTGACTAATTTTTGCTTCAGCTTTGGCGATTACAGCTTCCAAGGCCTTCTCTAATCGCTGTAAGTTGCTGACCTGTGTCATTGGTTCTACTTCCTCCAGAACTCGACTGTAATGAGGTGTTCGCCTGCTATCATGCCTCCTAACCTCCATCTTGAGAAATGCTTCAGCGCTGCTTCTACTGCAGCATCCAGCGTGCGTGGTTGTGCATGAAACAATCCTTCCCGGATGGGGCTATCCAATCTAAATATTCATGAAAGAGACTATAAGTATCGGACTTGTATTTTCTTACTCAGTTTCACCTTATTTTTAAATCAGCAAAACAAAATTTCTTAATATATTCCTCTGCCGAGATTCGAACTTGGGGTCCTTTCATCGATAGCGCACCAGATTATCCGACTGCGCCACACAGAACAGCTGCTCAATAGCCTTGCTCGTTTTATCATATCCCTACAGTTCGTTTTCATGAATATTCATGCCGACTAGTCTTGACGGAATAAACCGTATTACTGGTCATGCGCATGTGTACTCTCATCTCTAAGACCCAAGTCATGAATATTCATATCGGATAGCCCCAAAGGTACAGGAAAAAAAATTTAGCTTCCCGGATATCTGGATTCTCAATGGCATCAAGGAAATGACCACGAGCCAGCCTATCTTGTCCATTCTCGTCAAATTCTGGATATGCCAGCACTGACAGGTCTCGTATCTTCTGACCTAGCTCTTGCAAAGATTCATTTGGTCCTCGACGATACTGGCGGAGTTCGGCCAGGTACACTTCAGCTTTCCCTGCAGGACCAAATCGTTTCTGCAATCTAGCAACCAAAGTCTCGTACGTTAAACGTACACCAGGTTGTTGAGAAAGCAGTTTAACAGCTGGCCCTCTCATGCAGGCTGAAAGATACCGCACTGCTTCATCTTTCGTCCAGCCATTCACTCTGCTGCAAGCTTCGAAGTGAGTCAAATAGTCCAGAACTGATCCATGCCCGTCAAACTTGTCTGGAAGTACATTTGGTTTTCTATTAACCAAATCTGCTCTGTAACTGCCATCTTGTGGATGCAATGATGTAGGCACTTTTGTTTGCCCCCTGAAGGTGGAAGCAAACTGCACACTTCTTGGTTCTGCATGTCCAGTAGCTCCGACGTCCGGTTGTGCATAAATTGGGGAATCTGCCCATTGAGACGTGGTAATTGACGACGGTTCTCTTTGTTCCCTGGAACCAACGTCTGTCCTTGGAGCAGATTTCACAGTTGGCGTGTTTGCCAACGATGCCCGAAGTTCTCTCATCATTTGGTCTACCTCGACCATACTTCTCTCTAAGTATGCCATGACAGCAGCTGGTGACGGTGTTTGTTCCATATTGGTGGATTTGTACTGGTCGGCAAATCCCACTCCTGACACCACGTGTAACGAAATCGACGCTGCTTCCTCCAGCTGCGGTTTCGGTCAGGATAGCCCGGGCTGAGGACGTGGTACGTTTGGCGGAAATATACCACCTTGTCGAACCTACTTTCTCTTCAAACCGTCACTACGGCGCTATTTCTGCTAGTTTACTCTTCAGAAGTACGCAGTACCGCACGACCATGTCCAGAAGTACGCATCACCGCACGACCATGTCCAGACCTCGTTTTCAGTAGATTGTCATCCACCAGCTTCCCTGCGTTGAGGTGTTAAGACAGCCAGGCAAAAGCCAAGAAATCAATCACTGGCGCAGCGATTGAACAAGTTATCCTCGAAACCTTCCAAATCAATACTTGGAAAGACTGTGCAAAACCATCATTTGAATCATTTGGCCCGCACACCAAGCCAGCCTGAAACATCAGCCACCGTACTATCAGGCTCGGTGAGCGCTGACTTGGCATACAGTGAATGACTCAGCCATAGACATTTATTCAGCGAATACACCATAACATATGCAATTACATGTACAAGAAAAAGTGGTTAATACATGCAATAATCAACTCATATTTTCCAAACTTTTTTCCCATACTCCCCGGAGGAGTATGGGTCATCCATAACTACGTATGTTAAGTGTTATAAGTGGATTACCTTAATTAAAATGATTAGTGTGACTTAAATTTACAACAAATTGCAAGGAATTGTACGAATCAAGTAAAGTAAGTAAAGTAAGTAAGTAAAGACAAGACTGAAGGCGCCGACTTAAATTTACAACTTAAATTTACAACAAATTGCACGGAATTGTACGAATCAAGTAAAGTAAGTAAAGTAAGTAAGTAAAGGCAAGGCTGAAGGCTCCGACAGCAGCCGAGCAGCCCACCTCCTACCTTACAATACAATGCAGTTTCCAAATCCAAATCCAATTCCGATTTCAGACACTGTTGGATTAATGTAACGCAAAAGAAAAGGAAACCAAAACTCCAAACTCGATCCAACCGGCCAACGCCGAGTTCTCTGGTGTTTTCTGAATGACACAGCCATAGGCATTTATTCAGCAAATACACCATAACATATGCAATTACATGTACAAGAAAAAGTGGTTAATACATGCAATAATCAACTCATATTTTCCAAACTTTCCTTGCTTTGACCTAGGTAAATGACCTACCAGATTAATTGGTATGAACTGCTAAATAACTTGGTTACAATCATATAAAACAAATATAACAACAACAAAAGTTACAGGCTAAAGTGTAACTAAAACATCCTCTTTTCTTAGAAACGTAACATGATCGATCTCACATTTTGATAAAATGTTATTTCAATGCGGTAATCGGCCAAAACGATCATTTCTATACTAAAACTTAAGCTTTTCTACAAAATTAAACCCAATTTCGTTACAATATGTATATGCATGGGAGGTGTAAGGGTGCATACAGTGAGAAATGTGTAATAAAAATTGGGCACGGGGCCTGCATGGGTGATGGAAGGAGTAAAATAAACTAAGTGGGAGTGGAAAGTATAATGTAAGGAAGGGGAGTAAAAAGATGTATTAATCATTTTCCTCCTGGATGTTGAGTCCATGAGGTTGGATGGTGCGAAGTCGTCTCATCCAGTACTTCTCCCTGCTGGTTCGGACTGTGTCAGGACGGGTACCTAAAGACTTAATGCCCAGTAGAATCATGTCGGTGATGGAATGGTTAGGAAGGTTAAAATGGTGGCCCACTGGAGTGTCAAGCCTGGCTGTGTTGACAGTGGATCTGTGCCCATAGAAGCGTCTCTTGAGTGTGGTCTTGGTTTCCCCTACGTACTGGGTACTGGGTCCTGCAAGTGATATTACCCTTGGTTTGGTGAGGGAGGTTGGTAGAGTTGCTGGTGAAAGTGTTGCCCTCGTGGATTTTTACTCCATTTTACTCCATTGGCTCGCTATTATTGGATAAGCAGTTTTCAGCAGCTTGTTTTCCATATATTGGAAGGTGTAATAGGCCTATATTCCTACTTATTGGCCTAAATCATTTTTCTAATAAGATGTCAGAAAAGGGTATAAATAAAGATATTCCAACACCCGGTATCGTCTCCTACTCATTTACATGGGGGCTGTAATTTTCTTGCTGATTTGGAGTTGTACATGCACCATTGAGAAATGTTCCGGTCAGGAAGATATTTCGAATCCAAGACCTAAATTGATTTTCTTCATTACCTAAAATCCCATATGCGACGAAAAATATAAAGTGGGTGTTTACATGTATTATAAAAATTAAATCTTTATAATGATATTTTTAAATTGTCTGGTTTTGCTTAACAAAAATCTATTTTCTTGGGTTTGCCAAACAGAGCAGAACATAATATATGCAGCATGCATTCTGACTTTTCAAGTCCATTATCCGAAAGCAGGTGAATGCATAGTTTGCCGCTATAGATGCTCAGGGAAGAAGCATCCATATAATTTGAATTAATTTGTTCCATACCATGCGTCACAGTATCGAGAAAATAGATTTCTATTAAGCGAATATCGATTTTCAACAGAAATATATAAGGAAATCATTAGTTTAAAATAAATTGACATATCTATTCTATATTTTTAATCTTAAATGGGTTTTTAATTTTGAAAAAGGCAATTGGGCATTTGGATTAAGAAAATCTTGATGTACACATAAAAAAATGGCAGCCCCCATGTACAGCTAGCAGACGATACATATTGCTAATTAATATTGATTAATTTTGCTCAGAAAATCTTGATTCCTATCGATCTCGTATATTTTGACGCGAAGCCATATAGTTTAACAAGTAGGAATAAATAACACCTTTGAACACTATCGTCTTTATTTTTTGAGGTTAATTCCCCTTCAAGAACTGCCGCGCGCAAGCTGAACTTGACATTATGAAACCTCAAGTTTGTAACATTATTTATGTTTTGGAGAAAAGGGGGATTCTTCAAAATAATTTTGCCTAAATTCCGATTTTGTACCTCCTCCTAGCCATTGTTCTAACATTGTGACATTAACTCTTGCTGTGTCAAGGGGTTTAGCTCTCTTCAAGATTTTACCAAACTGTGATCAATGCTTACTTTTCAAATGTCTGCACTTCATTAATCATCTATCATTTCACAAAATATTGTGTACAAAACCTATAGGAAATTTATCACCATTTCTTATGATACCAAACATTATTCCTTTAACAACTTTATGAATAACAGTTATTGAAAATTACATCTGAGTTTGTCTTTTCCCCGATATTTTATGGTTTCTCGTTTGTTTTTTGTTGTTTAATGTTGCAATAAGGTAATATCTTTTTAGAAAATTACAATTTTCTTTGAAAATTCTATGGTAGCATATAATTATAATCATATATTTAGAATGCTTGATTTATGCTCAAAGTTTTGATATACATTTACCATCTAGTAGGGTATCTAAGAGGGGTATCCAATCACCCCCCACAGGACTAAACAAAACCAACTTTTTTAACTTCTTCATAATATACTTAAAAACATTCAAGATGTTAACAAGAAAAAAAAAGTGCCCCGAATATGGAAAATCAAGGGGGCGTCAAGGTGGTCAAAAAATGCCCTTTTCAAATTTTGTTGAGAGGTCCTTTTGTACTTCCGTCACATTTTGACCTGTAACTTTCTGTATGGTCATCAGATGAGTATGAAAATTGGTAGCGTTTTGCCAGTACTGTTCTACACATTTTGATATAAAAAATATATCCATATCAAAATGTATGTTGCCATGGCAACGGTTATCATGAATGAAAATCTAACTAGAATAGAAGAATTTCATATTTTTTTCAAAGAAAATTGCTTAGACATGAAAACAATCACTTCAGTATGAGTTTGATGCAATATTCACGGTGTTCAATGACATTTCCTATCACTTTGAAAGATATACAACATATATTGATAAAAGGAACTCAATTGCATATTGGCATAGTGATATGTTATGCGTATTACAAACCTATTGTTTTCGCGTATTTTTCAAGATTTCGCAGTCTTTATGCATTAAGAATACGGACAGCTTAATTTTAACCTGCAACCCTGTTTTGTGATAATCTGATTATAATAAAGCTTGATGTTGATGTGTGTACCGATATGTCACTCATTTTGACACATGTTATAATATATGTTGTCATGACAACCATTGTTATAACTGGTAAACTCACCCCCCCCCCTTTGTTTGCGTTTAGAATTACTAAGAAGGACGTATTACGGTATCTAAGAGGGGTATCCGTGCACCCCCATGACTAAACGAAATCGACTGTTTTAACTTCTTCATAGTATGCTTAAAACATTCAAGAAGTTAACAAGAAAAAAAAGTGGCCCCTCTTAGGGAAAATCAAGGGGACGTCAAGGTGGTCAAAAATGCCCTTTTCAAATTTTGTTGAGAGGTCCTTTTGTACTACCGTCACATTTTGACCTGTAACTTTCTGTATGGTCATCAGATTGGTATGAAAATTGGTAGCGTTCTTGCCAGTACTGTTCTACACATTGTGATATAAAAATATATATCCATATCAAAATGTATGTTGCCATGGCAACAGTTATCATGAATGAAAATCTAACTAGAATAGAAGAATTTCATATTTTTTCAAAGAAAATTGCTTAGACATGAAAACAATCACTTCAGTATGAGTTTGATGCAATATTCATGGTGTTTAATGACATTTCCTATCACTTTGAAACATATGCAACATATATTGATAAAAGGAACTCAATTGCATTTTGGCACAGTAATATGTTATGCGTATTACACACCTACTGTTTTCGCGTATTTTTCAAGATTTCGCAGTCTTTATGCATTAAGAATACGGACAGCTTCATTTTAACCCGCAACCCTGTTTTGGGTTAATCTGATTATAATATAGTTTGATGTTGATGTGTGTACCGATATGTCACTCATTTTGACACATGTTATACACTCCAAATTTTATTAACCAAAATGGAAATTATTTTTGCCCAATTGATCGTGGGCCCGGCAGCCACTGTGCAGCGCCAGATCGACATTGCTCAATCCTTTCAATTGTTGAACGCCAAACAAGGTAGCAGCAACTCCCATCTTTTAATGTCTTTTTGGTTTGACGCGGCCGAGGTTCGAACCCACGACCTCCCGATTGTGAGGCGGACGCTCTAGTGACTGAGCCAACACATCGATATTAAAATAGAAAATGAACCGCACTGGCCGGGAAACGAACCCGGGCCACCAGCGTGGCAGGTGAGAATTCTACCACTGAACCACCAGTGCTCCACTAGTTATAAACAAGTTATAATATCTGTTGTCATGACAACCCTTGTTATAACTGGTCAATTCACCCCCCCCCCCCCTTTTGCGACTGTTTTAACTTCTTCATAGTATGCTTAAAACATCAAGATGTTAACAAGAAAAAAAGTGGCCCCTCTTAGGGAAAATGAAGGGGGCGTCAAGATGGTTAAAAAATGCCCTTTTCAAATCTTGTTGAGAGGTCCTTTGGTACTACCGTCACATTTTGACCTGTAACTTTCTGTATGGTCATCAGATTGGTATGAAACTTGGTAGCATTCTTGCCAGTACTGTTCTACACATTTTGATATAAAGAAAATATATCCATGTCAAAATGTATATTGTCATGGCAACAGTTATCATGAATGAAAATCTAAGTAGAATAGAAGAATTTCATATTTTTTTTCAAAGAAAATTGCTTAGACATGAAAACAATCACTTCAGTATGAGTTTGATACAATATTGTGGTGTTTAATGACATTCCCATCACTCTGGAGCATACACAACATAATAAGAGGAACTCAATTATCTGTTGCCATAGTAGCATGTTATGCGTATTACAAACCTCTTGTTTTCGCATATTTTTTTTTCCAGATTTCTCAGTTTGACACAGTAAGCATAATTAACTTCCTAATTTTAACCTGCAATTCTATGATAATCGACTATAAGAAAAAAAAAAGATGACGATCACTATGCCACACAATTTGATAATATGAGAATTTCTGTTGCCATGGCAACTGCTGGTAATACAATACAATACCAGACCATACCACACCATGCAAACATATTCGTTTTCTAACATATTTTAAGGAACCCGTGCTAAATGTTTTAGCACTAAGTTTGTCTAGCTGATGTGTGATACATGGAGATATAAGTGACAACACATCTGTTATTTTAATTTTTTTTCTCTTTTAAAGAAACACACTCACACACGTGTTATATGCCCAAATACCACTTATCTAATGTACGATATAAAAGAGCAATTAATTATCTTTTTTTTTCTTTTTCCCTCTTTCTTTTATAATTCTTTGCTTGTCATAAATCAGTGTCCCCTAACTTTTGAAAAGAGATTTATTAACATGTACCATCACCCCATCCTGACTCCCAGTCAGGATGGGGTGATGGTATATGTTGTAGGGGAGGTGAGATACATGTAGGTTAGGACTTTGTTAGGTGGATGGGATAATTAAGGGTAAAGAGGACATTACCCCCCCCCCCCCCCCCCCCCCCCCCCCCCCCCCTCTCCCCCCCCCCCCCCCCTCTCTCTCGCTTCATATGACAATTCGTATGCATTGGTCTGTACATTGGTCTCTACCAATGTAGTAAAAAAATATACTTTTTTATTATACAGACTAATAAGAAGATTACATGAAAATGAGGAGATAGATTTTGTATCTTCCTGGCTAACATGTATTGAAAGCATATTGAATAATGCAGGATTCACTAATGTGTGGCTTTCTCAGGGCAATGGATTTAATACCGATTGGATTTTAGGTGCACTACGTTTGAGACTAGCTGATATGTTTAAACAGGAATGGCGAGCAGCAACCTGGATTATAGGATTTTTAAACTTGAGCTAGAGTTTGAAAAATATTTGTACCTCTTGAATAGCGCAGATGCAACACTATTATGTAAATTTAGATGTCGAAAACATAGATTACCAGTTAATAACAGTCGTTTCAACTCTGATTTGTTAAATGAAAGTCTATGCACACTCTGTACATCATTAGATATTGGTGATGAATATCACTATTTGCTTGTTTGCCCATTTTTATTAATAAGAGAAAACTGTACTTGTCTGATTTTAATATACATAGACGAAATACAACAGTAATGGCGGAAATTCTTCTTACAAAAAATGCTTGCCATCTTAAAATTATTATGCAGCAATTTACATGTAAATAAAAAGAGGATGGAGATGTTGATGTTGTAAGTGACAATCAAAGTCAGGTAGTTACACGTAGTGGTAGAATAGTTAACAACCCTATACGTCTAGTACTTTAGTTGTATTTACACTGTATATATATATATATATACATGTATATATAAGCGTGAGAGATAAAATGAGACGGGACGTAGCTCTCGGTTAACCTAGATTTTAATTCCAAGCTTTCGGCCTCATTTGGCCTTCTTCAGGGTCTACCAAGACAAATCAAAATTAAATGAAAACAAAATGAATATAGCATGACAATGCGAACATAAATAATGTTCAAATATACGTACCCGCTTCACTTAACGCCGTCCGGCGCAATCGCATTATAATAGACACAAGATATAAGTGACAGTATGGTGTGCCACAGATATTAAATGCATGTCACATATAGAAAGTAAGTAAGATATCTATTTTATATTTTATATTTACGAAATAGGATACAAGGTAATATAGTCACATCAATGCATGTGCATAAAGTGAACATAATAAGTCAACATAATTATAGTCATTAAACACCATAACGGTGACATAATGCGTGCATATATACACATACATACATACATACAAATGTATATACATATGTATATACATACATATACACATACATACAACATATAGTCATTAAATTGTATAATGGTGACATTATAAGTACATATATACACATACATACATGCACATATATACATACATGAAGAGTTCTTTCGCAAAAACCAATAAACGGCATCAGTGAATATTTATATATATATATCTTGTTGTTTTTGTTTTTTTAATGTTTCGTTGAGAAATGTTGTTTAATATGTAAACTATATACCCATGTACAAGTATTCAATATACCATTTATATTATTGTAAATATGTTGTGCTTTCATACCCCGAGAGGGGGTCGATAGAGTGAATAAAATCTCATCTTATCTTATCTTATCTCTCTACCACCTTCCCTTATCCCGAATTCTATCATTTCTCAAATTTGGACTTGTTGCTATTACCCATTGACCTGAAGAATAAGTAGCCAACATCTATGACATTCCCTTTTTCAATTAAGTGATTGATAGCTGAATGTTGATTGAGAAATGTCGATCATTTGAGAAATGATAGAATTCGGGGTAAGGGAAGGTGGTAGAGACCAATGCATATGAATTGTCAAGATTATGCACCAGCACACCCAGGAAGCGAGAGAAAGAGAGGGGGGGGGGGGGGGAGGGGAGGGGGTAATGTCCTCTTTACCCTTAATTATCCCATACACCCAACAAAGTCCTAACCTATTTCACCTCCCCTACAACATATACCATCACCAATCCTGACTGGGAGTCGGGATGGGGTGATGGTACATGTTAATAATTTTTTTTTCAAAAGTTAGAGGACACTGATTTATGACAAGCAAAGAATTATAAAAGAGAGAGAGAGAGAGGGAAAAAGAAAAAAAAAAGATACTTAATTGCTCTTTTATATCGTACATTAGATAAATGGTGTGGCTTAACTATAGAATACCCTACCACATAGGCTTATGTGCATAAACGACCAACACATAGGGTTTATAGGGTTAGGGTTGTGGTTAGGGTTATGTTTAAACTTAAAGTTAGGATTATGGTTTGAATTACTATTTACGGTAGCTAAAAAACTTAAGTCTTTGGATTCAGCTTCATTAGAGAAGCGTTGGTCAACTAATGGACATGTGGTCAACTTTTGTGGTGGGGTATTCTATAGTTGTTCCAATGGTGTTTGGGCATATAACACGGGTGTGAGTGTGTTTCTTTAAAAGAGAATAAATGTGTTGTCACTTATACCTCCATGTATCACACATCAGCTAGACAAAATTAGTGCTAAAACATTTAGCACGGGTTCCTTAAAATATGTTAGAAAACGAATATGTTTGCATGGTGTGGTATGGTCTGGTATTGTATTGTATTACCAGCAGTTGCCATGGCAACAGAAATTCTAATATGTATCAAATTGTGTGACATAGTGATGCAAACATCGTCATCTTTTTTTTTTCTTATAGTCGATTATCATGGAATTGCAGGTTAAAATTAGGAAGTTCATTATGCTTACTGTGTAAAACTGAGAAATCTGGAAAAAAAAAACAAGAGGTTTCTAATGCGCATAACATGCTACTATGGCAACAGATAATTGAGTTCCTCTTAATATGTTGTGTATGCTTCAGAGTGATAGGAATGTCATTAAACACCACAATACCCAGGTAGCAAGCCCATATGGGGATCATGTAGGCCCCATATGGGTTTGCATATGGGTCCCACATGGGAATGCCCATATGGGCCCCATAAGATTTTGCACCCAAGACCCATGTGGGTCCCATATGGACCATCCCAGATCGCCAATATGGGTTCGGCATGGGGCCCATCTGGGTATAAATGTGGGCAATATGTGGGTAAAATATGGGCTATCCCATATGGGTATTATCTGTGGGTTCCCATATGGGTCCCACATGGGAATGCCCATACGGGCCCCATAAGATTTTGCACCCAAGGCCCATGTGGGTCCCATATGGGCCATCCCAGATGGCCAATATGGGTTCGGCCTGGGGCCCATCTGGGTATAAATGTGGGAAATATGTGGGTAAAATATGGGCTATCCCATATGGGTATTATCTGTGGGTTCCCAAATGGGTCCCACATGGGAATGCCCACACGGGCCCCATAAGATTTTGCACCCAAGGCCCATGTGGGTCCCATATGGGCCATCCCAGATGGCCAATATGGGTTCGGCCTGGGGCCCATCTGGGTATAAATGTGGGAAATATGTGGGTAAAATATGGGCTATCCCATATGGGTATTATCTGTGGGTTTGCATATGGGTCCCACATGGGAATGCCCACACGGGCCCCATAAGATTTTGCACCCAAGGCCCATGTGGGTCCAATATGGGCCTTCCCAGATCGCCAATATGGGTTCGGCCTGGGGCCCATCTGGATATAAATGTGGGCAATATGTGGGTAAAATATGGGCTATCCCTTGTGGGTCGCACACGGGAATGCCCATATGGGTCCCATAAGATTTTGCCATCCCAGATCGCCAATATGGGTTCGGCATGGGGCCCATCTGGGTATAAATGTGGGCAATATGTGGGTAAAATATGGGCTATCCCATATGGATATTATCTGTGGGTTCCCATATGGGTCCCACATGGGAATGCCCATACGGGCCCCATAAGATTTTGCACCCAAGGCCCATGTGGGTCCCATATGGGCCATCCCAGATGGCCAATATGGGTTCGGCCTGGGGCCCATCTGGGTATAAATGTGGGAAATATGTGGGTAAAATATGGGCTATCCCATATGGGTATTATCTGTCGGCTACCATATGGGTTCCACATGGGAATGCCCATATGGGCCCCAAAAATGAATTTGCACCCAAGGCCCATATGGGGCCAATAAAGGCCGTCCATATGGCTAATATGGGTTCAGCCTGGGACCAATCTGGGTATAAATGTGGGCAATATGTTGGCAAATACTAGGCTATCCCATATGGGTCCTACCCTGGAATGCCCATATGGGGCCCCGTAGTATTTTGCACACAAGGCCCATTGGGGACCCATATGGGCCATACCCGATGGCCCATATGGGTTTAACCTGGGGTCCATCTGGGTAATATATGGGAACAGTATGATTGATCCCATATATTGTGTTCCCCCATGGGCCCCCTCATGGGCCCGAAATAATTTAGCAACTGAGATTTACAATATGCCTATTTTGGTCTATTCATTCGATACAAGGGGACAACTCCTAAATCGGTTTTAAGGAAAGTCATGGGACACAAAGACTACTTGATCATGCAATCATCATCAGCCTCTCACCACAGCTATGCCAGTACAAAAAACAACAACATTAAAATGAAAAATGGGGGGGGGGGGGGGGGGGGGTACTTGAAATATAAGTTGCCGGTGACCTGTCATGCAACCTGTGTACATACATGTATGTCACAAATAATGAGTATTGCCTTTGTAATTTTGTCTTGAAAACAGACTTGTTTGCACGGTCAAATTTCTGAGCATGCCTATTATATGAAGTACCCCCACCAAACTCATTCACGCTGACATGTATTCACTTATTGCTACATACCCAATAAATTTACTCCAGAGTAGTAATTAGATTATCAAAGTATATAAACATTTTTTATTATAAATATGCTTCTATAAATGATTGTTTTCATCAAACAAGAATTTTACTTTTAAGTTGGGAATAGGCAACGACATACATATATTTTCACTTATTCGTACATGCCCATGAAATTTACTCCATAGCAGTAATTAGATTACCATGAAGTACCCCATAAATCCCATTCATGCAATCATGTATTCACTTATTTCTACATAGTTTTACCCATTAAATAGTAAGTAATCATATTTCAAAGTAAACCTTTTTAATATTAGAAATTAATACTGTGTAGTTGGTAAGGAATTAATCCAAGTCCCTCGAATAGGACTAAAAGATTTCTTTCCCCCGGTTGCTTGCTTACAAACATACGCTAACTTGCTTTCTTAGCTGTCAGGTTAAATAAATTATCAATCAATTAACCACCATAATGTTCATCTTACAAAAAGAACTGGAGATTTTTCATTTTAAGCTTGGGGATATGCAACGACATACATTATTGAAGTGAAATAAGCTTAGAAGTCTACCATTAAAAATGATAATGGGATTTTGATGAAATCATTTCTCATACAATTCATTTTGTGACACATCACATGGTATTGGAAGTGTGTTTAGATACTGTAAGTACAATTTCTAAAGAACAGCCTTGGCAACACACTTAAAACAAACTTAAAAGAAAAACACATTGTGAAAATAATAAATAATGGAATATTGTATTGGTTAGGTAGTTTATATCACGGCTCCTTCTCACTATTGACAAAATATGCATCTGTTCGGAAGGGTCGACTCCGGATTATAGCTTGCCACTACATGTGTCATGGTTAAGGCGATACCCCGAAACAATTTCACACTATCCATTTTTCGCCATTAGTTCCTTCATAACGTGCAGGCTAGTGGAGTTCAGTGTCAAGCCCCATGAGTTTAGAATGTTCTTTCAGAAATGCATGTATCTTATCACAAAGAGCTGAGTAAGTAATATTTTAATACCCAAAGGCCCAGTTGGCGAATTCATCAAATAACAGAACGGCGGTCAGAAGTAGAATGAATTGATATATATACAATAGACTTTCTCCTCCAGTTGTAATCTCTAGACTTCCTTCACCATGCATACATTAAAGATGACGATAAGGTTAAACAATAGTTGTTTCCATCTGGCACTTCCTCATAATTATCCAAATTACTGGTCAACATCTAATGAAGCTGCGGTTTTTGTTCATCAGTTGATTGTGCATTCCCCCATAGTTGAGATGCATACACGACCAGGGCATGTTGAAAGGAGTTTTCCCGGCCTTCATAGTATTCATAGTAAACATTTCTTCAGTTCCGAATACTGCAAACATTTTCCTGCAGGTATGGTGCCACCTTAACAGCTTCATCCAGTTTGGATATAATCATGATATAATCTTAACACGTGCCAGAAGTCTTCTTCATTTTGTCCATCTAGAATATACGTTAATTTCTTTTTTTAGTTGTTACGTTACTGCTTATGCTGTTTCCTCGTACCGTTGTTGTTTTTCTCGTCTATTTGCTGGATCTGAAACGACAGAGTGAGATATATGTACATGTAACAAATTTCACAAAAATATTACACTAGCATATTTACAATAGTAAACTTTTGTAGTGAAATTTGCAAATATGCTACACTTTTTAATTACCAATGCAGATATTTTTAAAAAGCAAATCTAAATGTTAGCTCGTTTTTTCTCTCTCCTGCCCCTCCCCTTCTCTCTCTCACTCTCTCTATATACCACATATACGAGACATCATGCCGTTTCCATAAAATAAAAAAAATCAAAGAGTCGGGTCCCACCCCCCCCCCCCCCCCAAAAAAAAAAAAAAAAAGGAAAAAGGAAAAAAAGAAAAGGAAAAGGAAAAAAAGAAAAGAAAAAGGAAAAAAAGAAAACATATAGAAATATGGATAATACCTATTGACCCATGCAAAGGGAAATGACAAGAAATATAGCAGAAAATAAAATGGTGTATGGAATAAAGGTACAATACTGATACAGAAACAAGGGGAGGGGAGAGAAATAGAGTGCAAGAAAGGCAACTTTATAAAGATATCAAGATCATCTGTATATTTTGAGAATGGTAGTAATGACACATCAATTATTCATTTATGGCAGATGTTCCTCACATGAAGCGAACAATAACATTATTATGACATAATAAACTATGACATTCATCTTGTCTTGAAATTGAAGCTGCATAATTATGTGCTCGATACACACTTGCCTAGTGAAATGATTTTGATTTCTTAGCCCATATACATGGAAAGCCAGACCACTAGTTAAACCAAGGAGTTACTACACAACCCCATGGTTATAAACAGACCAGTAGGGAATGTAAACTATCACGCGGTGGGTGAACAATATGACCCAGGCATACTTCTTTCCTCTTGGGCCTTGCAACTTAAACAATGGGAGTATTAAGCTAAGGTAAACTGCACTATGAACATGGCGAACAAAGAAGCAGACAAAATATACAGCTCCTCATTGTACCTTCCTCAATTGCCCTGGTAGACAAAAGAACATCCCTTCATTGCTATTATGTAAAATATGCAGAACAGGTGAATATGCATGTTACACCTGTTCTGCTTATTTTATATAATAGTAATGAAGGGATGTTCTTTTGTCTACCAAAGCAATTGTTCATCGTGTTCATAGTGTTGGTATCTCAACTGAATTAACATTTCTCTATCAATTCACTCATAATAATCCCACAAAAGACAGTCATGGACCAGAAAATGTCACTGGATGGTACATCTCAGGCTATATATGTACTTTTAAATTAATAAACAATATCAAAGAGAAAATGGAATTTAGAAAGAAATGATAAGATATAAAAAGCAGCTTACCTTCAAAGAGTAGGGAGGCGGATGTGTAGTGCTTCCTTCATAAGTAGTAGCAATGGAATGCCGTTTCCTCAAAAGGTGGCGCAGGTTTGAAAAGTGGACTCAACCATTTGTACTAGGGGTCAAAAGCACATGGGGGTTGGGAGGTGCTTTCATTTTCTCTTAAGCACTTCTCACATTCTTTATTCGCTCGTCGTCCAGGTTACTAGTTCTAAACAACAAAGCCCGTGCTTGAGGTTCACCGCGAAATCAGTCAAGCAACGGGCTGGAGCAGGGCAAATTCAGTGTTTGGTGCCGGTGTGATCACCACGCCATTGTTCAGCACAAAATTGTTTAGAACCAGCAACCTTGACAACTTGGGCGGTATGACGTCACACTTCGGTACTCTATTACCGTTTGATAAGTTAGGGCCAGTATAATGACAACAACATATGAATTCAGTTTGCAAATGTGTACAATGTAGATCTTTAATAGTATGCTGATAATTTTTTTGTCAGAAGTATGTACCCCTCAAGAATATGGGTTTACCCAGTTTATGATATACACATCTTACCCACATGGGTTCGCCCAGATCATTCCAATAATGATACTCACATTAGGGTTTACATATTTTAACATATGGGTTTGCCCAGGTCATTTCAAAATGACATCCATTTGGACTTTTGAATATCATACTCATATGGACTTGCCCAGCTTACTCCCATATGAAACCCATATGGGCATTGACTTTTGTTTCCCCAGATGGGGTTGCCCAGCTTAATCCCTATGCGATATTCCTATGGGCATTCATATGTCTTTCCCCAGGGGTTTGCCGTGCTTATTCCCACATGATACCCAAATGGGCATTTAGATATGTTTCCCAGATGGGTTTGCCCAGCATATTCCCATGTGATATCCATGTGAGCATTCATATGTCTTTCCCAGGGTTTGGCCAGCTTACTCCCATTTATTACCCATATGGGTATTGACATATGTATCCCATTTGGGTTTGCCCAGCTAATTCCCACGTTATACCCATGTGGACATGCGCATGTCTTTCCCATATCGGTTTGCCCAGTTTATTCCCATGTAATATCCATATGCGCATTTACATGTCATTTCCATATCGGTTTGCCCAGCATATTCCCATATGATACCCATATGGGTATTTACAGTTGTTTCCCTAAATGGGGTTGCCCAGCTTATTCCATGTGATATCCATGTGGGCATTCATATGTCTTTCCCATATGGGTTTGGCCAGCTTACTCCCATTTATTACCCATATGGGTATTGACATATATATCCCAGACGGGTTTGCCTAGCTTACTCCCATAAAGTACCCATATGGGCATTTACATGTCATTCCCATATCGGTTTGCCCAGTTTATTCCCATGTAATATCCATATGGGCATTTACATGTCATTCCCATATCGGTTTGCCCAGTATATTCCCATATGATACCCATATGGGTATTTACAGTTGTTTCCCTAGATGGGGTTGCCAAGCTTATTCCCATGTGATATCCATGTAGGCATTCATATGTCTTTCCCATATGGGTTTGGCCAGCTTACTCCCATTTATTACCCATATGGGTATTGACATATATATCCCAGACGGGTTTGCCTAGCTTACTCCCATAAAGTACCCATATGGGCATTTACATGTCATTCCCATATCGGTTTGCCCAGTTTATTCCCATGTAATATCCATATGGGCATTTACATGTCATTCCCATATCGGTTTGCCCAGTATATTCCCATATGATACCCATATGGTATTTAAAGTTGTTTCCCTAGATGGGGTTGCCAAGCTTATTCCCATGTGATATCCATGTAAGCATTCATATGTCTTTCCCATATGGGTTTGGCCAGCTTACTCCCGTATTGACATATATATCCCAGACGGGTTTACCTAGCTTACTCCCATAAAGGGGGTCATCCCTATAGCTAGAAGGTCCGATAGTTAGCGGGTCCGATAGACCGACACCCAATAGATAGAAGGTTCGATAGACCGAATGTACGAGAGGGTCCAGTAGACAGAAGGTTCTATAGACCGAATCGGCAGGAGGGTCCAATAGTCCGAAGGTTCTATAGATCGAATGACCAACGGGTCCGATAGTCAGAAGGTCCGATAGATAGAAGGTTCTATAGACCGAATCGGCAAAAGGGTCCGATAGTCCGAATGTTCAGTAGGGGTCCGATAGTTAGAAGGTCCGATAGACCGACAATAAATACGTAAAAAGGGTAAAATAGTGGATAAAATGATAAGTGGGTAAAAAATAAGTGGCTAAAATAATTTGGGCGTTATGTTTTCAGATGTTTTCAAATGTGGGGGCGGGAATACCCCCAATACCCTCCCCTTCCCACTTTTCATGCCTGAAAAGTGGGTTCCAACCAAAGAAAAAGCAAAAAAGGAAGAGGTTGAAAAGGAAAGAAGAAAAGAAAAGAAAGGAAAAGAGAAAAAGAAAGGAAGAAATCAGAAAGGAAAGAGAAGAAAACAGAAATTCAAAACTTCGCTCACTAGCATTATTAGGGTTATTTACCAATGCCCATTATATTTTCATTACTGATATTAGTTATTAATATAATCGCCATATTAATGTATATAAACCAATGCCAATTATATATTAATAAGTCATATTCTTATGGAAGTTATTTGGTCTGCATCTTGAATCTCTAGCTAATGTTATGCTATTTTTCTACTCAAAGAATGTTAACAACGTAACTGAAAAGAATCGAGCGGCAAGTTGACCTAAATGGGCTAAAGAGATGAATTTTCAGAAATAATGAGAACGGAAGATGCCGATGACATGTTACACAGATTAAGAGAACGGAATAACAATACACTAGAACCTATTCTCAGGATACACAATTCTTATTTTTTTCTCTCTCGTTCGCTCGCTTTGCTCGCTCATACAATCAAGAAACTAGGCCTAGATTGTTTCTTGCAGCAAGCACCTCTTACGTCCCGCAGCTCAAAGAAGCCCGAATATTAAGATATTCGGGCAGTAAGGTATCCGACTATTCCCGAATTCCCCCCCCCCCCAAAAAAAATGGTATAATTTACCCGACAGAGTCCACAGACTAAAATTTGCCACAGGGTAGTATAATGGGTGTAGTCGGTGAACATTCCAAAAAGGGTAAAAGCTGACATCATAGCTGGTAAGAAAATATCACCTGACAACCCTAAAAAAAATGGAAACGCCCCCCTCCCAAGAAGGTGGTAGGGCCTAATTGAAACAATTTCATTTTTATCGGTCAGAATCTTTTGTTGTCAGAATCTTATCTTTTGTTACTTTTAATGAAAAATTCAACTAGTGTGCACCCCATAAGATTTCTTTGTTTAAAAAATAACACTTGTGTTAGAAGGGGACGCCCTTTCCTCAGCTTGCTCCACTAGAAAAAAATGCTTCGGGCATGATGGGCCTCGGGGCTTCAGTGTGCATCTATAATTAGATTTCCATGTTTCAAAAAATGGTCAGCGTTCCCCATTGCCAATAAATCGGTTTAGTAGCAAAATTAACCGGGGGGGGGGGGCTGAGCTGCATGGGTGTACCACCCACGCCCCACGGTGATGATGATGCTGCTCCGATAAAATACTTTTAACATGTTGAAAATGTATAAAACAAAACTTTAAAATAAGTTCCTCGTTATTTTTTTTTGGGGGGGGGGGTGGGCCTACAGACCTAGTGCATCAGTTTATTACAATACACATAGAAGAAGATAACGCATTACCCTTTTCCTTTTATGAGATAAAACTATTAAAAACTTATTGTATCCACTTATTTTACCTTTTTACGTTATTGTCGGTCTATCGGACCTTCTAACTATCGGACCCCTACTGAACCTTCGGACTATCGGACCCTTTTGCTGATTCGGTCTATCGAACCTTCTATCTATCGGACCTTCTGACTATCGGACCCCGTTGGACATTCGATCTATAGAACCTTCGGACTATCGGACCCTCCGCCGATTCGGTCTATAGAACCGCCTGTCTATTGGACCCTCTCGTACATTCGGTCTATCGAACCTTCTATCTATTGGGTGTCGGTCTATCGGACCCGCTAACTATCGGACCTTCTAGCTATAGGGCTGTAACCCCCATAAAGTACCCATATGGGCATTTACATGTCTCTCCCATTTGGGTTTGCCCAGTTTATTCCCATGTAATATCCATATGGGCATTTACAGGTCATTCCCATATCGGTTTGCCCAGTATATTCCCATATGATACCCATATGGGTATTTAGAGTTGTTTCCCTAGATGGGGTTGCCAAGCTTATTCCCATGTGATATCCATGTAAGCATTCATATGTCTTTCCCATATGGGTTTGGCCAGCTTACTCCCATTTATTACCCATATGGGTATTGACATATATATCCCAGACGGGTTTACCTAGCTTACTCCCATAAAGTACCCATATGGGCATTTACATGTCTCTCCCATTTGGGTTTGCCCAGTTTATTCCCATGTAATACCCATATGGGCATTTACATGTCATTCCCATATCGGTTTGCCCAGTTTATTTCCATGTAATACCCATATGTGCATTTACATGTCATTCCCATATCGGTTTGCCCATTTTATTCCCATATGATATCCATTTGGGCAAATATATATGTTTCCCAGATGGGTTTGCCCAGCTTATTCCCATATAATACCCATTTTGGCAAAAATATATGTTTCCCAGATGGGTTTGCCCAGCTTACTCCGATGTGATACCCATTTGGGCTTTTACATGTCTTTCCCATTTGGGTTTGCCCAGCATATTCCCATATGATACCCATATGGGCATTTACATGTCATTCCCAGATGGGTTTGCCCAGCTTACTCCCATGTAATACCCATATGGGCATTTACATGTCTTTCCCATTTGAGTTTGCCCAGCATATTCCCGTATGATTCCTATGTGGACATTTGCATGTCTTTCCCATATTGGTTTGCCCAGTTTATTCCCATGTAATACCCATATGGGTATTTACATGCCATTCCCATATCGGTTTGCCCATTTTATTCCCATATGATACCCATATGGGCAAATATATATGTTTCCCAGGTGGGTTTGCCCAGCTTACTCCCATGTAATACCCATATGGGCATTTACATGTCTTTCCCATTTGAGTTTGCCCAGCATATTCCCGTATGATTCCTATGTGGACATTTGCATGTCTTTCCCATATTGGTTTGCCCAGTTTATTCCCATGTAATACCCATATGGGCATTTACATGCCATTCCCATATCGGTTTGCCCATTTTATTCCCATATGATACCCATATGGGCAAATATATATGTTTCCCAGGTGGGTTTGCCCAGCTTACTCCCATGTGATACCCATATGGGCATTTACATGTCTTTCCCATTTGAGTTTGCCCAGCATATTCCCGTATGATTCCTATGTGGACATTTGCATGTCTTTCCCATATTGGTTTGCCCAGTTTATTCCCATGTAATACCCATATGGGCATTTACATGTCATTCCCAAATCGGTTTGCCCAGTTTCTTTCCATGTAGTACCCATATGTGCATTTACATGTCATTCCCATATCGGTTTGCCCATTTTATTCCCATATGATACCCATTTGGGCAAATATATATGTTTCCCAGATGGGTTTGCCCAGCTTACTCCCATGTGATACCCATATGGGCATTTACATGTCTTTCCCCGTATCCGGACACCTACCCCCTGGACAACCACCCCCCGGATAACCACCCTAGGATAACCACCCTCTAGGACAACTACCCCTAGAACAAC
Source organism: Heliocidaris erythrogramma (assembly GCA_025617745.1). NCBI lineage: Eukaryota > Metazoa > Echinodermata > Echinoidea > Camarodonta > Echinometridae > Heliocidaris > Heliocidaris erythrogramma. The sequence goes on from CM046873.1 coordinate 43,231,815, forward strand.
TACCCCTAGGGCAACCACCCTCTAGGACGACTACCCCCCCCCCCTAGGACAAGTACCCCCGGATAACTACCCCCCAGACAACTACCCCCTAGGACAACCACCCTCTAGGACAACTACCCCCCGGACAACTACCCCCGGACAACTACCCCCTGGACAACTACCCCCCGGACAACTACCCCCCGGACAACTACCCCCAGGGACAACTACCCCCGTAGTTGTCCTAGGGGTTGGTTGTCCGGGGGTATTTGTCGGGGGTAGTTGTCCCTGGGGGTAGTTGTCCGGGGGGTAGTTGTCCAGGGGGTAGTTGTCCGGGGGGTAGTTGTCCAGGGGGTAGTTGTCAAATATAATTATATATATATAAATATTATATATTATAACATGTGTCAAAATGAGTGACATATCGGTACACACATCAACATCAAGCTTTATTATAATCAGATTATCACAAAACAGGGTTGCAGGTTAAAATTAAGCTGTCCGTATTCTTAATGCATAAAGACTGCGAAATCTTATATGTTGTATATCTTTCAAAGTGATAGGAAATGTCATTGAACACCGTGAATATTGCATCAAACTCATACTGAAGTGATTGTTTTCATGTCTAAGCAATTTTCTTTGAAAAAAATATGAAATTCTTCTATTCTAGTTAGATTTTCATTCATGATAACCGTTGCCATGGCAACATACATTTTGATATGGATATATTTTTTATATCAAAATGTGTAGAACAGTACTGGCAAGAACGCTACCAATTTTCATACTAATCTGATGACCATACAGAAAGTTACAGGTCAAAATGTGACGGAAGTACAAAAGGACCTCTCAACAAAATTTGAAAAGGGCATTTTTTGACCACCTTGACGCCCCCTTGATTTTCCATATTCGGGGCCACTTTTTTTTTCTTCTTAACATCTTGAATGTTTTTAAGTATATTATGAAGAAGTTAAAAAAGTTGGTTTTGTTTAGTCCTGTGGGGGGTGAACGGATACCCCTCTTAGATACCCTACTAATCATATACCTTTCCTGAGGTCGAGCAATTGGTGAATGAAATTGACAAGTCCATATGTCACGTATACGTGACATCGACACTGAAAGAGTTAAATGGTGGTGGTATTTTGAGGCGAAGCCATGCAGCGAGATTCAGGTCGAAATGTTCTTGTCGTGAAAGGACGGTGAGATTCTGGTTTTATGGAATGTATGAATCTCCGACCACGCGCGGTCGGAATTTATGCCTCCGCCATCACCAGATTGGAAATGTATGGCATACATGTACACTTTAAAAAGGATCGGTCCATCAAAATTACAAATCTTTTCACTGCAAAAGCACAGGAGACAGAAAATCTATTTCATTTCATTTTCAAAAAAAAAAAATGACTTACAATCATCAAATACACCAAGGAAATATATATTTTATAGCAAATAGACCACTGTCCCCTTGAAATTTCTAAAATAGCCTAGACTCCATACATCACAAACCATTCTTATGTATATAATGACCTCTATGACCTTTGAACTTTGACCTTGAGACCCCCTAAAATCAAATCAGTTCATCGTCCCTCATATATGCATACATGGGGCAAGTTAGAAGCTGATCTGTCAAACAGTTCTTCAGTTATTGCGAGAACTAACCGTTTTTATGTACATAATTACCTGTGACCTTTGACCTTTGAACTTGACACCCCAAAATCTAATCAGTTCATCGTCCCTCCCATAAGAATACATGGCCAACTTAAAGGCTGATCCGCCAAACGGTTCTTAAGTTATCACAAGAACGAACCATTTTTATGTATAATGACCTCTATGACCTTTGACCTTGAGACCCCAAAATCTAATCAGTTCATCGTCTCTCCGATATGCATACATGGGCCAAGTTACAAGCTGATCCGCCAAACGGTTCCTAAGTTATCACAAGAACGAACCATTTTTATGTATATAATGACCTCTATGACCTTTGACCTTGAGACCCCAAAATCTAATCAGTTCATCGTCCCTCCCATATGCATACATGGGCCAAGTTACAAGCCGATCTGCCAAACGGTTTTGAAGTTATCGCGAGAACGAAAAGTGGACGGACGGACGGACGACCCCAAAACATAATGCCTCCGGCACCACCTACGGTGGGCGGAGGCATAAAAATAGTTGAAAGTGGTACTAAAAAGATAAAGGTTTACCCCCCCCCCCCTTCCCCACATAATTATAAGGAAGCGCATGCGATCTTCGATATGAACACTGGTGAACTTTTTTCCAACAGCAAAGCTTGCCTGACCTTTCCACAACATAGCAAAAAGAAATATCAAGAAATTGCTTTTATGTGCATTTATCAACGGTATGCGTTTGTTTTCTGACCGCCCCCCCCCCCCCCCTCTCCTCGGAGGTCGAAGGGACCGCATGCGTGTTCCCAAAATCTCCGGTAAAGGGGTATTTTTTGGGCGACACAATCCGGCCCGTGAATTGTAAAAAAAAGGGGGGTGTTTTTCTTTCTCTCTCTCTCTCTTTCTTTCTCTCTTCGACACCTGAGAAATTAAAAAGGGGGGTTATGAAACATCTTGAAAAATTGATCAAATCCCAGGATCAAATTCCTGAAATTCCTGCTAGTTTTGATAGCTCATTCAGCCAGGATTATTTCATTTTGAAAAGTAGAAACACTGGCCCCCAGTCCCACCCAGTCCTCCCTCGACTCGATATAGTACGGACTTTCCGAAATCTGTGACTAAGCAGGATAAGTAGAAACTTTAGACGTACCGTAGTGAGACACCTCGTCTTCACCATTAAAAAAAAACTTTTATTTCATGAGATTTTCATTTTTGTTTGGTTTCTTATGACTGCATTGAGTTCTGAGATACCATTTTGAACATAAAAACATCTCTTCCAAGGTATTGTAATGACCGCTTACTTGGGAGGGGGGTTGGTGTCTGTCCTGAGATATGGGGTTGGAATGAGAGCTCACCTGAGATATGGGGTACATTGAGCAGTGTTCTGAATTTAGGGGGGTCTCCAAGGCAGGAAAAGCCCGCGATAGGGGGGTTCAGAAATGTTGGCAGCCCTGAGATAGGGGGTGCTTTCAAAGGGAGGGAACAAGCATACGCGTACCCTTAATAATACTGAGGGGGGGGGGGGGGGGGGTGGGGGCGGGGTTTTCTGTAAGAAAATCCCAAGTCTTAATTCGCAGCTTAGATTGTGTATAGATTTGAATCTTAATTTTGAACTCGTTTTTTAATTTCCCTCTTTTTATGAATCATCGTGATGCAACTCCAAACCCACAGAAATAGGGAAATGTCATTGTCACATTCTGTGAAAACACATTATACTATTTAGTTGATGAATGAAGTTATGTCAGATATTTCCCCAAGGGTTTCATTCTCCTTTAATTATTAGTGATGTAAAAGAAGAAGGTGATTTGTGGTGATTTTATGAATTTTTTTCTTCGTACGAATTTGGACAACTAGGCCTACAATGTATAAAGGCTTGCTTACAAATTAGGCCTTTTAATGTCAGTACATACTCTGCTCAAAAGAAAACAAAAAAAGAAAGAAAATCTGTGTACGTAATAATTTGCTTTTATATATTCGGATTTTCTAATGAGGTTCTACGAGGCATCAGAAAGAGCGCCCCCTGCTCACGTTTGAGAGACATAGGGAATACTTGTATTCCTAAGACGCCCTCGAAATGCACCTCGAGCGGGCTTGTCAGGATAACGTTGTAAAATCAGGGCAGGAGTGGCGGTCCTGCATGGTATCCTGGAATCTGTACCTTTCTAACTAAAGGTTAGACCCACGGATCAACAAATAAAGTATAAGTGAAAAGAGCAATTTAGCAAGGCAACAATAGTCAAAATTGACTCGTTTGCCTATTTTAAAACAACAACAACAGTGATTTGGTGTTGTGGTCTAATGGATAAGTCAACGGACTTCAGATCACAAGGTACGGGGTTCAATTCCCTGCCACGGCACTAATGTCCTTTGGCAAGACATTAGTCAACATTTGCCACACACTACCCAGGTGAAGTAAATGGATACCCGGTAGGAAGAATATGACTGCAGGATCCTCAGGGAGAACAGTAAATAATATTGATGAGGCTACCATCGGTAAACAAGACATACTTTTATTATATTATTATTACATGTATTAATATTACCTGATGCTTGATGTATAACATAGACTAGTACAATGATGTGGACTGTTTATTTTAAATAGATATCATAAACAGAAAATAAAAATACGATACAATATACATGTCGATCATGGGCGTCAATCCGAGTAGAGAATCTATTGTTCATGGGGGGACGGCTATTGTGTCGTCCCCCCATGATGAATAGAGTGACGTCACGATCACCGCCGATGATGTCGATGGAACAGCATTCATCGCACTGAATTTCAGGTGGTTTCGTTTATGTAGAAAGATCGATTTTAATTATTGATACAAAGTCATGAAGAAAATTCACGGTTACGACTTCGGAGTTCTGATGGTATAAAGATATCTTCTATTTTAAGGCCTTCTTATCTTCACCACAATATTAAACCGCCCCAAAGAGAAATTGGAACGTACGTTGAACAGATTGTTACCATCAAAGACAATTTATTTATGACACGTTTAAACATAACCTTGAGAGAAACCAATGGTCACATGGTCACATGGTCACATGGTCAATTACATATCTAATAAAAACTATTACTGAAACTTCTTCGCCCCCTCCTTTTCTTTTTTTTCCTCGTTCGTAAAATGTTCCCTGTGTTTATTTGATTTATTTTAATACGTTTATTTTGTATGATCAGGGCTTCACTTCATTGTCTAACTTCAATCATCATACATCATGTCACAATAGTGTTTATTCTGACGGTAAAATAAACAATACAGCAATTCTTTTTTTCTTTTTTAAGTCTTTGAGCTTTGTTTAATTTTCATTGACCAATATAAAATGCATACAGCAGAAATTAACATAAAATGGAGATACGTCATGGCAAGTTATGTATTATTAACAGAATTCGAAAATACAATCGAAATGAACTCAGCTGTAAGATCTGCTGACTAAAAAGAAAGCATCAGCACAAGCATCTATTAACGAATTCACGACCTTGACCTACACTGGGTCTTACGTTTTAAAGTAATCATAGGCTTTGCGATTTTTATCACATTTTCGTATTTATTTCAAGTTTAGTGTACAACCTAGTGATCACATAATCATTAGCTGTTTCAAAGTGCCAATCAAACATGAACTGGGCCTTATTACACCATGTACAAGGATTATTTGACCAAAAATGGTTGCCCCCTTCCAAACAACCAGGCGCTAATGGCGCTTCACATTTAATTAAAAACAAAAAGCTTCTCACCAAAGATAACTAATGCTGACATGTGGAAGCATTAAATAAGCCAGATTGTACCTCTCATTCTTGTTTTTATTATCATATGTTGGTGAAAGTTCTGTAACAAGTACATGTATATTATCTGACTGAACTCGTGTGCATCATTGATCATAATGCTTTTGTCTCATTGCAAATTAAAAATGGTACAAGACTGAAACCTATAACTATACATGTAATACAATCATGTAGTTGGAAGTTACCAGTAGCAAAGCTACAGGCGTTGGGCCAGGTGCACCTCCCATCAGTAAAATGGTGGGGAAAAAAGATCATGAGAAAAGGTGAGGGAAAGGGGGGGGGGGGGGGGGGAGCATGAAAAGAAGATAATATGACCTCCTTCCCCTCACCCGATGGTCATTTGTCTTTCTTTGCATTTCATCCAATTAGTAATTTGATACCTAGTCCACGGCTGAACCTATGTTATTTCCAAGGTTAGAAGATATACATGTACATATAATGTATAGAACATGGCAATGAGCCATTTACAGAGTGTACCAAAACACATCTTTTATTTCTTTTCGGGGCGGGGGGGGGGGGGGGGGGGGGGATATACACACACTACGAAATAAAGGTACAAGTTTGCACCCTTCAAATGCAACAAAAGTTGCACCTTTTTGGGTGCAACTTTGCACACTAAGAAGCTTTTTGCACCTTAAGGATGCAGTTAGCTACAATTTGCACCCTTTAAGAGATGTACCTTTTAGAAAAGGTACAAATTTGCACCCTTTTAGATACAAACGTTTCTGCGCCCTTAAAAGGTGCAACGTTGCACCTTTAGGGTTCAAACGGGCGTTAAAGGGTGCAAACAAGAGCAAAAAGGTGCTTTTTTGCACCCTTTTCATGTAGGGTGCAAGATTGCACCCAAAAAGGTGCTGCCAGTGTTGCATTTAGGGTGCAAACTTGAACCTTTTTTCTTAGTTTGCATATACATGTAGAATATGGCAATTAACCATTTACAAAGTATACCAAAACTCATCTTTTATTTCTTTTCGAGGGTGGGTGGGGGGGGGGGGAGAGATATACATATACATGTAGAATACGGCAATGAACCATTTACAGAGTGTACCAAAACACATTTTTAAAATTTCTTTTCAAGGGTGGGATATAAAATACATGTAGAATATGGCAATGAACTACAAAGTATATCAAAACATATTTGTCTTTTCCCAAAAAATATACATACATGTAGTACAAGGGAATCATCCATAAAATGGATACACAAACAAAAGGTAAAAGGAAATATAGCCACTGCTACACTTTGTGAAAAATACATAATACATTTTCACTTGTACATAATTATGTAACTGTACTTACCTCCATGTACAAGTACTAGTTTTCAATCAATGTAATACATAAATGTATATATGTACAATTAGCACCTGTGCACCAGAACAGGTACAAAATAAATTTCATGTACAGTCAAGACTTACATTTAACATTTTAAAAAGTTTTAATGCCAAAGTTCCAAATGTTATGGGCAGCAAATGAAAATATTCCTCTAAAATTCAATGTCATAATTATGATCTTGATAAGTTCACAGTGACAGGTTTTCTCAGCATGGTTTGCAAGAAACAGTCCAAAGTGCCTATACATACAGTATAGAGGAAGTGCAAAACTGTAACCTTTAAAAACATATTTGATTATGAAGGCTATCATACTAATGTACTTGTGAGAGTAAAATTAAAACCAAAATGGAATTATACATTTTCTACTGAGGTTCGATATCAAATTATAATGCATATTTGCATGGGCATTCGGGTTTTCATTCGGGCTTTCATGTAGTTTGGTTGTTTCACATTCACTTGATATATTTAGAAGCTTTATGTCTAGTATGTAATACAGACATTAATGCTTGAAACACAATTAATATGCCTTTAAGCCTCATATTGCTGCTGGTTCTAGAAGAAAATTCGCAATGGAAAAACATGCTCAAAATGATTGAAAACTGATTTAACCAACGTCTGATGAATCTGACCATTTTGTGCAACAAATACATGTATGATAATTATATTCATCACAGAGAGCTCAACATAATCTTTCAATAATTTCCTTGGCGACAATGTTAGAAATACAAATTATGCTAAGTTATCTGAGTAATTAAATAATTAACATTCTTTGATATTTGAGCTTTGCATGTGGAAGAAATTATATTTTAACATTTATACAGGGTAGCAGTCTTACCCTAAATTTGTTTTGTGGATCAGTGAGAACATACTACTACATCAATGCTATTCAAAAGTTGTAACAAAACATATTTTGTGATTCTGTTATTACCCATAGTTAACTGCAAAACAGCCTTGTACAACATGCAATGGTTTCCATTTACTCTACACAATCATGTCCACTGTACATTTAGATAGCTCTCTTAATCTCCCTGCTAATAAAGTAAGAATAAAACCTTCAGCAAAGTAAACTATTAGTTCTCAATATGCATAGCTTTCTTAATCTCCCTGCTAATATAATAATAATAATACCTTGAGCAAATTAGTTCTCCATTTGCATAACTGGTGCTGGTTGTTCCAATTTTGATTGTAAAATTATATAAATATGTTTATATTATATAGTATGTAAATTTGTATTGAAAAAAAAAATGGGTTGAAATAGAGTTCCAAGTTGTGTTTTTTTTCTTCCTTTTCTCAGAAACTGGATCATGCTCTTAATTAGATGCCTTCCCTGACTTGAAAGTATTTGTACATAATGTATGTAAGAGCAAGAAAGATGTTAACCTCATCACTTTAGATTTTTATCACTCTTTTGTCTCTTAAATGATGATAAACCTTGTATTAAAGGTTATTGTTCAAACCGGGATAACATCGCTAACCATAAGGACCGCTATCCATAACGCGTGACTAAATGAATAGCAGTTTTGTACGAATAGCGGTCCTTTAACTAGCGAGCAAACCATAAACAAATTATCTCGCTATTCATAAGGACCTGCATTCTAAAGGACTATTCATAACTATTCATAAGGACAGCTATTTGTAACACGTGTTAAATGAATAGCGGTCCTTATGAATAACGAGCAGACCCGGTTCAAACAGTTGATACACAACCTAGTCTTGAAATTCTCTGACTCCAACAATCAGGAAGAATTATGTCAGAATATTAACGGTCTGTGCAATATAAAACATCCACTATTCATAATGAAAATATATAATTTAAGTTAAAACATACACATAAACATATCTCAACATACTGGAGTTGACAATTAGATTGAAAAGGTTTCTAGCAAATTTTTTCCACTTTTACTCAAGCACCATCAAACATATTTTAATGTTACATATAAAGAGACATAAAGTACACAAAGAATCATCAAATATCAACACAATGTAATAATCAAAACTACATGTAGATTATTTACATGTACAAGTAAGTAATAGTAGCTTCTACACTTTCACTTTAAGTATTCCTATCTTTTGTGGCAAGTTGGTTATATTTTCACATGTACTATCTAGTGAATACAAAAATAAAACATAATAATATCTGTCACTCTGCACATGAACAGCGTATACCAATTGCTGAAGCTGCATAGTTTCTACAGAAAACCTGAAAGGTAATGTCTATAATGGGATATAAGAAGATATTCCAAGACTAAAACATCTTGCAAATCTTCAACCCTCCTGTACCACCAAGTTTTTTAATATTTATATTTATAATTAGGTTTATAGAGTTAACATAGGATATGGGTTTGAAATTGAATGCTTTGTTTCAATGGTAAATTGGGCATGATATAAATTCCACTGGAATCTAAGAATTATTGTACACATTTCTATGCTAATAAAGATCATAAGCAGATATTCTTAGTCTGATTACATGTACACTGAACAATAGTTCTATTCTTCGGCTAGCTTTGCTACTCATGGTACAGATGGGGGAAATCTCTGGGTTTTTTTAGTGGTAACAAATCTATCATTTTTAACGTCGAGTTATATTTGAAACTATCATTTTTAACGTCCAGTTATATTTGAAACCACAAATATGAAAATTCTGGTTCTAAATGGTACCAAACAACCCACTGGTTCACAGCTCACAATAGAGAAGTTTTCTGACAACTCTACTTTTAATAACTTTTCATCTGATTTCTTTGATTTTAGATCATATTAGCATAAATAGAAAGATACTAGCATAACTAAGCCGCGGTGAAATGAGAGGGGAAAAAAGTAATTTAGAAACTGGGACAGGGATCTAAACCCTTACAACAGCAAATTGCATGAAAACATGGGGAACTGTGTATAATATACACTCGCTAAGTCTGTGTCTCGCTATTTAAAGTCTGTGTCAAGCACAGAGCTCGTTGAGCAGGCAGCCATCAGGGTGGAAGGGTCCTAGCATAGGGCAGTGTATAGCCGCTATCAAGCGTTCCTCACAGATATTTACACTGGAATTCACCCAGAATTATGGATAGGATACCAAATGATCTCATATTGATATCTTTTTATACAAGGAGCACAACATGAGACTACATTTAACACATTTGTTGCCACTTTCCTCTTTTCTACCAAATCTGCACATGAGCTTTAAATTGTTACCATTTATGTGTATAAGTAGATGGTTTGTTAATTGTCATACATTTCATTTGCATGGAACAACCACTTATTATTGGTGCTTTTGCAAGTACATCACTTAACTATACAATGTGTGATGATCTTTGAAGGTAGAGGTTTGCATGGAGGTACTGATAACGGTGAGAAGGCTTATGGTTCACCATGTGGTTAGTACTGAAAAGGACTCTTGAGCAAGAAGAAGCAAAGAGCTTTGAAGAGCTGGAGTCACAACTGGCAACAAATTGATTCAAGCAGCTGCCCCTTTCTAAGGATGCACAAAAGAATCTACAGGTGCGCTGTTGCCTTTGATTTCGATGTTCGATGCTGCCAACCTCATGGGAAAGCTGAGTAGTGATTTTTGCCACAAATTAAATATCGGGAATTTTTTTACTTTTTATTTCAATGAAAGTGAAAATTGAGCAGATGATAAAATATGAATACAACAGCCTAATTGTGTCCAGAAATTTGGCTATATTGTATGATAGCAGATGCAATTTTTGAAAAGAGGACACATTTGACAATTCTAATATTCGCAATTTGACACTCTTCCGATTACTTCCGACAAACGAAAATAAAAAAAATGCAATTGTTCAAGTACAGTTATTTATGATGTTACATGTTAGAATTATAGTGTCCAGACAGGTCAAAGTTGAGTAATTTTGATTCATACATGTATTTAAGGAAATTTTGCACCATTTCTTTTCGCTTGCCTCCAGTAAAGGGTTAACACTGTGAACTGATCGTATTACACTAGTGAAAGCGAAAAGTAATTACCATTAAAGCATATTTCCCTTTGAAAATGGCCCGTAAGTTTGCACCCAGGCAGGAATCTTTTGTCTTCTTATCTGCAAGGAAGATCGATCCAGTTAAGCACATGCCAAATCTGGATCGCCTTCTTCTTGATACACACTGTACATGTATACAGCCAGCTTTGATCAGACATTAACGAATTGTTTGTTCTAATCAGTTAACATACTATACATGGATTATGTTATGTTTTTATACTTGTCATGCGAATTAACCAATATGAAAGGCAACATAGTTTTCAGAACACAACACAGGTTTTTCCTCTCTGTGTATTAATAAAAATGGAATATAAGTTTATAAACAAATGACTACATGTACTATGATAAAATTAACTTGATTGCATAAACACATGTATAATATGAAGGTTCTATTTTGCATGAAATAATATAATTATCTATGTAATAATATACATACATGTAAAAATATATTTGTTATTGCTATATGGTTAAAATACTGTCAATACATGGTAAAGCTCTGTAAAACAAGGCTGATAAAAACTTATAAAAGCACCCCATTTCTTTTCTTTGTTTAATGCACTGGTGCGCAAGAATATTGTTTAATATTCATATTTATATACATGCATATTGTGTGTGCAGGTTGAGTGAAAATAAATATGGGAGACACAAATTAAGATAAATAGCATGCTGTCATAGAAGAAGGAAAATGAATCAAAGTAAAAATCAAAATCAAAGAGCAAATGATAAGAAATATAAGAAGATCATGTAAGCTCCGGTGAGCACTGTAAACTAACACCCGTTTTCTATTCTCATACTTTTCTATATCTTAGAAATATCTAAACTTAACCATTTGATAATAATCTCAAACTGTGGATTTTGATTCAATGATTTCATTTCATTTCATTTGTATGGGGATGGTAGAGAGAAAGAGGAGAGAGAAAGAGGAGAGAGAAAGAGGAGAGAGAAAGAGGAGAGAGAGAGGGAGAGGAGAGAGAGAGGGAGAGGAGAGAGAGAGAAAGAAAGAAAGGAAATGAGATAGATACAGTAAAGAAAGAAGGATAGGAGGAGAGAGAAAGAGATAGAGAGAGAGAGGGGGGGGGGTCTAAGGAAAGTGAACATGAATACTGAGTATACATATCAAAAAATATTTCTTGTGAGAAGTCAGATATACTTGGAAGATAACGTCAATCACACATAATGCCTCATTTTTGTAGAGAATACACATTCAGCATGGAATAACACTTGGAAACCAAACATTCTACATGTTATAAAAGGTAAATCTGTTCTCTATAAAATTGCTTTCCTTGCATAGTTTTAAAAGCAGCTGTGCATGGTTATTATTCAGCAGGGGGGGGGGGGGGGGGGGGGGGAAGAACACTAAACAAAAAATGTTTTAATTTCATAATGCTTATTTGGATAAAAAAACAAACATGAAGGTATCATAAAAAGAATGCATCATTATTATTATTCAAACCTGACTACATCTCATGAATAATGCATATTCCTATCGTGATGGAAGTCACTATCCTGGTATTACAGGTAAATATCTCTCTGAGAAATAAACATTATATTCTTTCACAACTCAGTCTTTAGCAAAGAAAGATTGTGAGAGAGAGGTAGAGAGAGAGGGAGGAAGAGAAAATGGGAAAGACAATGCCTAATACTACAGGCAGAACAACCTGGCAGACTGGAATTCATAATAATCCGCATGATTGATCCCCCATATACTAAAGCGTATACTGCCTGTTTATTACACATGACAACTCACATGTAATACACTCTTTTAAAAACATGGTTTTAAGATAAAACTCCTTCTTTATGGTTTTCCTCAGCAAGTTGACAATCTGAGATGAAGTTGAGTTGATAGAAAAGATTTAGGAGTCTACATGCATTCAACTAAAAATGACAATATAAAGAGAACAACCCCCCCCAAAAAAAAAAAAAATAATAATAATAATAATAATAATAATAATAAAAATAAGACTTAACTTTAATTAGCTTTTGGACATGAAAACCTCTTTTTTCCTACTTCATTATCAAATGAAGATCCTTACATTTATGTCATGTAATTCATACACTGGAATATGGTTTCCATGGAAATGATGCAGCATCCTTATCACCAGCCCACATCTTGACACAAGCAGCATAAACATATCACTGAGATGACAATGATAGACAGGATTTCAGGAATGATTATCATGAATTGATGAGAACTGCAAAGTACCTTCATGCCAGACCCAGCTTGGCCAATGCCATCTCTTTCCGTAGGCGAATGATCTCCCAGTAATTCTTTTGCACTGCATGATAATGATGAGAATAATAATAACCATCATGATTATAGCAGTAATAATATCAATACTGATAACAGTAATAATAATACCAGTAATAATAATAATAATAATAAATAATAGTGAAAATAGTAATAATAATATTAATAATAATTAAAATAATATCAATAATAAATGTAACAATAATAAGAAAAAGAAGAATAATAATAATCAATTTATTTAGTGCAAACTGAATAGTACATGTACAATCAGTTTCCTTGTGCTGTACCAAAATATTAAAGAGATTATATACAAGAAGTAACCATCATGAAAAATAGAACACTACTGCATGAAAAAGTAAGTTTCTTTTTCTTGAGTATCAATACAAATGTATGTTTATGCATATAATTTGCAAAAATCTATAATAAATTAAAAAAGAAAAAAAAATGATATATAAAAATCCATAATAATAAAATGTATTTGTATTCCTGAAAGCATAAACAGAATTCAATATTCTTGAATGTATATGAGTAGAGAATTCCATACCTTACAGATTAGTGAAAGAAATACTTCAGATAAAGGTGTAATATACATTTATATTAGCTTAATTATTTACCAATGTAACAAAGACTATCCAATATACATGTATAACAGATGGTTTCAAAATAACAGATGAGAGAGAAAAGGAGCTAAAAGAAAAAGCAATAATGAAAGAACATTTTATGGAAGTATGTCGAAATCGACGATGACGTCAGTGACGCCGATGTTGGGAGCGGAGCCCAAAGGCGGACACGCAGACACGGCCGCATATTGGGCATGCAACAGTAGAAGTAGGGTCGGGGATCCACTCTTTGCGGTCTTGTCGCTTCTGGTCCAGGTTCTTGAGGGCTGAAATGCTACAGGCCTCGAGGGAAGCTTTCAGGCAGTCCTTGTATCGCTTTAGTGGCCTCCCAAGATTTCTTGCTCCAGCTCAGAGAAGAAGACCATCTTTGGTAGACGCGTGTCGTCCATTCGCACTACATGTCCGACCCACCGGAGCTGGGCTTTCATGATGAGAGCTTCGATCCCAGGCATTTTGGCTTTGCGAAGCACTTCAGTGTTTGCGACTCTGTCCTCCCAGGAAATTCCTATGATTCGTCGCAAGCAGCAGAGGTGGAACTGGTCAAGTGTGCGGACTTGCTTCTTGTACAGCGTCCACGTCTCACATACGTAGAGCAGAGAGGTGATGAGAACTGCCTTGTAGACTGCCAGCTTGGTGGAAAGTCTAATGCGTCGTTCACCCCACACACGTGTCCATAGCCTGCCGAAGGAAGCTCCTGCTTTTGCAAGCCTGTTGGAAACTTCTTTGTCCATGCTGCAGTTTGAAGTCAGGCACCTTCCAAGGTATGTAAAACTCTCCACGTTGTTCAGTGCTGTGCCCTCAATCTCAATCTGAGGCTCAGGAGGCATCAAGCCAGGTGCAGGCTGAAGCATCATTTCTGTTTTTCGCAGACTGATGGTCAGTCCAAAGGTCTTGCTGCTTCTTCGAGACAGGTGGCAAGTTCTTGCAGGTCTGATTCATTTAATGCTGCAAGTGCGCAATCGTCTGCGAACAGGAAGTCTCTCACTAGGGTCTCTAGGACTTTGGTTTTTGCCTTTAGACGCCTGAGGTCGAAGAATCGACCGTCACATCTGTAGCGAATAGTGACACCAGCATCTGACTTAGACAGGGCGTAGAACAACATGGTAGCAAACATGAGGCTGAAGAGTGTGGGAGCCATCACACAGCCCTGCTTCACGCCACTGGAGACTGGGAATGGATCAAAGACATCACTGTTGTCCACAATGCGAGCCATCATGCCGTCATGGAATGACTGGATAATCCTGACGAACTTTGGTGGGCAGCCTAGCTTGGACAGGATAACCCACAGGCCCTCTCGGCTGACAGTATCAAAAGCCTTCGTCAGGTGATTGTCACATGAAGCTCTTGTTCTTGTACAGATGCACGATGTTGGCATCCTTGAAGTCCTGCAGCACTGACTCTTCTCCCAGAATTGCTGCATCAGCCCGGTCAGCTGGATGGCGATAGCTTCACCTCCCTCCTTGAAAATCTCTGGGGGTATTCATTACCTAACCGCCTTAGGGGCACAGCTCCGGATTTGGATAAGGTTTACTCCCTAGCCTTTGGTTAACCGGGAGACTCGTGGAGGGCAGGGATGTCTCGCTACCCGTACAGATCCAGAATGGACCTGCCCACTGCCATCTCATTAAATGAACATAGAAATAGCAAGAGAGAGCGAGAGAAAAGATACATGTAGATAGGGAGAAAACTCAACGGTCAAAAATAATAATAATAATAATAATGATAGCTGTTTCTTATAAAGCGCCTTACCAGTTACAATGTAACCGACCAAAGCGCTTACAGCATTATTACCCCCCGGTCACTGGATTCATTTGGAATTCTGCACATTACAGTGCACATTCTCCACTCCTCTGGGGAGCATTCCAGCCAGTCGCCTGTTTCCAAGCGCGCACATGCTAATCCAACCACAGTGACGTTCGCATCCTACCGGGTACCCATTTAACACCTGGGTGGAGAGGAGCAATGTAGATGAAATGCCTTGCTCAAGGGCATAAGTGCCGTGTCGGGGCTGAACCCATGACCTTTGCATTCCCAGTCAAGTGATTAAACCACACGACTACGACACCTCTACAAAAAAAGAGAGAAGGGGTAGGAAATAATTGATTACAATGAGAGAAAGATACATTTATTTAAAGGTTGACAAAATTAGCGTGAAAATGGGTGCTCTTTCCATGTAGATTTGCCTTCTAATCACGAATCTGCCAATCGATTGTCCAAATTATGTCTCGTTTTGGCGAAAAAGGGGGAAAAGTAGAGGTTTTGGGACCTTTCCTTAAAACTCGTGAGATTGGCTAACCCCAAGTGACGTATGAAAAGTAAGAGGCACAAGATCTGCAGGCTGCAGCATATAATATTGTACACAGAATGCGGTATTTGACCCGGGCCGGGCCCTCTGTTCAACGGACAATTTATGAAAAAAGGAAATTAATCAATATAATCTTAGGAGTGAATAATCATTAGCAATATATTTTCTACAAGATCAGAAAACGCTTTTACCCAAATATACAGCTCTTGTTTTGTTTTTTAGCTTTTCTTTTGAACAATGTTCTCATCCATCTGAGCTTGCAGAACGAAAGTTTTGCATTGGTCATAAACGCGTGCACAGCCGTTTTATGCGTCCGTATGTACAATGTCCTACACATTTTTAGTACGGCAGTGACATGTTCCCCTCGTACATAGCGACTGGTGAACGCTTTTGTTCTGTTTATTTCACTTCCGGGTTTTTTTTCCTTCGTTAGTACTGACTTAGATTTTGGCTGAATTCGAGTAACTTATATAGAGAGAGGAAAAGTGCCCGCGATTCCGAGTTGGAGGACTTTTCTGAGCCATGCAGATACGAACTCTGATTTATCAGATGATTTATCAGACCCCCGAAGGCAAAGAAGCTCGAGTGGCGAGTGGCAAGGGGAAATTCGACCATATATGTTTGAACCCCTCGCAGAATACGGTGAAGGGCCGTGGGTGAAGTTACTCCAAGGGAGCTCCAACGCGTTGGAGCTCCCTGGAGTTACGGGTAAAGTCGACCGAAAATGCTGCCTCTCGTTCGACGAACGAGTGACAGAATTTTCGGTCTACGGATGAAGCTGCTGCAGCTGCTGTCGTTGAAAAACAGATTGGAAGACTTGACTCCAAGTCGGATCGTTGGAATAGCTGAATCTTTTAGCTAGCTTATCCTTCTCTTCATGCCAAATTCGGAATACAGGTCAGGATCCTCAAAATCATCTTCGGCAAAGTGATCGCTGCAGATTGTACTCCACTCACTTGGCCGGCCCTTGCCACTCTGCCCGCGTGAGCTTTACATTTGCGACCCACAATTACCGTAGATTTTCATCTTTAGGAAAATGATATAGGCTTACACCATTTTAGGGGTCTTGCTACAGCCCGCAACTATACACCGATTAGCCACTATTGATGAAACTGTGTCCCCAAATCAAAGTTATTGTGATGAATTAAACACACGAAAATACGCAATGCAAATGGTCGATGCGGTGAATATCATGCTCGGCACCGGGCTAGGCCTGCCGGGGGGCCTCCGGGCGCGCACGGTATAGGTTAGTGGAATATTTTCCCTTACTTTTCATGCGTCACAGATCACGTGATCACGATGTCGCTTCGATGGGTTTTTTTTAGGGGCGGGGCTTATGACTGTGTAAATCAGCAAAAATGCACTTTTCAAATGATTATAAAATGTGACTGAATGCATACAAAATTGTGTGATGGATATTTTTTGGCTCCTGATGACACCTTCCTACGAAAAATGGGCAATTATTTTTTTATTTTAGTGACCCTTTAATAGATGCATTCATATTACTGCTAAAAAAGAGCTTAATGTAGAAAACAGCTTTACTCACAATCATTCTTCACAATGCCTTGTTGGATATATCGAAGGTATGTGTAGAAATCACACACTGCTGCTATCTGTATAAAGATAAAATATGGACGTCTAAATATCAAAAAATTGTGAAATCTTCTCCTTGGGGTAAGATGTGGG
This sequence comes from Heliocidaris erythrogramma, assembly GCA_025617745.1. NCBI lineage: Eukaryota > Metazoa > Echinodermata > Echinoidea > Camarodonta > Echinometridae > Heliocidaris > Heliocidaris erythrogramma. The sequence goes on from CM046873.1 coordinate 43,249,361, forward strand.
GTAAGATAAACCTATTTCATAATATTGAAAAACAAAAAAAGCAAAATAAATATGATTCCTTTTGTTGCTCATCTATTTAATAAACATATAACAAGTAATTATAATCTATGAAAGAGTATTTACCGTCTTCACTATGAACATGGCGAACAAAGAAGTGGACAAAATATACAGCTCCCTCATTGTACCTTCCACAATTGCTCTGGTAGACAAAAGAACATCCCTTCATTGCTATTACAGTATGTAAAAAATATGTAGAACAGGTGTCACATGCATATTCAGCTGTTCTACTTATTTTACATAATAGCAATGAAGGGATGTTCTTTTGTCTACCAGAGCAATTGTGGAGGGTACAATGAGGAGCTGTATATTTTGTCCGCTCTCTTTGTCATCGTGTTCATAGTGCTTGTTTATGCAGCATGCTCATGTAATTAATAAACATATAACAAGTAAGTGAAGTCTATGATACAGTATTTACCATCTTTGTTTAATATGCAGCATGTTCCAAAACAGTGTTAATGTCAAGATATAAAATGAATATCACATTCAGAGAAATGTGCAGGGGGTCAGTATGACAACCATATCATGTTATTGAACACTGATTGTACGATTCAGCATGATCTTAGCCATATAAAGATGCCTGTGACCGTGGTCTTGTTTGTAATTATAAAACAAAACAAATTTATTTGATTAAAAGTTTGCAATTTATTTGCACTTTGTGCTTCACACTGCATACTGCCACCCCAATGAGGACCAATCCATCCAGTCGCCTTTACACATTGATGATTGAATCCTACTGGTTATCAATTTAAAACCTGGGTGAAGAATGTTCATGTACTTGTAGATCTATAGAATGACTTACTCAGGGATGTAAGAGCAATGCAGGGATTTGAATCCATGACCTTTGCATTCCCAGTCAAGTGCTTTAACCACTCCACCATGAAACCTCAACAGATTAAATGGCAATCAATGTTTAAACTCACCCTGTTTCTAACAGGTGCACATATGGAGTGCCAGTTGTCAGACTCTCCTAGTCTGATACGATAATGACATGGCCTTTGCTGTTCACTCAAGGCACAACGTCTGAAAAAATAACAATAACATCATCAACTTAACTCATGGTATTACATGTAGGTATAGTCAGGCTCCCACTAAACATGTGCTCTATACTTAACTTTTCTGTCAGTTCATGTTAGACCAATCAGCTGAAGAAATACAGCATGGAGGCATAAAATCATCCCCTTATTCTGTAAAAACCATGCTTGACCCGTTATGGAGTATGAACAAAATAAGGGATAACATAAAGCAAGAAACCGTCGCATGGAACCTAATATAAACCTAATATGTACTTGTGAAGTAATATTTGAAACAGATATTTTTACATACTGGCATAGGACCAAACTATTCAGAGCTAAATGATTTTTTCGTTTATCATTGTCCTTCAATTAAGTGTCTCAGATATACTTGACATCCTCATGTATTTATTGCTACCGTTTCTATTAATTACTGCAGAATGGAGCAAGGTAATAATTGAAATTTATCACCTATTCTGTGTATGTGATAAAGAAGAATATGTGAAATCAAAGGCTAAAATGTAACCTTTAATCAAGGCGACTGTGCTACTTTGTCGATTCCCTGGTTGATCCTCAAAACGTGCGTAATAGTCCTCTGATTATTGCGCGGGAAGTCTTGCAATACCACATAGCCTTTATGCACCCGTCAACGTTAGTTGTAATTTTTTTATTTTTTATTTTGAAATCTTTCATGAATTTTCTACAAAAAATTTTGATGGATAATTCAGTTCCTGGTAGAGAAAAAGAACCAATCAAAATCTTCTATGACATGGCGTGAAGAGACCGCTCAGCTGATTCCAAACATGGGGGAAGTAAAAGTTTGTTATCGCAAATAGGACAAGATAATTTCCACATATAAGAAAAGTATGACTGTTGACCATTTCTTTCTTGAAAAATGAGCAAACATTTATTTATGTGTGGTTTTTTTTTATCAAGAGAAAAGAAAGAAAGTATATACTTTCAGCTTTATCCCGCTATCTACCCCTTTTCATTTCCCACTGAATAATGGAGCTCAATCTTTTCCATTATAATTCCTCTGATTTGTTTGGACACACTGAACAATAGAGTTCAGTGTTTGAATCTGTGGGTTAAATACGTGAAGAGTTGTACTGCCATATTTGGGAAGGTTGTTGAATGATTCATAACATCTTGATCGTCTTGAATATATGAATATTTGATTATGCTGACGGGTGTATAAAGGCTATATGCTAAGCAAGACTTCCTGCACAATAATCAGAGAAACTATTCCGCGCGTTTCGAGGATTGACCAGGGGATCGACAGAGCAACAATATCGCCTTGATTAAAGGCTCGCTAAACTGTGACAAATACATGTATACTACATGGTTGGGAGTGCGTTGGTGTGATCTGGCAACACAAAGGTTTTTATCGTGGTGTACTATACGCACAAGGCGCAAGCCGAGTGTCTTTGACACCACGATAAAAACCTGTGTGTTGCCAGATCGCACTAATGTACAAACTCACAACCATGTATTAATAGTTTTATAAAACGGGCAATATGATTATGAAGTCTATAAAAATGGTTACGAACCCCATAGAAACGCCAAGAGTCGCACACTCATGGAGGCTGCCATTTGCTTTCCTGGATGACATCACAGAAGCGCAGCCAACAAAAGTCATGCGCGTTTCAGTGCGCGCATGTAATCCCTGCGCTAAAATGACAATTAAACTACGCGATTTCATTGCGTTTTAAGTTTGCACGCACCAGAGGTATGCGTACGCGCAGCTCATCCGTGGTTTAGGGCCTTTTTGCTGTATGTTATCACTTATTTTTTGCACGGTCACGTGGTGTTATTTGACTAATCAGGATGGCTACATTCTTGAACGCGTTTTATAACTGCAAATAACAGTCAGTAAGTTCTACATATTTTGCATTCTCATGCTATCATATAGCAGACATATAGTTTGCCAGCCCAAACCCTTGTGAGTCATGTGATAGAGGGTTTGAACTGTAAGACTATAGAGACTGCAGTCCATAGGCCATGTATTGTAGCTGTTATTATGGATTTTTCAAACAGCTAAAGATTAGAAATAATGACCTTCTTACCTTGGTACTGTAGTCTTAATACTGATAGGTTCTATGCATAGATGATTCCTCTCGATGCTAGACTGAAGCTGCAGTGAGAGCTCCCCATTAGTAAAGGACAGACAAGGTTGGATATCTTCTGTGAATATCCTCTGGGTGAATGGATTGTCGACGGCAAGAGAGGGCGCTTCTCTCCAACTCTGGAAGTTGTGCAGGAGTAGGGTGTCAACCTGTACATAGAAGAGGGGAAGATTCATAAAGAAATGTCTTGCCATTAACTTCTAAATATCACAGTACAATTTGGCAGCTCCTATATTTTCTACTCTCCATATGTTTTGTACCTAAGAATAATCTCCAGCTTTTTTTTTCTCTAGCAAAGATGTTTTCTCAAAAGTCCCAAGCAGAAATTATAGTATATTACTCACCGGGTACATGTTCCCATAAAAGGTTCTCTACTATGAAAAAAAACAAGCAATAGAATTAAAGGGCTGGTAAGTAAACTAACTTTAGTCCAGTTGTAAGAAAGAGAGTAGATTTATTCATTGATGTATGGAGTGAGAAGTGTATGCTCTTCTCATAGATATTACTTGATTCTGTAACTAAATGAAATAAAACTAAAATCATGTCACAGTGAATGAATTTCTCTTTTTCATTTCATGATTGCATTCATCATACTTGTTCAATTTGTTTGAGTATTACATCAATCTGTACGAAAAACAGGGCTTGACATTTGACACTCCATTATTAAATCAGTTAGTAAATTAGTCCACCTTTAACCCTTTGAGTGCGAGCCCGCGCACAGCGATTGTTCTCCCTGTGACGGAGCGATTTCGGTTACATTGCCGGTAATGGGAAATTTGGAGGTGCTTTCTACTTTGATTGCTCATTGTACCTCACTCGGTCATTTTCGTAATTTTTAGTAAATGTAAACATGAAAGGTCAGACTTTTCTCCTTCTAAGAATATAAGTTTTGTTTATCGAAACCAAAAATATGGTTTGTTATTTTACAGGGGAAAAACCGTCTTATTTTGTTAAAGCTTCGCTTCCTTCCTTTTCAGTACACTTACAATACAAATTGCGTAAACGCCGTCGCACGCGCGGTTAGATCAAGGTCTGTGATAACTCCTTGGTTCGATCGATACCCCATTCATTGGCCCCCATTGTCGTCTGCTAATGCTTGGGCGATTATCTGCCAAGTCATGCATTGCGCCCTGCATTTTACACGTGTTTCCGACTCATTTTGTAGTCATATTCTGACAAGCATTGTGACTTGATCACTCTAAATGCTTTCTATATCACATGTATCAGGGAACTGTGTTTTCAGATGAACATTATTTATTCAAGCTTCTTCGTTTACTAATTATTTATTCAATAAGACAAAAATAATCCTATTTACTTTCCAATACATTTCTCATGATTTCTCCCGCTTCATTCGTTTATTTCTCCATCTATCCACCTCTCTTTCTACGCTTTTTCCCCTATGTAGTTGCTTTATCAATAAAACAATTTATTAAAATCATGTACACATGTGATTTGTTTTGTTTGTAATGGGAAAGAGCTAAATGAATAACAGTGAGTGGAACAAAATAATACTTTATCACATCTCAATGCCGCCTGCTCTCTCTCTCTCTGAACTCGTCAGGAATTTCGTGCAATTAAAACTTTGTTTCAGTGCGTTTTATTTCCGCATTGCATGCAATTTTTATTATAAAAGGATGTGGCTATTTATCAGAGTTTGATCGATTTGAAAATAAAGAGAACATCAGAAAGGAGCATGATATCGAGAGTGTAGTAATTCATTGTATGTTTCGAGATAATGAGGAAAATATTGAAACAGAAAGACAACAGTTGAGTTGGATAATGACAAGAATCATAAAGAAACTAAAACGATAAAGAAATATGTTTTTAAAATATAACAGCGATGGGGGGGGGGGGGGCAATGGCAACAATGGCGCAGTCGGAGATTCCGATAGTATAGCAATCAATGATGGTAATTTCTAGTCGCTTTCTTGTCATTGACCGGGATGGATTGGAAGGGGGAGGGGCTCTCTCTCTCTCTCTTGCTCTATCTTATATAGCTCTCATCTAGTACACACTTTCCTAAAAAAATCAAAGGTAGTATAGTCGATGGGTCCACAGCAATTTAATTCCTACGAGAAACAACAATCATGTGCTTATTTCAAATCAGTTGATGAAAAATGCCTTAGATAAAAAATGAATAAGTAAACAACGTCAGGATCGAAGTCGGGAGTGTATAAATGTAGTGAATATGCACATGACGTAGCTGTAGCTTTTTGTCAAGATCGATCAGCGCTCTGAACGGTATGATATCACGTGATCGGAGCTCTAGACTATGGAAATAACATGATCGGAGCGGACGCGTACGCGTACATCTGTATGTATACAGGATTTACGATCCCAAACAAGAATTTCGTGTAAAGTTGAAATGAAATCCTATGTTTCTCGATTTTTCTCCACGTAACCTCATATTCTTTTAACGGGTATTGTGAATGAATATATCTACATAATACTACAAAGAATTTTAGCGCATAAGAGCTGATAGTTAGCTGGAAAACTTTGTCAACATATTAGGCATAAATCTCGGCTTCTGTAGAAGCCCTCCGTCACAGACTGAGCACCTCGCTCGGCTTCTGTAGAAGCCTGTCGTCTCCAAAGGGTTAAGAATAAGAGCCTAGGAATGTTGTTGTTTTAGTATCAACATGTACTAGGCCTGTTTAGATAAAAAGAAAAATTGCAATATCCAGAAGAAAACTTCCAAGAACTTCCATGTAAACAGTCATCTAATCATATATCGCAACTTGAATTTATTTATTTTTGTATTTTTTATTTTTTTTAATTTTTTTTTACTTTATTTATTACTTTTTTTATTTGTTTTTTTTATTTTTTATTCATTTTTTATTTATTTATTTTTTTTTTTTTATTATTTTTTTTTTTTTTTTTTTTTATTTTTATTTTTTTTTTGGGGGGGGGGGGGGATTTAAAATACACAAACAAAGAATGGTCTCTAACAAATTCCATCAATACATAAATGTGCCCTTTAAGATGAAAAGTCTTCATTTTGAATGTTTCTCCATGAAAAGTTTGGGCAATATATGTATGAGCATTGTGCGATATTCATTCCAATCTCTTTGAATAATGCAAGGTCTTACACAGACATTCATAACTTTCATATTTCATACTGATTTAATAATTAGTTTGAAATTCATACCAAGAATAGTGGATACTAAAACAACAAAATTCCTGAAATTTATTGATAATGAAAGACAACTTTTTGAGATTTAAAAAATATCAAAATCTCATTACATTTTTTTTTCAGACAGTGTACTTGCTGGAAAAGAAAAGAAAACTAATTATTTTCAATAGACCTGTTTACTAAGTTATTCAAATTTTATGCATACTTTTGAAACAAAGGTTGTTCTTGACAACCTGAAAGCTTGACAGAGGCTTGTCAGACATACATGTAGCAACAAGTAATGTATGCAAACTGGATTCCAAGTATTGTAGTTCATTCATTAATAACAGGTTTTTGGAATACATCGTTTCTAGGTCCCTAGGAAAGAAACATCCATAAATTTGAATAACTTAGTAAACAGGTCTATTGAACAAACCTCTTTAGATTCTGTGCTAGGTGATGGTGTCGCTGACCCATTGGTGTTAGGGGAAGTCCCATTAGCAGAAGGGGAAATCCCACAGTCAGCTGTGATAGGACCTTGTAGGCTGTGTGTTCTGAAAAACAAATCACATCAAACAAAAACACATTCACCTTGTCTACATGAATGTACAGAGCAGGGATGAATTGTGACGACAAGTACATGCAGGTGTGAGAAAAATTTACACTTTTGCTCCTAAATGACTAAAAAACTATGACTAGCGTGAAGCTAACTTTGCACAGTTGAAGATGAAGAGCGTAGAAGTTTCAGGTCATTTCTATAAACTTTGTTCTTTTATGGTAAAATAATGCTTTCAGCCTTTATTTTAACATTTTGACAATAATTGATAAAATGAATAGAAATTTACTTGATATATTAGACAAAGGTTATACCATGTGACAGCTGGGGCAGTGCACAATGGAATTTTTGTGTTCTGAGAAAAAACACACACATTGCAAAGCCTCGATTCAGAAAAGTGAAAATCTAAAACTCAACCAATGAATCATCCTTCTAACCTGTGATGTCCTTGTATGCTGAGTCTTAGACTGCTCTTAGACTTTCTCAAGATAGATGGTTTCTTGGTATCCTGTGGTACCGGCATGCTTGGTGTTGATGTAAGAACAAGCATTTTAAGAGCACCAATTTCAGCCTGTAAAGCATCAATCTAAGAAGAGAAACACAGTGATAGCAGCTTAATTGACCATCTGTATGTGATTACATAAATGGTACCCTGTGGTACCAAATGAAAATCCGCCATTTTTTTTTTCAGGGCTGTACCCTGGGGTTACCAAAAAGTGGGAAATCATTTTTGGTAAGCTTTATTAATGTTCAAATGCTCTTCTTGTGCTCCATGTTCTTGTAAAAATGCTACATTGAAAATAAGTCACGTAATCCCGATCGCGATGGTTACCTTCGTTCCTTACCATGCACGTAGACTACATACATTAAGCCCGTACAGTATCGTCTGCATAAATTTTCAAAGGCTGTAACTGTAAGTATTAAAGTGTAGTCAGCAACGTAATGTGTACATAGTAGCTAGCAAGCTTTGAAGCTAGCAGCGCACACGAGTGTAATCCTGTAAAACGTACTGTACGAGCGTGGTGGGGACCTGGGTAGCGTGCATACAAGCGCTGTATGCACAACGCAACGTTCACCAGTGCTACAGCTGTGGCACCATGATTGCTCTGCAGTACAGTTGTACTTCGGGTGGACACAAGATGGCGCTACACATGTGTAGAAATGGCGAGTAAACATGCGGGAAAAACGCATATATGACAAAATTATTCAAAATCAAAATTGTATTCTATAGAGGCAGTTCTAACCAAAATATTAGGATGTAGAATTAGTATTTATCTTTTTGAACACTTTTACGAAAAATAATGTGAAAACTTTCATTCAGATTTGCCTGATTCTAATTTTAGATGCACAGACAAAAACTAGCAATTTTCCTCTTTGCGTCTTTCCTGCATCTTTATGCGCCACTGCGTTTCGCTAAGCCAGTATATCAGTCATCATATCAAGCTTTTAGAAGCTGGAGGACATGCTGAGGGACTTCTCCCAACACACCTATAGCTATTACCTTATCTCTTATTAATCCTCCTCACACCACTTTCAATCTTTGTGATAGGCTGCATAGCCCTTTGAAGATAACAAGACTTGATTAAGAATACCACTACTTACTTTACCATTTGCTTCTTTAAATCTACGTTCTGCTGCAGCTCTCTTGATGTTAGCTTCTTGGACCATTGCATTAGCTTCCTGTTAAAAGATATCAACAAGAAAAGAAATTATCTTAACACAAGTCAAGAAAGAAATTTGATACTGACTGAATATATCAGCTTTTCTTCTACTCACTGGTATTGGTTTTTCTTTTGTTCGTAACTTTGCATGTACGTGTTATCTTTCAAAGATTAGTATACATGTACAAATATATACTGACATGAGAGGGTCTGGTTGGAAATATGGTCCCCGAGGTGATGTGAAACAATACTATTTTCATGAGGGGCTCTGCCCCGAAGGAAAATGGTGTTCTTCACGTCACCGAAGATGCCATAGTTTATTACCAGAGACTCGAATTTAGGCAGTATATATTTGATTTATATCCGTCATCATGAACAAAAGCCTAATTCTACTCATCTACTTGATCATCTACACTGTACCGCACACGTACATGCACAGACAGTTTGAAGAAGTGAAGAATTTCTGTGGATATCAAAGCGCAATGATGACATCATCACCACTGGTTTTAAAATTTTAGATTTCCCCTTCCGCATTAAAACCATATGATGTTTAAAGGGAAAATCCAACATGGTATTAAGTTGATTTGAATAAAAGAAGAAATATGAGAGAAACCAATTAGTGAAAGTTTGAGCAAAAATCCCATAAAAAATAAGAGAGTTTTGAATTTTTGAAGTTGTAATCAATCAAACACAAATTGGCAACTCTGTGATGTATCTTGCGAGCTCCTCTCCCATTTGCTCAGTACAGAAAATCTCATAAATTTTAATTTTCTTAGTTTTTGATGCAGGAATAGGTTTGTTTCATACAGGTTTTGTGTTAAAACATACGTGTGTATTCTGAGCAATGATTATATCTTGTATGTGTACATGTATACCTGAATATTTACTTTAGAGAAAAAGGAAATTAATGATTTTTTTCAGTACAGGGCAAATGGAAGAGGAGCTTGCATGATAAAAAAAAGCGCAAAAAGAAAACTCTGGAAGTTTAAATTATGTCTAAAAGTTTACCTTGCAAAAATGACAGTATAAAAAAACTTTGGACCTTGGTTAAATAAAGTAGGTTGTTCAACCCTTTGTTGAAAAAAAAAAGAGTATACCAGCATAAAACAGGCTCCATGAAAGACATACTACATTATACAGTTGGATTAAACACCCAAAAACCCTGCATGAAACAAAACGGATGTCAAACTGTGGAAGCGTTTTTCTCGAAAAAAAATACTCTTCCAAAGCCCTACTATCCCTCGAGTTTCAAACTTACCTCCAATAATACTCACTCTCTAGAGTGCACCTTTATATCAAATTAAAGTTTATAAAATGAAGAATAATAATCAATAACAAAATCAAATTTGGAAAAAAAAGACTTCTATCTCATTTTGATGTGACGGGTCACACAATGTTGTTGCTAGAGGTTCTAATGCAATGAAAATGGAATCATATCGCATACTGTATTGTTATGATCATGTTTGAGAAAGCAAGTGTAAATTGGCCAAACCTACACTGACTATGACTACTTCAAGCAAGGTCATTGTGCATGATGCATTTTTAGCGAGCGAGAGAGTCTCAACATTTAAAATATAAATAGAGTTCTGAATGCTAGGCAAACAAATATTCTCTCATGTATGATGTATCTGAAAACAAAAAACCTCTTTGACAAGCAAAAAAAAAAAAAATGTGCCCCCCCTAAATCCGCCACTACCACCACCACTCCCCCTCCCTCGCGAAGCGCGAAAGCTCTGACGTTTCATAGCAAATTTGAGAGAAAGAAAACAGCTCGTAGCAAACATTCTTTTAAAAAAGTTTTAGGCGGAAAGTTTGACACCCTGACTGCTTTTCAATTATTTATTTTTTTCCCACCCCCCACCGCTTTTTCGCTCCAGGCCCATACCCCCCTCCGGTTCCCACGGCCCATGCAATGTATACATAACTATGACAGCCTAACCTATTTGTCTGTATAGTATTAGACCAAGTGAACATTAGACCAGTTATTAGACGAACTGAGAATTAGACCAAATGATGATTAGACGTGATGGTAATTAGACGAAGTGATCATTAGACGAAGTGATCATTAGACGATGTGGGTTTTAGACCAGCTGGGTTTGGACAAAATGGATATTTATAGATGAAGTGATGATTAGACCATTTGGTTATTAGACCAACTGGTTTTAGCAGAAATAGATATTGGACCAAGTGAACATTAAACGAACTGATAATTAGACCAAGTGGTGTTCAGACCAAATGGGTATTAGACAAAATGGGTTTTAGTCGAATTGGCTACATGTATAGACAAAGTGGTGATTAGACGAAGTGATTATTAGACCAAATGGTTATTAGACGAAATGTTATTAGACGAATTAGTGATAGACCAAGTGTTGTTAGACCGAATGATGTTAGACCAATTGGCTATTAGACCTGTTGGCATTAGACCAAGTGGCAATTAACCGTTTGAAAGGTATGTATAAAATTTTCATACATTACCGAAGCGGTCTCTTATGCATGATATAAATAAGTCAGATAAAATTTTGAAAGTATATTTTCACACAAGGAAATAGAATTTTTTTTGTCACCTCAAACAAGCTAGCAGTAAGTTCTGTGATCTCTCTGTCGACCTCCTCTCTTACACGGGATAACTGCTCGACTTCCTCATCCTTCAGCTGTAAGGTCTGAATACAATCAATAAACAAAAACAAACATACAAATAAACAACGAAATGAATGAATGCATTAACAAATAAGAATAATCAAAGTAACATGCAGTAAGCTTGGGGATCCTCTACAAGGGATATGTGTTATATGCCCTAATCCTTTAGCTTTAAAGTCTGTGAACAAAATACAAATAAACAAATAATTTGACAAACAATGACAAAAATGTATGCACCAATACCAAGTTAGCAATAAGTTCAATGATACAAATAGACGACTGGTACTACAAAACTTAAAGATAACATTTAACAAATTCATAGTGACGAAGCTTTTCGACCTGCACTCATCGGGTCACAACGCAGGAATGAGAGAATACAAGAAAATACAAAAGTCAAGGAAGGGTGTGTATAGCGACCCGGATATGATCCGGGCACGCTAAAATAATCGAAGAGCTTGTGCAAACTCCTTTTGTCGGCACAATAGCGGATCTCTCGACTGAATGAACAGCGCCTCTAAGAAGCGAAGATGTTGAAAGCTGCGTGCTCGGGCAACAATAGTGAACTGAGCAGGGTTATACGCCTTGGAACAATGATCTATCTATTACATGTAGTATTGCCTTCCTCCCTCAGATGAGTTAAATGCTCAACTTCATCATTCTTCAGCAGGGTCCAAGTGTCGGGTAAAACAAGAACATGACTGTAAAGTATGCAATGGTCATCTTGAGAAAAACTGTCTTTAATAAAATTCAGAATTCACCATGAAAGTAGATATCTTTGTTAAAACAAAACAAAAATTCCCAAAAGGTGTTGTAAACAAATATTATACAATGTACATAATACAGAGATATTCTCATACAATCTCTTTTAAAAATAAGTGTTCTAGTTATCTTGCCAATGGCCTATTCAAGATTAAGTTTAAAAAGGAGGGTGTAGAATTTAGTCTCTTAATGATACAAAAACAGCTACATCATATCCTCCCTCCAAAATGGCTTGTCTTCAATTTCATGTCAGCCCTTTTAAAGGCATACGCCACCAGGCCGCCATGGGGAAAGTCAGGTTTGCGTAAGCCCCATTCACTCGTACACAAACTTTGTGCGTTGAACGCGTCCGTTGGACTGAGTGGGATTACATTTCGACTGCACGAAGCCGACCGAATCTTGCACGAGAGCTCGAGCCAGGTAGAGCGTGCATGTTGTGCGGCGACCAGTCTGTCCAAAGTTTGAGCCCCGCGGGGCAACGGCATGATCAGGTAACGATCACGGTGCCCTCTCGCGGCATAAAACATCCACAATCTGCAGTTGAGTATCCCTTTAACCCGTTGACTACTGAATTCTCTGATTCCCATAGGCTTAATACAGGGACCACCAGGGATTTTCACCGACAAATTTGCTCTCAGCCAATTAGATGCTAGGATTTCAGTAGCTTATAACAGTTGTCGGTAAAAATCACTGACAAAACGCTTGATGAAATGCTCCCCTGGTTCCCGTAGGCAATGGGTAAATACAGACTTACATGTATGTGCATTGCATGATGTACATCTGTGTATATATACATGTATTCACAAAATGAGGACATTTAATTGTAAAAACACAATTTGACAAACATGCAGTTTTACAAATCATCAGCTGAAAGCCAGATGTGCCGCACATTAACACCCTTCTGGCTCGAAACAGACATAAGGTCAAGGAGTGCTTTCTGAATCAACTTTGCAGTGTCTGCTAAAAAAGCATGCTTGGAATTAATGGTAGCTATCTCTAGTCATACATGTACATGTAGTCTTAGCAGCTCAGTATGGGCTTTGGGCTCTAGTCTGAGGGCTCTGTGCTAAGACATGGTTCCATTTATACATGTACATGTATGTAATATTGAATTGAATTGAATGCATCCTCTATGGTTTATTTGAGCACACATACATGTACATGTATGTAATATTGAATTGAATTGAATGTATCCTCTTTGGTTTATTTGAGCACACATACATGTACATGTATGTAATATTCAATTACATACATGAGAATTGTAGATTGTAAAAATCACTGACTAAATCATTCATTTAGATTGTATCCATACTAAATTTGACATTATTGGTTTATCTGAAGTCTGGGATGTAACTAATACATGTACTTCTGTTTTAGGTTTACAAGGCTATACTCTTGAAGTAGACTGTCGGAAAAATGATTTGAGAGGAGGAGGGGTTGGAGCTTATATCAAATCAGACCTAAAGTACACCCGCTTAAATTGCGATATTGCCCATGCAGAATCTCTTTGGTTACAAGTTAACATCACTAATGCACTTACAATAATCGTGGCTGTACTGTATAGAAAACCTAGTACAAATGTTAAAGAGTTCCGAGACAGTTTGTTAGATACACTGGAACAACTCAAAATTGATAAACATAAATGTATACTCCTAGGTGATTTTAATGTGAATATGTTAAGTGTAGAAGAAATAGTGGATGATTTCACCTCATCTCTACAATGTGTGGGACTAGGACAATTAATTAAATCGCCGACAAGAGTAACCAAAGAATCATCTACCTTATTAGACCACATTTATACAAACATTGATATGGTTGAATGCCATTCAGGAGTCATCCAAACTGACATCTCCGATCATTTTCCCGTGTTTGTAATTTTCAAGGACATAGCCAAGGAATGCTCGAATCCGAAAAATATTACGTATCGGTGCTATAAGAAATACAATATTGAACAATTTACAGAAGACCTTTCTATCTCGAACTGGGAGGAGGTATTCTATTGCCACGATGTGAATGTTGCATACTCTACTTTTTACACATATTTTCTCAAATATCTGTAATAAACATGCACCACTGATAACTAAACGAATTGGGGAAAAGAAAGATACCAAAAGGAAGCCATGGATTACGAAAGGGATAATTAAATCAATAAGAAAGAAACAAAAGTTGTATGCCAAGGTCTTACGGACAAATCATGATGAAGATGTCGTGAAAAAATTTAAGAAATATAGAAATGTTTTGACTACGGTATTAAAGAATGCAAAGAGAACATATTATAGCAATTTATTACATGTAAACCGGTGGAATACTAGTAAGACATGGAGTATCATTAATGAATTATTAGTCGGAAAGAAAAAAATGTCGCAAGTCGCTGAGATAGACAGGCTTATCAAAAAGGTCAATGGAAGAAATACACTCATTACATCTATGTATGATATTGTAAATGAATTCAATAATTTCTTTGTCAATATTGGTCCGAACTTAGCGGATACCTTACCAAATAGAAGTACGTCACATATACCTTACTTACATGTAGGGGTACAAGCTGATAATTCTTTATTTTGGAAGCCTGTTACTGAGGCTGAGGTTTTTAATCATCTCTTAAATCTAGATGTCAAAAAGGCTTGTGGTTATGAAAATATTCCTGGACGATTGTTAAAGGAGAATTACGCTCAAAAATAAAGACGATAGTGTTCAAAGGTGTTATTTATTCCTACTTGTTAGACTATATGGCTTCGCGTCAAAATATACGAGATCGATACGAATCAAATTTTTCTGAGCAAAATCTACCATCTGCTAGCAATATGTATCGTCTGCTAGCAGCACATGGGGGCTGCCATTTTGTTTATGTGTACAAGAAGATTTTCTTAATCCAAATGCTCAATTGCATTTTTCAAAATTAAAAACCCATTTGAGATTAAAAATATAGAATAGATATGTCAATTTATTTTTAAACTGAAGATTTCCTTATATATTTCTGTTGAAAATCGATATTCGCTTAATAGAAATCTATTTTCTCGATACTGGACGTATGGGACGGAGCAAATTAATTCAAATTTTATGGATGCTTCTTCCCTGAGCATCTATAGCGGCAAACTATGCATTCACCTGCTTTCGGATAATGGACTTGAAAAGTCAGAATGCATGCTGCATATATTATGTTCTGCTCTGTTTGGCAAACCCAAGAAAATAGATTTTTGTTAAGCAAAACCAGACAATTTAAAAGTATCATTATAAAGATTTAATTTTTATAATACATGTAAACACCCACTTTATATTTTCCATCACATATGGGATTTTAGGTAATGAAGAAAATCAATTTAGGATTTGGATTCAAAATATCTTCCTGACTGGAACATTTCTCAATGGTTCATGTACAACTCCAAATCAGCAAGAAAATGGCAGCCCCCATGTAAATGAGTAGGAGACGATACCGGGTGTTGGAATATCTTTATTTATACCCTTTTCTGATATGTTATTAGAAAATGATTTAGGCCAATAAGTAGGAATATATTACACCAGCCAATATAAGTAAATTTGTAATCAGGGGTTAATTCTCCTTTAAGAGATGGTGCTGCCTACATAGCACGTGTCCTTACATATATTTTTAATCTATCCTTAGAGTGTGGGAGGATGCCAGATGAAATGAAAATAGCAAAAGTTTCACCTATTCACAAAAAGGGACCAAAAGAGGAACCTGGAAATTACAGACCAATTTCGGTTTTACCAGTGTTAAGTAAAGTCTTTGAAAAAATAACAAATGGCCGGCTGATACAATTTTTAGAATCAAACAATACCTTTTACCATCATCAATATGGATTTAGAAAAAAATATAGTACAAAACTATCATTGATAAACTTGTCTAACACTATTTTGAAATCAATGGATGAGGGTAGAGCTACACTTGGGATTTTTATTGACTTCAAAAAAGCTTTTGATACTATAGATCATAAGGTCTTGATACATAAACTCTCTCATTATGGCATACGGGGTCTTCCGCTGAAATGGTTTGAAGACTATCTAGAAGGCAGGTATCAATATGTTCAATGTGGAGAAATAATCTCCAGCAAAATGAAAATCAGATGCGGTGTTCCACAGGGGTCAGTTTTAGGACCAACACTGTTTTTACTTTATATCAATGACTTACCGTCAGTTTCTAACTTTTTCAATTTCAGACTATTTGCAGACGATTCTAACTTGTTTCACACATTTCCAGCAAATCAAAAGGAGATTGATGCCAATGAAATAAATATCAATATAAAGAAAATACACGAATGGTGCATTGCAAATAAGCTTACTATCAACTCTCTGAAGACAAAATTTATGTTAATTAGCAGCAGGAGGAGAAAAGTCACATTATCAGGTAGACTAGAAATAGGTGGAGAAGTAATTGAAGAGGTTGATGAAGCAACTTTTGTAGGTATAACGATTGATAAACATCTGACTTGGCACAATCATATCCGAGCTATTAATTCATGTATACGGAAAAGAGTTGGAATTTTATTCCGCCTGCGACATGTTGTACCCAAATATACATTGGTCTTATTATATAAGGCTTTTATAGAGCCACATCTAACCTATGGAATCGAGGTATGGGGGAGTACATACAAGAGTAGCTTAAATTGTATACTTTGCAGTCAAAAAATGGCAGTACGTGCCATCACATTTAGTCACTGGCGAGCTCATACTCGCCCATTATTTCGAGAATTAAAGATCCTCAATGTGTTTGATATGCACTATTTATGTGTAGGAACCTTCATGTATGACCTGGGTAATAACAACTTACCCCACTCTTTAATAGACTATTGTGATACAATACAGCACAATTATTTAACGAGACAAAAAACAGGTCGACAGGTGCATTTACCAAAATTAAGGACTACCCAAGGACAATTTTCTCTTTCTTTTTTAGGAAGTGATTTATGGAATAGAATACCAACTGATATTAAATTGAAATCATCCAGAAGTAGTTTTAGGAAATCATTAAAAGAACATCTTTTAAGTAATGAAGTATAATGTTTTACTCTCTATATACATCTACATGTACATGTAACACCATGCTATCTATGTATGTGGTTGTAATTGTTATGTTTGTAATGGAATTAATATCTTCTACTATGTAAATTTTGTAGAGGGGCCAGGCTCGACTAGCACTTGTGCTATTTTCTGGTCCCATTTACCAGCTATTATCATTTAAGTTTCAATCCTGTAACAATATTTACTGTGTGACAAATCTTGTACACATGATGTTATTGTTGGTGAATAAATCAAATCAAAATCAAATCAAATCAAATCAATTGAATTGAATAGTATCCTCTATGGTTTATTTGAGCACACATACATGTACATGTACAGTATGTAATATTGAATTGAATTGAATAGTATCCTCTATTGTTTATTTGAGCACACATACATGTACATGTACATGTATGCAATATTGAATAGACCTGTTTACTAACTTTATGCATACTTCTTGAACACAAGTTTCTCTTGACGACTAAAAAGCTTGCCAGAGACTTGGCCGACATAGCAACATCTAATGTATGCAAAATGATTCCATCCATAGAGATGCCATTATGCATATTAGCTGTGCACTAAATAGTTGGTAGCTAAGGATTCTATAGAGAAACATGCATAATACTCTTTAAAGATCACATTGCAAGAAAATTCCATCAAAATAAATATTGGCTTAATACTTATTATTGCATAGATGGCATAAATTAAACAAGGTTATCCAAATTCAACGCTTGGAAACATTTGAATTAATGATTATTATCAATTATAAAACGGTAAAATACAGCCCCCGATATAGCAGCTGAAGAGCTCCTCGAACGCTGCTGAGATGTGTGACGACACACGAAGGACCAGTCCTGTCTAAGCAGACGATGTCCCATAACATCTTACACATTTTTCAGTGCCTGTTTTGTCATCTCCTCTTCACTTATTTCTCTTACTTGACTAGCGTCAGTCTTAATGTTAGTCTGTTGCCTCACTCTTAACTTTGTGTATGGTATTATTTTGATGAAAAATGCAGCGTTAAAAAAATAAAGGAATCAGTCACTTGTAAACAAAATAAGACGCCATTGTATTTTCAGCTGCTTGCACTGGGGCATGTTCGGCGTTTCAAGAGGGAACGAATACAATCTGTGATATTATTCGGAGGGCTTTTCAATTTGAAAATGGGGTTTATTTCATTGATCATTGACCATTCTCCTGTGTATTTACAATCAAACGGTTTTAGTTATCAGAATCAGTTTCACTTTCCCTTTTAGAATGGTGTGAAATAAGGTCATGTTAAATATACCAAACTCTTTATAATTTGATAAATAATTGCATTGCAATTACGTTCATTCATTATAGGACGTCGTCTGCTTAAGCAGGATCGATCCCTAGTGTGACGGCATCAAAACATCGCTATATTTCTGGCGAATCCTCGGATATTCCAGATGCTTAGAAGAGCTTTTATTTATGTTGTTTTTATAATCATTAGATACGCAGTTGACATAAAACTTACGGTATATGATTGCCATCTGTATAAAGCTTCCCAGTTTCTAGTGATACATTAATTGCCATATTTGTGATTTTCTTGCAATGTGATCTTTAATACAAAACAGGCCTATTGAATTGAATTTTATAACAGGAATCTTGGGACCATGAAAATTACCTTGTTATATCAGGGTGAAAAAATAATAGAATATAAAGAGGTGGAACATTGTTATAATAGGGATTTTTTTTTAATAACAAGGTTCCAATTCAACAGGAATAATGGCTTTCTCTGAAACTATTTATACCTCATTTTTCAATGAAAAGTCCAATTCATGAATTAATAGATGAACTCACTATATGAGAGAGGAAAAGGTTGGGCAGTATACCTCTCATCTAGGTTTCACTATGAGGGGAATTATCCTCAAAATATAAATGTGCTTGTATTCAAAGATGTAATCTATTCCTTCTTGTTGTCCTACATAGTTTTGCATTAAGATGGGTATTTAAATCAAGATTTTCTCAGCAGAATTATCGTCTGCTAGTGATACCTTGGGGCTGCCATTTTCTTGATGTGTACATATTGTTAATCTTAATGCAAAATTGTCTTTCTTCCTGATACAAAATCCCATTTGAGATTTAAAATATTTTACAGATATATACATATATTCTAAAAACGATGTGTGTTTTATATTTCTTTGAAAATTACTACTTTACTAAATAGAAATCTATTTTTTTTATATACTATGACCTACGAATAAAATATCTTTCTGACCGTAACGGTTTCCAATGGTGTACAACTCCATATATCATCAAGAAAATGGCATCCCCCATGTAAAGTGTGTTATTGGTTTTTACAGATGTGTATCAATCAGATTTATAATTATTTAAAAGTGTTAAATCTGCTAGAGTGTTAGCAGATGATACCGTGTGCTAGAATATCTTGATTTAGACCTTTTTCTGATATTTCCTTTCTAAAGTGATACAGGCCAATGATTATGCATGCATTACCTTTGAACATAAATTTTGGGGCTAATTCTCCTTTTGTAGGATTATGATCATTTCTGTGGTCATCTTCAATACATGTACTAGGCAATGTTCAACACCATGGATACAGTGAACATATTATGTGCATATATAGCCCTAAAATATGTAAATTTCAGCAGGCAGCATAGCCAATCTGACACAAACACTACCAAATTCAATCTGGACCCCCTGTGAAAAAATGTTAGTGTTTAGTGCCATGAATCATGTAGGCTACTTTGTACGATGAAAAAGCAGTATTTTAAGCAATTGATACAAGTATTCTTGAGTAATTCTATAAATTATGTTCATTGCCATGGTACAGTAATACTGCTCTACTTCATGCGTATGAAGTATGCCCTTTTCCCTTTCTTCCTGACATGTAATTTGACATTGATAAAGTCACTGTACATTGTAGTAAATGCTGCATTAAGTCATCAGGAAATACAGTGTGAACATCATCATTATTAAGCTTAAAATCCTTGAAAAGGAAATGCGTAAATGGCTAAAAGCATCTAATTGCATCCTGTAACAATCAAAGCACATCCTATAACTAAGCTTCCTCCTATAGACTTTTATAAGCAAGCTACATGTATTTATCAAGAGGAGCAACTCATAGGGCTATTCCACATCTATAGGGAAATTTTGCTACACAAGTCTTTTGTTTGTTTTCCCTTTTGCAACAAATATTTCCATCATAAAGAGCAATGTAGCAACATTACCATCGGCTCAGTTGTTAAAAATCAAGAGAAATTTAATTGTTTGCTTGTAATTTAAATATATATGTTTAAATTATATGGGAAAATCTTTTGCTGATTTCATTTGATGACAGAGAGCATCATGTGCAAAAGAAATGAAACAATATGGTTATATTCAGAATTTACTACTCATGGGTGCCTAACCTACCAAAGAGCAAGACTGAAAAAATTGTATCTCAAAACATAAAGTCTAATGGGGTGTTGCAAGAAAGTTGCAATCAATTGCAAATTGTAAAGCAAATTAGAACAACCATTCTGAATGGTTCAGGGTCTGCCCATTCAAGAAGATGCGCTTGCAACAATGATTTTGATTGGTCAGTACCGATCAGTTGCAACTTGCAATCAATCACAACTTTCTTGCAACACCCCATTAGTCATTTTATTAATGGTTCTATTTATACACTCATGGTATGTTCAGTGTAGATCTACATGTACATGTACGTGTATATTGAAATGAATTGAATGAATATGTACAGCCCTGTAACAGTAATAATGGCTTTCTTTGAAAATACTAGGTGTTAAAAAATAAAACTTGGACTTTTGATTGTTAATAACTCAAAAATTACACCTCATATCAGACTGAGGTTTTTAAATTGTAAAGTTGAAGGATGTAAAATTTATTGGGAGCAAGTTTTGTGACATTTCTCTGTTATATTTTCTGAATATTGCTCCGACTATTAAATTAGATTTTTCACTTTTTGAAAAATGTAGGCACCAAAATCTTTGTGTATGGATCAGTAATTAATTCAGAACACAAAATTGCCATTGGGTGTTACAGCTCTCATTTCTGCAACATTTTGCTGTCCAATGTCATTAATGATTCATGACTCTGGCCCGTATTCTGAACTCCAGTTTAACTTAAACCGTGGTTTAAATCTGTGGTTTAACTATGGGAAGCCAAAATTGTCAAAACTCTGTTTTTGTGGTATGTTCCTTTAATATGTGACCCGACGCCTCAAAAACTACAATAAGTCGCCAAAATTATTTTTTTTTGTTTTATACATTTTCTAAAAGTAGAGAATCTCAGCTTTCCAATGGTATATCACTTGCCTGTTTTACTCAATTATAACACCTTTAAATATCACATTTAGGATCAGTATGTAACCAGTAATCAATAACTCCTATTCAGAGAAAATGGCCATCAAAAGTTCGGAACAAAAGAGTGCTAAACCTTCGCTCTCTGTGTGCGCCCAAGTAAAACTGGGTATTCAAATGGCCATAGCGGCGGTATGAAGGGGTTATCAGATTAGGCTGAATTTTGGCATGCTGCTTCAGGAGGACCTATCCATTACTCACTCCAAAAGTCAATATAATACATTTAAAGGTTAAGTAGTAATTTGGCATTGAATGAAAGTATTACAAATTTCGGCGATTTCGATTTTTTTAGCTCGTCAGGTGAAAAAAAGGAGTCATTTTAAAATGCCCCCAAAACATATTTTTAAGTCGAATTACGACTCACAAACTTGAGACATGATAGAATGATAATGAAACTACCCATTTCTATCAAAAACAGAAAATCGACTGATCTAAGCAAATTTACTATTTTGGGCTGTTTGCTACGTTGTGGTCCGTGCGACTTATTGTAGGTTTTGAGGCGGCGGGTCACATATGTTTACTGGATTCTGGTCTCATGCTTTAATGGTGAAGAAAAATATTGTACTTATCATTCCCAGACAGTTTTTAATAGTTTGAGTACCAAAACTGCTGATAAATTGACTGTTAGAGATTTGTGTCACATTTAGCTGCCCATATAGTTAAACCACACATTTAGACCATGGTTTAAGTTAAACCGGAGTTCAGAATACGGGCCAGAAAGAGTTAAAAAAGGTGTTCTGGCATTTCAGCTGCACTATGGCAACTGTTGTGTTCTGAATTAATTACTGATACGCACATATTTTGTGGCCTTGATTTTTCAACTTAAGTGAAAAATCTAATTAAATATTGAGAGCAATACTTTAAGAAAAGTATTCAGAGAAATGTCACAAAACTTGCTCCCAATAAATTTTACTTCCTTCAACTTTACAATGTAAAAACCTCAGTCTGATATGAGGTATAATTTTTGAGTTATTAATGATCAAAAGTGTCCACTGGTTTTTTAACACCTACTACATGTACATGCATTGATACCTTTTTTTTCGATGAAAAGTCCAATTTATGATGGACAAAACACAACCATATCTAATTAAAAGACTTTTTTTATACTTAAATGTATTTTTTTGTTAGAAAGCTGTAATTAATTCCCTTAATCCTCATCACATTTAATAAATCCTTTTAGCATACTACCAGATACTACCAGAAAATGCAAAAAACCTCTCGTATGACAGTCAAGAGCCTTCATTATTATATATATAGCAGTTCTCCTACCATCGTCAAATCATACATTGTATCTACTCACCTCTTTGGCCTTCATGAGTTCTTCTTGAAGTTTAGAGAAAGCCAGAGCCTGGGCCTCTGCCACAGAACAGTTCCTGGAAGCAAGACTATCCAATCTCAACCTTTGGCCCGGTAAGAGGTCAGGAGGGTCAACTCTGATGGCAAGGTCATCAAGCTCACTGTCAAGGTCACTGAAATGTCAAAATCATTGAATGCTGAATACATGTACATACATGTATGTGTTTACTTCACGGACATCACACTCAATTTATCAGTCCTTTCAAAGGTGACACTACAGGGCTCAAAAGATGTGTTTCCTGGGTGGAATTTAATATCTAATGTCTCATTAGGCTACCTCAAAACGATGTCTTTGCTGCCTGGCTGGCAACCAAATTATTTCAGGTCTACAAGACAATCCCAACTTGCATAAAGAGACAATCACAAGTAAATTTAGTTTGGCATGTACTCACGACCCCAAAGGTACCGTCATTTGGCAACCTTGAGTGTTTAGTTTGCATCTAAGGCTGTTAGTCACAGCTTAGAGGCCAGTACAGACTATCGGGTGAGAAATCGCTTGTCTAAAGAGAAGCTGTTACACATGTAGGTCATATTATACATATATAGGTCATATAGAGTTCTAGTACTAGATTTCAATTTCAAAAGAAGGTGGCTAAAAGTTGGTTTGTCAATGTTTATCAAGCCAATGAATGGATAGTTTGAACCAGATAAGGAAATGCAATACACGGTTCTCCATAAATGTCCATGACCTCAAAAAGTTCATATGTATTTTATCAATTATCACATTATTTATACAACAGGAGGGGTACAACCTTAACACTACCCCCCCCCCCAAAAAAAAAAAAAAGAAAGAAAGAAATAAAACATCACATAGCCAGCTCTCTAAGGCCTCAGCATAAAAAATATGAATGAAGGCAACATTTGATGTTCTAAAATTTCACATTTCCCATATTTATGGTTTAGCTGGTAACAGACTGGTGAGTTTCTAAGTTTCAATCATTTAATGCCACAGATTAATGTGCAGCAGTGCAGTAAACGACGTACATGTACATGTATCAGTGACTTTATATAGAAACAAAAGTTGCAAGTTTAAAATAACATACTCTAACCAAAAGAAAAACTGACTTGTGAGTATATTACTCAATTCCGTTTGTACGGAACCAAACCCCAACTTGGTCTTGCGCAGGGCTTTATGTTTCTTAATAAAGGGCAAGTCCAACCTCAGAATAAATTGCTTTCAATTGAAGTACAAAATTCAGACAAACGGATCAAAAAAGTTTGAGGAAAATTGTTGTTATCAAATCAACTCCATGACAGTCATATCTCTTGTCGGCGATCAACGGAAATGTCATGGACCTGACAAACTGTTTCACGAAGACATGATAAACGACAACTCAATGATATCGATACTCACCGGCGAAAAAACAGTCTTTATCACAATCCATTGGAATTATCGTCAATTACCCAAACAGATTTTGAGGCTCAGTTTTTCCCAAACTATTCCAAAATGTCAAAAATGGCAGCGAAGATGAATGCTGGTGATACAAATATCCCATTTACATGAAAAGATGTGGTACTTATGGCATTTTAGTATTTATAAAATTGAGAAAACTCGAGGAGGCTTTTGCGATGTACGAATCGAGATTTGTAAGTAAGAGGATACCGTAATTGACTAATTACGGAAAGAAGACCAAAATCGTGTTCACTTTAGAGAAAATGATTAAATTAAGATATTTTATGAGCCAACTTTCAATATTTATTCATCAAAAGATACATATAATATTATTCATATCAAAGCATTGCGTGAAAAGGGAAAATATAGAGAAAATACATACATGATAAACTGTCGTCGTTCACATGGGTCTGTATAAACAGACTGTTCCATTTTCGATTCTGATTCTATGGTAGACAATGGTAGACGGATGTGGGGATTTTTTTAATATTAATCTCATTTACTTGTTGGGGGTCAAGAAGCCATAAGAACATATTGTCCGTCTGTAGAATATTATAATACGAACATTAGTAACACTATTTGATAAAGCTTTGGTTTTTTTAACATATACCAAATATGTCCCCAAAGAGGGCTAAAATGAAATTATGTTTACACACTTCAAACATGTATTTTGAGTATCAAGACTATTTATATTTTTGAGAAATGCAAATTTTGGAGCTTAATCTATCTCCATATTTAGTGGACAGACATGAACATTATGAGTTTTACAATTTTACAACACAATATAGCATATCTTATAAATGTGATATTAAACTGATTTGTTAAAAATTATATCAATGATATATAATATTCATTTGGAATGTGCTTCAGAGATTATTCATGGAAAATTTTGAGTTTCTATCTTGAAAAATATAGATTTTACATCACTTTAAACTTTAAAATAGCCCTAAATTTGGGGTTGGACAACTAAAAGTTTTTATTTCATATAGGAGAATGTACTTTCCTTGGGTCAAACTTATTTTATGTAAACAAGTGATGATGTAAAATAGATACATACAAAAAAAATTGGGAACGGGTGCATTATTTGATGATTTCCATTTGTAACACCCCTGACGTTTCGGACGTTACATTCTGTTAACATTACAGTTTTCATCATTTTTTATTTCCTTTCTTTTGGTATGATTGGTCTGTGACAATACATGTTGGCAGTTAAATACTCTATCAATAATTTATTACATTTATGCAAAATGTAATCTACACAAATGCGCAGTTTAGCACATAGTTTTCTCTATCAGCTACTCAATTTGGAATCCAAGGTGTACTTACATGCACTTAAAATGTATAAGTGATGTAAACTTGCAAGATATGAACCTAATAGCAATTGTCACTGAAACCTCTTAGAAAATTCATTTAAACTTATATTCTGTTTAGCATGTTATGAAAAACAATGTATGCAGTGTTTCGTTTCGGACGTTACATGATGTTAACATGTCGATCAGATCATAATCCAAACTTTGTCCTGATCTGAACTTAAAGCTTGTGCTTCTTAGTCTTTTGGTGGCTGATGTATGAACTTGAATGGTAATGACTTTTGGTCATCTCTAATCTAGCTTGCTGATGTCAAAGATGTGACAACCTAGGTCATTAGATCACACACTGCTTCACCAGGGGATTCTATGAGGATATTCAAAGTATTCAGAGCATAAATCAAGCTTTCTAGAAAGCCATGAAACATTATTGGTACCATAAACATTTTTTTTTTTTTGCATTGTAGATTTGTCCAGGATCTTTTCTTTGTCAGACTTTAACAATGGTACACAACATGAATAAAGAACCCATTTTCATTTTCATAGTTTCTACAAATAAAATTGAATAATCATTAGAAAGGGTACTAATATCCTAGTTATTTGATACACAAGGCATGGGCGGGGCAAGCATTTGAATAGTACAGTAAGCGTACATGTACATGTAGCTCACATTTTGGTAAAGTCGAAAAAAGCAAGTGAGAGAACTTAACGGAAATCTACAAAAATTTAGTTGTAATGCTTTATTCTTGTATACTTTCTACAAGGAATTATTGTTGGTGGTGTTTTTTAAGTTTTTGCTGACAGAGTTTGCTGATAGGGTATTACACCCTACAAGAAGATAATAAATGAATGGATGGATTTGGAGAGGCTTTAGCTTATTTTTATTTCCATGTTAGAATGTTAGAATGTTAAAATGATTGGTTTCCAATTCTATTTCACAAAATGGCATGATAAATTGTGAGGATTAAGCATTAAAAAAATCAGCTAAAAATTCAAAGTTGTAAGTAGTCCCACACATACGTATATATATATATATACAATTAAAGTTTAATAGTCCCCCTATTTTAAGGTAAAAATCCATATTTCATGTAAATTTTGAGAAAATGGTTTAGCTTGGTTGTATTTTGGAAATATTTACACCACATATTCTTTTTTTGTAGACTGGGTAAAGTTAAGGTGTGTGACTGTTACTGAAAAAATACTTTAAATTCACCAAATAAACTTAAGTTTAATGACATCATTTGGGATATCCTTCATAAAAATGAAAAACTGATAAAATACAAATGCAAAAGACTGTTAACAGTAAGAGGAAAGGTTGAAAAATGGAAATCACTCCCTCTTACATCAATCTTTGCCCCTCATTTGAACTGGCTGGAGTTTAAAAATAGATGTTAACAGGATAATGTAACGTCCGAAACGTGCTTACAGCATACCAGAAAATACTGTTAAAATGACTCAAAATTTTTTACAAGTAACTTTTGTTGTGATTTTTTGCGATAAATTACAATTTAGGATATACTAAACCATCCAGCAATGCATTTCATCACATAGAGTGGCTTCAAAATTATAATTTGTTTATATTTCAATTTGCAGAAAGCTTAGATGATTCATTAAAAAATGAGTTTTTAGCATCCTATTCATGCTTTCTTTATATTCAAAGCTAAATAAAATATTAAAAATATTTTTCTTAACATGGGAAAAAATTGTGAAATCATAATTTGCTGATATGTCAAAAAATTAGTTGAAATTTGTAAATTATGTGTTAACAATAAAATTATGTAACGTCCGAAACAACTTTCTTGTCCTTACAAAAAATTGTTGCATGTGAATCAAATAATTTGTGTCTAAATTTGTGTAATGACTTACAATGTTTTATTCCATAATGATTGATTCACTCCAGATACCATAAAATTTGACTAATCAGCTTTAAATGAGTATTTTGTGTTTCGGACGTTACATTTGTTTCGGACGTTACAACTGTTAACAGAAAATTGATTTTACTGATAAAGTGACAATGTAATAAGCTCCTCCATTATTTTTTGCTTAGAAGGGTAGCTGCCTTAAGATGTTTATAAAATGTTGTAAAAGATAGGTCCTCCAAGTCATACATTTTTTACTACTTCAAAATGAAAATTGTTTCGGACGTTACAAAACTGTTTACGGAAAATTTGACATCTTTTTCATTTGATGAGGATATTTTTACCATCAGCACTACTACAATATATTGCTATTTTATTTTAAGCTATTTATTTGGAGTAACTAATAATTGTATTCTAATATGGATATGAGGTAATTAAGTTCTTGTTCTAGTGGGTTAAATGTGGGTATAAAATGTTTACGGAAGATGTAACGTCCGAAACACCATTTTTGATTACACCGTTCCATCAAAATATGAGAGATTGTTCAGATGACATTTAATTTTTTTAAAGATCCATCCATGCTCATTAATCATGAATAGAATATGAATATATTGTGTATGGCTTTATATATTTTTCAGCTCCAAACAAAATGGTATGTCAATTTGGGTTACAAAATTCCGTAAACAATTTGCTGTTCAGGGATACCTCAGGCACATAAATCAAAGTTGAAAATTTTTCATTAAGCTATGGGAGATCAACCTAGGTCCATGCTACAAGAAAAAGTTAAAACTGATTTCCAATTCTTTATCTTTAAAAATTTGGGGGCCCTCAAAGTGCCATTAAGCTTTTTGGTCATAGTTAAAAAAACCAGAGCCATAAATGAATGGTAAAGGATAGTGCTTGGAGATCAGGAAATAAATGTTCTCTTAGTTTACATTTCTTATTCTTTTCGCAGCCCATAGACTAACTAAAAGCTGGCTTGTGATGGCGTTCTAAAAAGATATGACAGGTCTGGAGTACCGACAAGTCACTTGTCAGCGAAGTTGTCGCTGGTCTTGGCAAAGACGGCTTTGTGAACCACTAAGCGGACAAGTTAAGCGACAGTGTCGAGATGTCGCTGATCTTGTCGTTATGACGGTTTGATGAAACGACCGGCAAAAGTGGTTATTATGCCCAGCGGCCATTAAATCCGCCTGAACAAGTGAATAATTAGTCAAATTTCTTGGTTTTCATTGTTGAAATTCAGTTATTTATAACGGAATAAACGCTATCGTTATCAATTCATAACTGAAAAAATTATCATCAAGAAAGAGCGGGATTCGAACCCGGGACCTTAAACGCAAGTGCAGTGTAGAAAGAGAATACTCTGACCAGACGCCTTTACCACTAGACCACGAGCAATTGACAGCGAATCTGTTCTTGCTGCACTGACTATATACCTCCGCTCCATACAAATCTTATCTATACCTCCATTCTGCTGTTGTTTTTTTCGATATCCTAGGTAGGATTCTTGCCAATTTGAGGATTACTGGGCATATTATTAGCTATAATAGCCACTATGAGTATGACTGCTCCTTTGCCATGGGGCAATAAACATTCTTCTCATTTGTCTGCCAGTTCCAAAACATATATAATTAATGACCTACACACCTCTCTGTCTTGTCATTGCAATTGCTGCTTGTTCCATCGTTATCGTCTCTTTCTGTCACACTCTCATTACGACTCCGACTCCGTCTCTGTTCCTGCTGCGAATCATCTTCAATCTTATTGAGCGGTCCTGGATCACTACTTGCCCTTAGACCTTGGTACACCAGGTTTGGAGCCAGAAATTGGTGCGGGGGTCCATCCATATTCACCTTAAAAACAAACAAAAAAGTATCTTTTTTAATTTATGTTGGCAAGTGACTAACAGCTGTCGAGCTCACTCATAGCTACATTCCTATACTTCGTGTGTATAATGTAGGCAGTCATACACCTTAACTTTTTAAAACACCACTGCACAAAAGTCACGAACATTCACTCAAAATCGGCATTTAATTTACAAAAACCGACCACTAAATATCCAAGAAATACAATAAATTCAACTCACCGATGTTGGAAAAGATATTTCCAAAAATCAAATCCGTAATTTACTGTTGATTCTCGCGAAACGAGCTATCGGGGTCATTGTGTACATTTCCTGGTCGCCGCGGGCGCTGACATCTCCCCAAAAGAGTTTTGTCCTTAAAAATTCGGTCCCTATGTGGCATACACGGAAAGTCCCGATTTTCTGTGTGCGCGATCGTAAAGATCGATGTGCGCTTGCGATCCCGAGTTTCTTCGTGGACAAAAATTTTATTGGCCGATTTTAGTCTAAGACATCGGCAGTATGTAAACAA
Organism: Heliocidaris erythrogramma; assembly: GCA_025617745.1. Taxonomy (NCBI): domain Eukaryota; kingdom Metazoa; phylum Echinodermata; class Echinoidea; order Camarodonta; family Echinometridae; genus Heliocidaris; species Heliocidaris erythrogramma. Next base: position 43,278,934 of record CM046873.1, read on the forward strand.
CACGCGATCGCGAAACAAATCGGCGGGGATTTCTCCGGTTTTGGACAGGATTTTGACTTTGGATTTTGCTGAAAATATCAAAAGTTCTTTCTAACGGCCATTTGAGGCACTCATAGGAACACGCCATTGCCGACTGTGTAGTAACGCAGCCAACACACATCCCATACCTAAACTGCATCACTGTGCATTTTTGGCTATATTTAATTGAAAGTCATATATTGCAGTTTACTTAAATCCAAATACTTATGTTGAATAAAAGATGATTAAAACTTACCAGGTTGTTTTGTGACCTTTGAAGAGGGTTTCCTGAAATTTTGGGTCCTTTTTGTCGATAACTGCTATCGAGACTGTCCCGTCAGCATCCAGTTTGTATTTTTCACGATTATGATGAAGGGAGCCCTCAGCGCTCGTAGTAGTACCGGCGCGATCGGTTCGTCGATCTCCTACGAAGACCTGGAAGGGCCAAACTGACGACGTAAAAAAATTAAAAATATTACGTACGTACGTAATAATTACTACGTACGTACGTAATATTTTTTATTTTTTTACGTCGTCAGTTTGGCCCTTCCAGGTCTTCGTAGAATAGCTTGTGTGCGTAACATTCTGCTTACGTATCTACGGTGCGTAACCATGTAGAGCGGCCTCACTAGTGCGCAACATATTGAGAGCAGTCGTCATCCGTATGGAGATGTGGGTAACAAGTACCAAAAAGAGGGGGGTAAATGTAAGTTTTTATAACTTTCTACACTTTGTATCTTAACGAACTGATAACTTAAAATCACATCAGCAAGCAATGGTCATATTGACCATTAGGATCATATACATGTGTGTATACTGGGTATTGGGGATACAGATGTAATTTTGTTTGAAATGGAGGTTTTTGTGGGCAAACTGATACTTAAGTATCATTCTTTAGATTTTAAGTTATCAGTTCGTTAAGATACAAAATGTAGAAAGTTATAAAAACTTACATTTACAGCCCTCTTTTTGGTACTTGTTACCCACACCTCCATACGGATGACGACTGCTCTCAATATGTTGCGCACTAGTGAGGCCGCCCTGCATGGTTACGCACCATAGATACGTACGCAGAATGTTACGCACACAAGCTATTCTACGAAGACCTGGAAGGGCCAAACTGATGACGTAACAAAATAAAAAATATTACGTACGTACGTAGTAATTATCATGGTACCCAGAGATTTCATTAAAAAAGGGGGGTTTTTCTTTCTCTCTCTCTCTCTTCGACACCTGAGAAATTAAAAAAGGGGGGTTATGAAATATCTTGAAAAATTGATCAAATTCCTGAAATTCCTGCTAGTTTTGATAGCTCATTCAGCCAGGATTATTTCATTTTGAAAAGTAGAAACACTGGCCCCCATCTCTTCCAAGGTATTGTAATGACAGCTTATTCGGGAGGGGGGTTGGTGTCTGTCCTGAGATATGGGGTTGGAATGAGTGCTCACCTGAGATAGGGGGGTACATTGAGCAGTGTTCTGAATTTAGGGGGGTCTCCAAGGCAGGAAAAGCCCACGCAAAGCCCGTGATATGGGGGTTCTTTCAAAGGGAGGGAACAAGCATACGCGTACCCTAAATAATACTGAGTGAGGGGGGGGGGGGGGCGGGTTCTAAATAAGAACATTAAAAATACATCAAGTCCAACGAAGTGTCACAAGTCACGACTGCCAAATTGGAAGGTAGCTTTCGGAGAGGACTACAACTTAATCATTAATCATTAAAATTATAATTTGACAAAAATAAAGTCATTACAACTCTACATGTAATTCGACATAAAAAATCGGCAAAAAAAGGTTTTCATTCTAAAGGGGGGGGGGGGGGGGGGGCACAATCCACAAAAGGGATCCTCTATGGTCAAAATGCATAATTTTCTTCCAAGGCGGGGGGGGGGGGGGGGGGGGGGGGGGGGGGGGGGGGGGGGGGGGGCACGGGCCGGAAGTGCCCCCCCCCCCCCCCCCCCGGATACGCCAATGCCTTTGCTGCATGTGCTAATGTCCAGTTTTATGCCAAAGTTATTTGCACAATTGCAGATACATCTATCTTTGATTATGATACATGTAAAACAAACAGCATAGTCATGGATATTAATGATTTTTTTTCCCATGTAGGTTACTGAATTATAGAAATTATAAACATTGTCAAATGATATTCCATGGATGGTAAGGACCAACTTTAATTGAGATGATCCGGGAGCAGTGAATTCTGACTGTAAACAATAAGCGCAACATCGTATTCATCTGTTTCTTAATATCGATTAGACACACTCGAAATCTGCTGGATTTTATCTTGACACTCATATAGTGAAGGGGCATGAATAATAATACAAAAAAAGAAATACAATGAAAGGAGAATCTTGAGCCTGGCTTGTAAAATACAAACGTTTCTTCAAAGTTAAAAAAAACAGTTGAATAAACATTGATTCAAGCGGCGGCTAAGCAATGCGTCTACTCAGAAAGTGGGAGGAGGGATACAGACTTACCCCCCCCCCTCCCCGTTCCCCTGCCAATCTGATTAATCCACAGTTTAAAAAAGTTCATCGATAAAGTCCTGACTTATATAAGGATTATCATCAAAGATAAAAAGAAACATGGCAGAGTATGTTGAACACATCCTTAATTCAAAAAATCAATTAGGCATCACGGCCCCAACATATGGAACTCCTTACCTGATTCGCTTAAGTTACGGACTTCACTTTTTTCTTTTAAAGCCGTTATAAAAAAACACCTTCTTAACGAAAACAGTAATTAAAGTTACTATTTAATATTGTTAGAGAAAAATTAACCATTTATTGAGGCATCAAATTAAATTTCAAATTAAGCAGAGGCTTTATACAATCACTCATTTCACATATTGCACGGCCACCTGCACATTACCCTTCAATTCATATTCATCCCACTCATAGCTACATTCCTATACTTCGTGTGTATAATGTAGGCAGTCATACACCTCATCTTTTTAAAACACCACTGCACAAAAGTCACCAATATTCACTCAAAATCGGCATTTAATTTTCAAAAACCGACCCCAAAATATCCAAGAAATACAATAAATTCAACTCACCAATGTTGGAAAAGATATTTTCAAAAATCAAATCCGTAATTTACTGTTGATTCTCGCGAAACGAGCTATCGGAGTCATTGTGTACATTTCCTGGTCGCCGCGGGCGCCGACATCTTCCCAAAAGAGTTTTGTCCTCAAAAATTCGGTCCCTATGGCGTACACGGAAAAGTTCTGATTTTCTGTGTGCGCGATCGTAAAGATCGATGTGCGCTTGCGATCCCGAGTTTCTTCGTGGACAAAAATTGTATTGGCCGATTTTAGTCTAAGACATCGGCAGTTTGTAAACAACACGCGATCGCGAAACAAATCGGCGGGGATTTCTCCGGTTTTGGACAAGATTTTGACTTTGGATTTTGATGAAAATATAAAAAGTTCTTCCTAACGGCCATTTGAGGTAGGAGTGAGATTTTTAAGGGCTGAATTTGAAAGCAAGTATTTAAAATATTTATCTTATTTTTTCCCCCATACCTTGAGTACATGCGACAGAAAATACCAACTATTTTACAGAAATGTACCCGGGACTGATTCATCCTTCTTTCTCTTCTCTTTCTTTCACAAGGCCCTTTATTTCGATAAAGAAGATCCGATATAATATAAATAGGCATTGAGAAGCACACGGTCTGGTGGGTTAGTTGAAAAGATCGAGGACTAAGCAATATGGCGGCGTGTGCACTCGAGCGAATCATACACCGGGTATTACGGCGATACCGCGATCTGTGCGTTGTGAATGGGTATGAGCATTCTACTTCTACGTCTTTAGGAGTTCTGTGGTCACAACCGACTGGGGAACAACACACAGAAAATGACGAGTGGGACCGAGCTGGGTTCTTCCCAAATCACACGAGTACCAAATGTTTATAAAATTCTCAATGACATGACACCTTCCCTCTTTAAGTAACGTAATAATACAAATTCAAAGATTAAAATTCTTTTCGGGATCTATTCACACAAGTAGCATACTACTTACGGGGAAAGAAAACTTCGCCGTCAGCTGGAAAGTTTGTTTTGATGCGCGAGATCCGCCTCTTTATCCCAGGTGAACAGTAGATGGCGCCAACTCCAGCTAGCTGCGCTCGACGTACACTGAGCTAAAAAGGAGGGCTGGTGAGAGTATATAGGAGGACGAAGAGGAGGTGAAGGAGGGGGAGAGGAGGAGGGGGAGAGGAGATGGACGAAGGGGTCGATGAAGAGGAGGTGAAGGAGGACGAAGAGGAGGGGGAGGAGGCGATTGATGAGGAGGAGGGGGAGGAGGAGGAGGGGAGAGGAGATGGGGGAGGAGGACGCAACTAGGTTGTCACCAGTTCTTCTGAAGACTTGTACAAAGTGTTTCTTAAATAAAGGAAACCCAACTTTCTCCAGCTACATTTCGTCAAATAAACATAACTTGATTTATTGTAAAATATCATATAAAAGAGGAATTGTATCCCCTTTCATATGCTACCACATTTGTGATGATAGAGCCTGGGATCATTGTACTAAAACAATTTTAAACCAGCAATGTAAAACTTGATTTGCGCACGAGAGTGGGATCTATTCATCTGCACAAAGAATAGCCATATTACATTGAGGCTAATTTTGGACCCATTTCTCATTCAAGATTGCATACATGTTGAAATATAAATAAGATAACATCTTGAAATATCACTTTTCTTTGCTTTGCGTTTTTATCATGTTTCTTTGCATCTTGCCTTGTGGCATTACACTTTTGCACATTACTTTAGTGCGCAAACTACTTTGACATCACTCCCTTAAAACCATTCACATTTATTCATGCATGACAATATTATTACATATTTGGTATCATTATGAAAGCGGATATAATTAACTTTGACATGAATAATAAGAATCAACCCAGAAATATCTTTTTTCCTACTAATCAATGGGAAAGTTTGGGTTTCCTTTTTTAAAAAACACACTATTTGATCATGTTTATTGTACACTCTTAGAAATGTTGGGTAAATGCCACTGGGTAAATGAAGATTGGGCATAGGTTGGTTAAATCTTGCTCAACTTTTACATGCATTTACCCAACATTGGTCAAAAATAAGAATGAAATTGGTAAAGTTTTCCCAAAAGTTGGTGGGACTCAAAATTTTGGTAAAATTTTGCCCAATATTTCTAAGATTGTACATGTACGTTGGTACGTGCGCAGCGAAAAGGAGCGAAAGTCCACCCTGATTACAAGTTTGTTTTAAAAGAAGCAGAAAAATTAAGATCAGTGAAGTTTTGAGCAAAATCCGATAATAAATAAGAAAGTTTTGAATTTTTGAAGCAGACACAAATTGGCAACTCCGTGACGTATCTTGCGAGCTCCTCTCCAATTTGCTCAGTACAGAAAATTTCATAAATTTTCATATTCGTATTTCTTGACGTATAGGAATAGATTTGTTTCATGCAGGTTTTCTGTAAAAACATTTGAGCAATGATTATATCTAAGTTGCATGTATGATTGCATATTTCCTTTAGAGAAAATGGAATTAATGATTTTGGGGGTACAGGGCAAATGGGAGAGGAGCTCGCAAGGTACATCACGGAGTTGCCAATTTGTGTCTGATTGATTACAACTTCAAAACTTCATAACTTTCTTATTTCTTATCGGATTTTGCTCAAACCTTCACTCATCAGTTTCTTGAATTTTTCTTCTTCTTTTAAAACCAACTTGTAATCAGGGTGAACTATCCCTTTAACATCAAATCAATTATTTCGTGAGAGGATATTACACCGATGGGAGAGTATAGATATAATTTGCTTTCTCTCTAAGCAAGTTTTCGTTTCAACACCTATAGTGTTATGCGGCTGCTACCCATTTTCATTCAAATTAATGTTCTCTCTATTTCGATATTTTCCAAGCAAGATTGCCGAAAGGTCGACTGAGAGAGAGAGAGAGAGAGAGAGAAAGAGCTCTATTTTTGTTTTGAGCCATATATAGGAGAGTACGTTCGCATAAGGATAACATTTTTTATTCATAACGTGATTCTGCTCTTTACATTTTAAAGGGCAATCCAACCTTGGTAATATGATGATTTGTGTGAAAGCAGAAAAATAAGAAAAACAGGATGGTGAAAGTTTGAAAGAAATCGGACAAGGACTAAGAAAGTTATGGATGTTTGAAAAATGAGATCACTACATCTATGCGAATCTCAAGTTGGCAATTTGGTGAGTCAATTGTGACATTTCTGTGGACAACTCTCCCATTTGTCGTACACAAAAATATCATTAATTTGCGGCTTTCTTCGAGGCGCTTTTACCCTCGGGGCAGTACTCAAAATATATTGGAGATGATATTAGGTCCTCATGAACGAAAAGGTCCTACTGAGTAATGCATTTTGAAAAAGAGTGACATTTTACTTTTTAGTCATTTTGTGTTTTAGCGCGAATGGGGGAGTTGTCCACAGCTGCATCACAGTGATATTACCTATTCGACCAATATGAAATTCCCATATGCATATAGTGATTACAACTTTCAAAAATTCATAACTTTCTTATTGCTTGTCCGATTTCGTTCAAACTTTCACCAATCTGCTTCTCTAATTTTTCCTCTTTCTTTCAAAGCAACTTGCTATTAAGGTTGGATTTCCCTGTAATAAAGGTGCAGTACGTTCATTGTCGGGGAGAAGGGTGTCACGGTATGGGGGCACTTTAACGGTAGTTGAAAAAATGGAAAAATGGAAACAAAAATAGCAAAAATGGTAATACATAATATTTTTTCATAAATGTATGTATTCATGAATCTAGCAGCTACGAACATATCAGACATCATAAGAAATGGTAATGAATTTCCTGCAAGTTTTGTACAGAATATTACGTGAAATAATTGATGGTTAATGAAGTGCAGACATTTGAAAAGTACGCATTGATCAGATTTTGGTAAAATTTTGAAGAGAGCTAAACTCCTTGGCACAGTAAGAGTTAAATTAAAGGTATCTAGCCCAACCACATGTTGTTCCTGATCTTCTCTAATCTTTATATATAGATTGTACACTGATCATCCTTTGATTCTAAACCAAATTAGATGTGACCTTTGTACGAACGTTTATTGGCAGCACAACTTTTTCATCATTTTAGTTGGGTGTCGTGTCGACCAAAGGCGCACACCTGTAATTATTTCCCCATAGGCACATGTGTTAAAAATGAGAAGAAAAAAAATCATAAAAAATAAGTGCCTGAAATGGCACCATTCAATCTTGTGTCACGACTGGTTCATACAATTTCCTTGACTTCCTGAAAATAGGAAAGGGTGTTTTTCCCCTCCCTATTTGTTGTTTCGACAAAATTATGCACGATCTCGGATTACCATTCATAACACGATAAGAACTACTTTCGAAAAATAAACTTAAGCCAAGGGCAATTTTAAAGGCATATCGTACTGCCCATAGAAATCAGCTTCGGATTATGTAATTCACTATTGTAATGTTCGCACATGATAGACAGGGCTATTGAAATTGTCTAGAGTTCATTTTTCGAAAGTAGTTTTTATCGCGTTATATGTTTTGTCTCGACATAATATACTTGGATTTATATATTATAGGCTATCATTCTACAGACAGTACAATTCTAGTTTACACAGTGGAAGAGTATTATTATTTGGTTCTTTCTTGAAGTTTTGGTGGTCCTTAAAAGGACCGTTTGATAAAGTTGAAAGGACGGGGTCCAATCTACTTGGAGGTGGTGTATTTGGTGACAGCCTTGGTGCCCTCAGAGACGGCGTGCTTGGCCAGTTCACCAGGGAGGAGGAGACGGACAGCGGTCTGGACCTCACGGCTGGTGATGGTCGACTTCTTGTTGTAGTGGGCAAGTCGGGAAGCTTCGGCGGCGATACGCTCGAAGACATCGTTGACGAAGCTGTTCATGATGGACATGGCACGACTTGAGATACCAGTGTCAGGGTGAACCTGCTTCAGAACCTTGTAGATGTAGATTCCGTAGCTTTCCCTTCGGCGCCTTCTCCTCTTCTTATCGCCGCTAGGCCTGGGGGCCTTTGCCTTCTTCGATCCCTTCTTTCCAGCGGTTTGTGCTTTGGCAGGCATGGTGGGTTCCTCTACGTAGCTAACGATGAGAATAATGCAACATGCGATTCCACTCGTATTTATAGGACGAGCGAGGATCAAGCGCACACGCTTATGAAAATGAGGTTCCCCTGCACACGAGGAACACCAATCACTACAAGCCATTCAGCGCGGTATTGCTCCGTGAACGATCGCCGGATTGATTCATTATTCATGAGATCCGAATGTACGCCTAAGCCACCAATCAGGCAGGGCGCTTTATGTAAATACGCAGGGCCTCGCTGGACGGGCGATGGTATTTGCATACTGCTGTGCGAAAGCATTGGCGTACAATCGCACGTATATGCAAATTTAGTAAGTTCGCTCGCCTGTGCTCAGCGGCTCCGCTTTTGATTGGTTTGCACTGGATCCTCGGTGTGCGTTTCGATCCTTCCCAGACGTATAAATGGATAGCTCGCACTGTTTTCGGTCATATTGCATTCTGCATCATACCTACAGTTGTTACCCAACTCACTACACTACACAACCAAATCATCATGTCTGGACGTGGTAAAGGAGCAGGAAAAGCCCGTGCCAAGGCCAAGAGTCGATCTGCCCGTGCAGGACTACAGTTCCCAGTCGGCCGTGTCCACCGTTTCCTCCGAAAGGGTAACTACGCCCAGCGTGTTGGAGCTGGAGCTCCAGTCTACCTCGCTGCTGTACTGGAATACCTCGCAGCTGAGATCCTCGAGTTGGCAGGCAACGCCGCCCGAGACAACAAGAAGACCCGTATCATCCCCCGTCACTTGCAGCTGGCTGTCCGTAATGACGAGGAGTTGAACAAGCTTCTCAGCGGAGTCACCATCGCCCAGGGTGGTGTCCTCCCAAACATCCAGGCTGTCCTCCTCCCCAAGAAGACCTCCAAAGCTGCCAAGTAAACGGGTTGATTCCTCTTCGGAACAACTGCCTAAACGGCTCTTTTAAGAGCCACCAAATCTACAAGAAAGAATCATTAGATGCTCTTATAATGGTGTCCAGTATTTTTGTGTTTTTTGTGTTTTTTTGTGTTTTGGAGGGGGGGGGGTGTTTGTTTAATGGTATTACTATAAATTATAATTCCTGTTTCCAAATCTATTTTTCTTCATGTAATCAATACATCGTTCCTACAGACCTGCGGGCTGCCCATACAACATAAATTATCAAATTTTATCATTTCTGAAAGTGATTTTTAAAGCTCACTTTGTACATAACCATCATAAAACACATCTAGTTTCCCATCCGCTTTTTTCAAAAACGGGGAGGGGGGGGGGGGGGTTCCATGTTACCTGATACAGAGGAACCTCATTAAACCAACTTTGGGGGACCAAGATAATTACCTTTAGATCGAAATCTTGTATCGGGGCTAAAAAAAACAATAGGATACAAATTATAATAAGGTTCCACTGTATTTTATATTTTTTCCTGTACTTGAAAATGCGATTGGGGCAATTTTAACACGAGTTTCATTTGTACTCGCACTATTGTGAGAGGCACAGAGAAATATTGAATTATATCAATGCTTTTGTGTTATTCTTATATCTACACGTCCTCAGATTCTTGTTTATTTCATCACAGAACAAAAATATCAAACAACATTATATAATAAAAAGAGACGGGCCGAAAACGGAAGAAGGTGGGGACGAGAAACTAGGAATTCATTTTATGTGGTTTTGAAGATTTTTAAATTAAATGTTGAATAACATGATAATAAATTGTTTCTTTTAGAGCGCTATATCCAATTTAAAACGGATCAAAGCGCTTCAGAGAAAAAAATAATCTATACATTAAAGCTCGCAAATTGTGATATAAAATAATGTAATACAATTAACTACAATCGGTTAATAATTTGTTTTAAGATGCTTCTTCAATGATTCCACTGGGGTTCTATAGCGTAATGGTTTTGTTTGTTTTTGTTTTTGTATTGTTTTTTTTAAATTTAATTTATGTATTCTCTCATTCATTAATGACCATTAAATCAGAATGGACCCTTATCCTAGGAAAAAGTTCCATGTATAAATATATAAACAGACTGAAACTGGTGCAGGATATCGCAAAAAGAAATTCGCAGTAAAAAATATTATACATGTAGGAGATAAAAGAGGAATGTAAATTCGATATTGGTTTATATACATTTAGGTAATTCATTCCCGACCATTCTGGGGGTGAATTTCAAAAATATACCTATCTCCTAATATCATATTATAGTCCTTCAGCGAGTTTATCACAGTTCTGTGATAACTGCTTAGTTCAACTGACAAAACAAAGCTACATGTCCATTGCAATGTTTCTTACAATGTCAGGGAGATTGCATCGAACTTTGTACGAAAAAGCTTTATACATTTACATGTACCAAGGAGTTACTAAGCATGCTTGCCTAGTAACGCCTTGCATAGACATACATACCTTATTTTTGTTTACTACGTTGGGGTTGATTTTATTATACTCCCAAATATTCCTTTCCCTCAATTTCCCAACCACGTAATGATTTCCAATAAGTTATAGTGTGGATTGTTCTAAAGTTTGAAAGAGTTTTTACGAGCCAGAGAACATTGCTTGTACATGTACTTCCCGCGTTTTTGTCCAACGGTTATAGAACGATGTTAAATTTTGTTCAAACAAGGTTTCTCTGTTCAAGCATAGATTGATAACATTCGTATCTCAACTCAAATCACAAGATATTATGTTGACCGAAGTCTTATTTGCTATTGCGCCCTCTTTGTCCATATTCTTGGAACATTCATAATTATGTTCATTCGGCTAAAGTTTTTTTCATTTACAACCTCTTCAAACTAGTCTATTCAACAGTCTGTATTACTCGACAAGAAAAGAGAACTCTATACAGGGTACCTTGACATTTTCTTTTTGTTTATTATGTGTACAGCAGTGCGGGTCAATAAAAGGAAACCACATTCAAGACCTAATATCTTAAAAACGAAGAGAATTTCCAAAAATAATATAATTCATGGTATGATCACAGTTGATAATGTCTTCTTTAATTTGATTGGTTACAGTCGAAAATGTGATCATGGCTGACTGAGCACTGGCCTTTGCCCAAGTTTTGGATAAATGATGTTCATAAGTTACTTTCATTATGTGTGCATTAAATTGGAAAGGAGATCATTCAACCAAACATTGGCTATTCATTTTATTCAAAACTTTGGCAGAGGCAAATATGACATGAAAAATGCTACTTTTCAGCTTTCCACTAAAGCGCCAGATGAAAGAAAATGTGATACTGATAGGCTACAATGTGAATACCTTTGACTAAGTATATATCCATTAAGCATGTTGATTGCAACTTTATTTAGGGTCGAATTTGGGGTTGTTTTTTTTTTGTGACTCACACTTTATAGTGAAGAACGTAGATAATTTATAACCTATAGTGATTCATTGTACTTCCAAAAAAGTAGATGGCCAAGAGAATGATCTTCAGCATAGTAGCCTTGATTTATTAATACAAATTACAATAAAGTAATGCGATTATAACAAAACAGAGCTAGGCCTCATACAAAACACGCATAGAAAGTTTAACTGAAACTCCGAAGAAGGAAAGGCTAGTCCAAAAATCAATTTTCTGCCTGCCTGAAGTCATGTTTCACCATAGCGGAGAAAAATACCGTAAAAGCGTATTAACGTCATTTCTCCTAAAATTCTCAAAAATTAACGGAAAATATCACTTTCTTTGGGCAAGCTTTGACCAAGCATTTTATGGCCATATCAATATGTGTGATTCTCTTCTTTCATAGTTGTGAGAAAAACCTCTCAAAATCGACAGTCATTCGTTCATATAATTATATAAAACAATTCATAATGGCTTCTATGCTTCCAAATCAAATTCTACCACCTGTATTCAACATCAAATTGTATATCCTAACTCGATAAAAGGATCCCTCTGAATGGTCGTCTTTACTCGATATTCTTTAGTGCGGAGGAGTGACCACTTTTTTTATAATGGTAGATTAACATTTTCAACATGCTAGATTCAGCCTTAATAGTGGTTATCTACCATTTTGAAAAAGTGGTCACTCCTCGGCCCTTTTAGATGGTGATTTAACATTTCATATCGCTAATTCTACACCCTCTAATCTACAGTGCGTATAAAAAAAGAAGTATACCCAACTTTGTTAGCTTCTATTTAAAAAGTTATTACCTTTATGAGCTTGAAATTTATTTTATAGCAAATTATGTGTAATAATACATTATTAATAACTTCCCTGCCACGGATGACTGAGCAACAGGCTTTTCAAAAAGTATTGTCAAAATCCTGTACCAAGTTTGGGCTGCGGCAACGAGTGTGCGTCAAACCGATTATGCATGAGTTACGTCAGTTGGAAAATAATTGCCGAGTTATTTTCAATTGATTTTGTGCATTTGAATAGAAAAGGTGTTTAAGTCAACTCAAACTCAAGAAAGGGCTTATATTACAAGCTATGTTTATGATATTTTATTTGCCATGATAACACAATCTTGGTTTCATCCGCATCACTTTTTAAAGGTAAGTCTGTTTACTGAGTCATTCAAAGTGGACGTCATTTATTTATTTTTTTTTTCTTGAAAGTCTACTATCAATTACCTTGGTAATTCTCAACGCACGTATCCTTCTTTGTCGTCGTTAGATCAGTAAACGTTTGAGTTATTGTGCTATTCGCAAAACACACCGTGTGCACCTTATGCAGATGAAATGGTGCAATGGACAAATGAGCAGAGTTTTTAGTTATCACGAGACAAGAAATCAAAAGGCTGTTAGAATAAATTAAAGATTATCATTTGCATATAAAACCCTTCATATCGCTAATTCTACACCCTCTAATCTATAATAGTAACAGAACATAGAATAGTAAGGTCATTTGGAAGCTTTCAAGGTCATTTGAAAGCTTAGATACACTGGATCACTTTAAACAATGAAACAGTGAAGCACAAAGGATAATTCAAATTTTAAAATGATTTGGGACTAAACACATTCATATGGCTTGACCCACATTCGTTGCATCAGCTCAAACTTGGAACAAGGAGATTTTGACAAAACTTTAAAAAAAGACACGGTGCTCAGTCATCCATGGCAGAAATATCATGAATGAGGTACCACTGGACAGGCAAAAAGTTACTCTTCATCATGAAATAAATTTAGTAGTCACATCGTTTATAACATTTTAATTAGAAACTATAAAGTTGGGTATGTTTTTTTATATGCACTGTAATTAGCGATATGAAGGGTTTTGAACACTACTCACTTCTTGGTGCTCCTGCTGACAACACCAAGAAACCCGAGTAAAGTTATAGTTCTTTAGTTAATATTCTAAGTTCTTTATAGGTTACTATACAGTGCATATAAAACCCTTCATATCGTTAATTCTACACCCTCTAATCTATAATAGTAACAGAACATAGAATAGTAAAAACTATAACTCCTCTCAAGATTATAGTTTTCTCATATCGCTAATTATATACCCTCTAATCTATAATAACCTAACGTAGAAAAGTAAGAACTGTATTACTTTACCATGTTTTTTTTGTTTGTTTTTTGTGGTGATTTCAGCAGGAGCACCAAGATGTGGGCAATGTTAATGTTAAAAGTCACCACGAAACGCTAATTCTACACCATATAATCCAGTAATTTACAGAACACAGAATAGTATGAACTATAACTTTTCTCAGGATTCTTGGTGCTTTTAGCAGGAGCACCAACAAGTCTATTGTAATATTTTAGATGACTTAAAAGTTCACAATGGTTTTTATGACCCCCTTATCGTTGTTATATCCTTTACATAATAAATCTTTTAGATAGGTTTCCCTTTTTCCCCAATTTTGAAGATCACTCTGCCGCATGATAATAATAATAATAATAATAATAATGGTCATTTATAATGCGCAATACACAAAGAAGTGCCATAGCGCTTACAAAGTAAACATCAAAAGTTAAACATAAGAAACGGGCCCCACTAATTGATAAAACGTGGATCATTTAGTTGGCTTTATAGGCAAGATCACCACCACGTATAGTTTGTTGTTCTCAAAACCCGTCGTAAGCTACTTTTTTACAAACAAGCTACTTTTTTTACAAACAAGCTTAGTCTGATCTGGGACTGAAAAGTTCCGTCGGCCTTGAAAGGGTTAATGACTTGTATTACAGATTAAGATAATTCTGATATAAGTTCTCAATAATTCTCAGTGCATATTAATAGAAATTTATCACATGTAGCTTTGCTCAGGTTTCTTGGTGCTTTTGACAAGTGACCCCAAGATGTGAGTAGTGTTAAAAACTCCATGATGCTAGCTCTATTACCCAACTAATACTAGGTGTGATACATATAACGATCATTCTTATAAGTTTTTACTATTCCATGCATATCAATAGACAGAAATAAAATAGTATCAACTTGATCTGGTTTCTTGGTTCTTTGGCGGTGACACCAAAAAGTAAGTTGTGCTCCCAACCCCAGATAACACTAATTCCGCACACCTTTTCATTTCATTTCATTTCATTTATTTTCCATTTTCAACAGAATATAACAACGTAATTACATCATAATTTCATGAAACATTTTTCAACAAAATATAACGTTATTACATCATAAATAATATCATGAACCATTTTCAACAATATAAAGACAAACGTAAAATACATCCTAAATAATATCATGAACAAAATGCATGTAATAACAATAATTTTCATTCAGCGTAATTTTCAAAGATAATTATAATAAATAAATGCTGAAAATGGAGGGGAATGCTGTATTTTGATAGACTATACATATAAATTGCAAATCAGTGACATGCCTGTAAAGTTAGGCTATTACACACCTGGGATACACACACACCATGTATATCAGATTGTGACACAACGTCCCTATGGACCCAAAGAGATTTTTACACAGTTTTTGTCCCTTCAGTCGTCATCTGTGCACAGTGTTTTTGAAGGGGGGGGGGGGGGGGAGGGGGGGGGGGTCCATCCGCTTTCTATTGGTCGAGTGTGGTAAATGTAAATTCATGCCAGTAGGATGTTAGTGAAGTGGCAGGGACTCAGCCACAATGGCTCGAATTCACAAAGGAGGTTTAAACCTAAACCATGGTTTAAACCTCCGTAAGCGTACTGAAATAGGCGTAAATAAGCGCACATTACCCATGCGCGCACTCAATGAAAATATATGATTGGATCGGATTCCGTGCGCACGTACGCTTAAAACCACCAGGAGGGGGTTTAAACCATGGTTTAAACCAAACCTCCTTTGTGAATACGGGCCAATACCTCAGTGATTGACATAAGTTAGTGATGCCCATGTTACAATCCAGGGGGTTTTCATAAAGCTGTTCGTAAGTTACACACGACTTTACGCATGACTGGTGATCAGTTCTTGTGCTAAATGATTGAGAATCTGATTAGTATAGCACCCCAGAACATGTTCCAGTCGTTCGTAAAGTCTAACTTTACGAACAGCTTTATGAAACACCCCCCCCCCCCAGGTCAGCTATGGATGTTTTCTGAAATATCAGATCTTATTGCAACTCAATAATGCCTAATGTATCCAAGTTCCTTATATAAGACTGGACAATTCACGTCAAAAATTCCGCTTTAATCGATATGAGGAAGCCATAAGTTATATAGCCTAACCTCTTTACTTTAGGTCAATCTTAAACACGTTCTTGTTATTGCTATCGTAAGTGTCTTCGAAACAACATCGACAGTACTTTGGACATAGGTCTCCACTTGCTCTAACCCCCTGAGGGCGTCTGTTTAAAAGAGAACGCCAGGGTGGCGATTGCTTGACTATTTTGGCACGACAAGGGGCGCTGTACCATGCCTCTTTCCTTGATGGTAAGTTAGGAGCAAGCTTTGATTTCAATGACGGCGATGTGTTCGGAAGTAAGAGTCCTTGGCTTGGCTGTTGTCTTTGTAAGGAGGATATCCGCTTAGACTCGTCGCCGGTGCAGTACCCAGATGTGTTGTCTGAGGTGAAAGATTTCGCCGATCGCGCAGTGAGAGGTAAGGTGCGTGTTCTCAAAATGGGACATCCATGGCGTTCTTCGGGGAATTGGCGCAAGTCATTTGACGGTCCCGCCCGCCGACTTCTACTACTGGGGATGATTTGACTGCACGCCCGTTGGTACGCGCGCTGCATCTGCTGGCGAGTCATCTCATTCTCCACACGCACATTGTTACGTGAAACGTCTCCGCGCAAAGTGAGTGGGTGGAAATATGAGTTAGCACTAATAGAGCGAATGGGTTTCGGGCCTGGAGGTTTGGGGCATATACTTCTAGCCGGGTAATACATCTGTTGGTGTCCGCTGTTATATCTGTTCATCATTTGAATCCATTCTGTATCGCTTTGAGGGATAAAGAAGTTACGATTTTCAGACGCGGTGCGCGCCAAGATTGGCTGAGGATGCACAGTGACGCTCATGAAGTCCTTATCGACGATGCCCTCGGTGATTCGTTGATTCATTGCTGCGTCATAATCACAGTCGTAATGTAATCCTAATGATGCCATCCTCAATGACTTCCTCGATGACGTCATCATGTACGTACAAGTACAGTTTTGGCATTACAGTGTGGAGCTTTCAATCCAGTGAGCCTACGTGTGTAAATCCTGAGATTGAAAAGAGAAAAATAGAAAGAAACAATCAGCGATTAACCTCTGAGGGCTCTGTATTGCAAAAAATTGAGTTACAATCAATTAATTAATCAATTTAGAAGGAAAAAAATGATTGTGAGATAGTATATTGCTTCTATAAGATACAATATTGCTGTAAAGAAATGATCAACTGAAGGTTATACGATTATTTTGGAGGATATACAATCAGTTGTAATTCTACAGGGACCTGGAATAATTTGACGTCAAAATAGTTAATCGATTACCAGGAGATCACTCTCTGCGCTCCACTGTGCAAAAGAATTTGCACGCAAACCCTAGGTGAATGGAGAAAGCATGAACGATTCCAAGATGCGTTCTCAATCTTTAAATTCACAGGGACGGCTGCAAAATACGATACTATTTCCTTGTTTTTTCCCTTGTTTTTTTTTCTTCTCTCTATCTTCATTATTTCCTAATGTATTTCTTTGTTTTTCTTCTCTATATCTTCCTTTTTCCTTATGTATTTCTTTGTTTTTCCTCATGATGAAATCATGAAGAAATGTGAGAAAATTACAATGCCCCGACCGGGATTCGAACCCGGGACCCTGGATTACATGACCAGTGCTCTACCAAATAAGCTATCCGCGCTCCCGTCGAAGCAAAGTAACAATCTCACATAATAGCCCCTCTCTTTCCATCGAGCTTAGGGGGTACATCCATTCCAATTCCATGCGTACGCTATATAATGGCATACCAATGAGACTGGTCTCATTGATATCTCTTATCTATCTATCACTGTCTTCCTTTTTCCTTATGGATTTCTTTGTTTTCCTTCTCTCTGTCTTCCCTTTTTTCCTTATGTATTTCTTTGTTTTCCTTCCATCTTCTTTTTTCCTTATGTATTACTTTTTTTTAACGTGGAGGTTTACGGTTCACCATGTGTAGTTTGAAGAAAGGAAATATAGGCAGAAATTGAAATGGAAAGACGAGAAAGGATGAGAAGAGGAAAATAGAGGCATTCTTTCTTGAAAATGAGTGAAGTCCTGAAAAGCACTATAAACCAGATGAGATGAGCTGAATGTGGCTTGAGTAGCGATGGTTTGAGTAGTAGCAGGTTGAAAAATTTGGTGCATTATTATGATAAAATTCACCTCACCACGTGAGTTAAATGTGTCTATACTACTACTCAAACCATCGCTGAACCGTAAACCTTCTCCACGTTATAAACTCCACCATGCAAACCTACAAAGACCCTGTCTTCCTTTTTTCCTGATGTATTTCTTTGTTTTTACTTCAATCCATAATTATCTTCTTTTTATTTCCTTATGGATTTCTTTTTTTTTTTCTTCTCTGTGTCTTCCTTTTTCCTTATGTATTCCTTTGTTTTTATTTTCTTTGCCTTCCTTTTTTATGTATTTCTTTGTTTTCTTCTCTCTATCTTCTTTTTCCCTTATGTATTACTTTGTTCTTCCTTCCATCTTCTTTTTTCCTTATGTATTTCTTTGTTTTTCTCTCTGTCTACCTTTTCGGTATGCAAAACCCTTGCGTCAAATACGGGCGAACGACTATTAAGAGACTAGGGAAATCGTTGGACCGTATACGACCTTGCTGCGCGGGGCTTACGTAACAATCAGCAAATACAGTATAACGCTAAACCGTTATAACGCTTTTGCGTCATTTTCCTGCACTGATTACATTTCTTTCCCTAGGGAAAGTTGACAAGGGTGAAGCCCACAAACTATTACAGTTCCAATATCATTATGAATTTCACGGATAAGGATTGTTGATAGAGAAGGAGATTAGAGGATAGGATAACTTCCACATCTGTGAAGTAATCAATTTGTTAAATATCTGATAATCATCTCTTGAAATACAAATGAATTGATCTTGGACATCTATCGAATGGTTTTTGATGCCCGTAATCTACCCCGGGAGAACTACCTCCCTCGGACAATAACCTCTGGACAAACACCCCCTTATGCATATAGTTGTCTGAGGATAATTTGGGTAATGTTATATAAGAGTGTAGTTGTCCGGAGGCTTATCATCTTTGGAATTTGTTGCATAGGAGTTATTGTCCGGGTCGTACATGGGTTCCCATGGTTACTCGGGGTAATATTTAGGAGTAAATGTTCAGGTAAACAGTCAGGGGAAGTCGTCTTGATTCACAAAGAGACAGTTCAGCCAGATCACGGCCTATAACCATTTTTCATTGGCGGATGGCCGGGGGGGGGGGGGCACATAACTGGCACAGGTACGTTAAGATCTGATTATTTATCTTTTCATAGTTAATCCAACCCTGCATTACTTTACTGTGGTTCATAACAAACACTCTGACTATAGGCATTCCTTTGTTGCATATGATTTTGTATGCGAAATCTTCACTAATAAAACAACTAATATAACAACCTACAGTATGTTATATTTGTAAAATTGGCATGATGATTATAAATAATTGATATGTTGGTTTAAAATAATAATTATAGGTCCACTTTACAAACTTCCCATTTTTCTATTATTTCACATGCGATTAAAATACACTGTCACTATCAGAATGCTTTGCTGCTTTGATATCTCTTGATGAATAAATATATTTTGTGCCATACAATATTTCAATGCGATCAATATATTTCTTTGAGTTCATGAATGTGTTACAGGGCCTTGATGGCACCTTCGCCTTTGTGCTGAAAAAACCCCCAGATGCACTATTTTCCAAATGCGTAGACATTTCGATCCATATGTTCTTATGTGGTATATACTCGTAGTTCAAGCCTACTGGTTCTGTATTTACTTTAATCAAGAAACGGTTTGCTGTTGGTGTGAGGGAATATAAGCTAACGGCGAAGATGGGTCAAAAATGGTCTAGATTAACGGTGAGTTTGTTAATATATTTATTCTCGTAAAAACACGTAAATTAATAAATAAAGAAGACTTTTAGCGTTGTGTTTGCAATGCAGAGGCAAGACTTCAATAAACGGGACCAATTAGCTATTTGGGACTCCATGTTGGTATCCTAAATCTAAAATATTAGCCGCATGAGGTACTGAGAATATTAAAGAAACTACCATAGATTCTTCTTTACTTATGGGATAAGATACTTGATACATTAAAGAGCATACTAGATCTGCCTACTAGAAAAGAATAAACAGCAATGGAGCTCTGAATATAACAACATACCCTTATCTGTGCGTAATGTCACCATTTTTAATTAATTTAAATTACCTTCATAAATAGACTTGTTTAATTTGAAGGCAGTCGTTAATCTGTACCTGTGAATGGGGTGGGTTGAGGGTGTAGTAGGGTTTGGGTTTGGGTGGAGTTTTATTTTGAGGGTCAACTTGCTATAAATTATGTAAGGTAATTATTTTATGTTAGTAAACTGGCTCCAATCTAATATTGCAGCTTAATATGGACTTCCAGCTGTATGTTTTATATACTTCAAAAACATATACCATTGTCATACTGTGTATCTATGACCGCTATTATTTTTCTTGTAAATATGATTTTATGTGTTCATTTTACTATACAGAAATGAACAAAAAAACAGAAATGGAGCTATTGCTTTGTGCAATGTGAGTCAAAAAAGGGAAACCAAGTGAAATTGCTGAAATATATTATAGTGCAAGTGGTATTACGGTATGGTAGCTGAATGTCTTCTTTGATCAGAAAGGCTGCCCACCAAAGTGTGATCATGGGGGACTGAGCGTTAGCCAATTTTAAAAAGCGTGTTTGCCAAAGTTTGGGGTGAATGGTGTTCAGGAGTTACCTTATTAAGTGTGAGGGCATTCAACTGGAAAGGAGACCATTCAACCAACCTTGGGTTGACCATTCATTTTATTCCAAACTTGGGCAGAGGAGAAATTTGACATGAATCAGGAAAAAATGTTACTGTTCAGCTGTCCTAGGGTCAGATTTGTTTGATCAAGGTGTAAAATTTAAGAAAACATAATATTTCACAATGTGAGTATCTTTGAATAAATCCACGTGTATACTGTTTGCAATATTATATACATGTATATATATAAATATATATTAATCTGGGTTTCCTTTTTTGTGGCTCACAATGTATTATATTCAAATATACAGAATATTTTTTACAGTTTCGTTTTAAAATAAAAATATTCTTATTCTTTTTGTGACCAATTTGAAGAAGAAAAGAAAAAGACTAGCAAGGACTTTGATTCCGATTTAAGTTAACTTCCCTAGCCGTTTTCACGAAATTATTTTATTCTGGGGTCAGCTGTTATATGGAGTAATTAGCCGAGGGGTATATAGCTTCGGGGTGTAGTTTTCCGCGTGATAATACAGGTGATATCTGCTAGATAATTTTGTTAAAGTTATACTTTTGTAATTTTTAATAGCATAGATATTTTTTTTGAATAGTGATGGGCCCCCTGGAACGTTATACGTCCCGATAGCCTCCCCATACACCAACCGCCTTCCCAATAGGAACGTGTTCTCCACATATACACTTCAAGAATTAAAGTGTACTATTACTCATGTCCTTTGATAACTGTGTTTGATTCACATATAAACGTTTGGCAACAGCTGGGGTATAACCTTATAATAATGATAATGAAAATTACTAATAATAGTAATAATGATAATAATAATAATAATAATAATAATAATAATAATAATAATAATAGGTGGTGAGAACTCGTGCCACAGGGTAGACATAGATGACGCCTGTAGGCTCTGTAGAAAAGAAACAGAAACACTCATGCATTTGGTGTCAGGATGTTCGATTCTTGCTCAGACGGAGTATTATTTACCTAACATGATCAAGATACAGTTACCATATGAATGCGTTTATTAAAAAGGATGCAACTAATGAAAGATTTTTTTTTCAATAATAGGTGTATTCATAAGAAAGGAAAAACATTTTTATGAAAATCTTTTCTTAAAAAACACATATAAATTGTACCATAATACAGATGAAGAAGGAACATTGAAGTCAGACACTTATTTCAGATGTATGGGACTATAGACGAACAGGAAATAGCATTGGTTAAAGAAATATATGCAGATACGCCTGAAGAATGGAAGATCGATTTAAGAAAGCAAACTTCAGTTGACGATCTAAAAATAGAATTTATGTTTTCAAAGAAAACTTTTCAATTTGAATCAGTTTGTTCAAAGAATTGGTATAGAACGTGTATACAAAAAATGACCGACATTCCTATTAGCTTTCAGAATTTACAATTATCATGTAATTTATGTCGGTAAAAGAAATTGAGAATGTTATTTGCCGTCCTAAATTAAGCACAATGGATAATAAATTGAGAGAATTTCAGTTTAAATTGCTCTATAATATTATTTTTGTGAACCATCATTTTATACAGGTTTCACTTCATATCAAGTGATAAATGCTCATTTTGTGGTAAAGATGAGGAAACTTATAGGCATGTGAAATGGTAACAAAATTATGGGAACGGTGTAGTAACATCTTAGATCTTCCCATTCTTAAAGACATGATTTTGGAAGGATGTTCACATTGGATTAGAGGAAACAACTGAAGATAGGCAAATAATCAATCATGTTATTTTATTCATTAAATAATTGATATATCATAGTCGGGAAAAAAAGAAGCCTCCAAGTATTGAAGAAATAGGAGAAAAATTGCTTAAAAGTAAACAAGAAGAAAGAAAGATTGCTACCGAACGAAATACTTTGACACTACACTATAAGAAATGGGAACATTTCAAAGTAACACACATTTAAGCATGAAACGAAAACACACAATGGGCATGATGGGTGAGGAGTGGAGGGGTCCACCTGGTTCGCAATCGTGTGGAGTTGGTCTGTTTTGCTTGTGTGTTTGTTGTTTGTTTGTTGCGGGAGGGGAGGCTTTAATCTATAATATTCATTCAGTATGATTAATTTGAGCGCACTGTGTACTATACATGTATATTTACTTATATTATCTTTTACTGAAGACTGTCCTGTACTTATATGTTATGTACATGAACTAAAAATGAAGATGTATGATTTTTCATTTGTACTGAATGAATGCAATAAAGAATGCTACAAAACAAAAAAGATAGGGAGGGGGAGGGTGGGGGGGGGGGGGGGGGGAGAGGCTATGATCTATAATATTCATTCAGTATGATTAATTTAAATGTACTATGTACTATATATTTCATTATATCATGTATTTCTGAAAGCTGCATAATTTTCTATAAATTCTGAACTGAATGAATGCAATAAAGAATTCTACAAAACAACCAACAACAAAAAAAATCACAAGACATGACAATATTACCAAACTTATTCAATAGCAATTGCTGAAAGGTCATGGGTATACGACATGCAGTCACCCATGGGAACACCAACCGCAAACGATTACCCTGACCAATGAAAGCACCATATACTGGAATTACAGCATACTAACGGATCGAACGATCAACTGCACGAAGCCAGACATTGTCGTAAGGAACAGAAACACGGTTAATATCATCGATGTTTCTGTTCCCCATGACATTAACATCGCCGTCAAAGTACCAAGACATCAGGATAGAGCTTGAGAGGATGTGGAACGTGAAAGCGGAGGTTACCCCTAATGATCATCGGACACAGCTATAGCTATCCTGGGCACAGCCAGACTGATAAGAAAAACAGTCGGACATAATTAGTCAGTATAAAGTTGCACTTGAAATACTTGGTGCTTTTTGTTAAAGATCACATTGCAAGAAAATCACAAATATGGCAATTAATGTATCACTAGAAACTGGGAAGCTTACAGATGGCAATCGTATAAGTTTTATGTCAACTGCGTATCTGATGATTATAAAAACAACATAAATAAAAGCTCTTCTAAGCATCTGGAATATCCGAGGATTCGCCAGAAATATAGTGATGTTTTGATGTCGTCACACTAGGGATCGATCCTGCTTAAGCAGACGACGTCCTATAATGAATGAACGTAATTGCAATGCAATTATTTATCAAATTATAAAGAGTTTGGTATATATAACATGACCTTATTTCACACCATTGTAAAAGGGAAAGTGAAACTGATTCTGATAACTAAAACCGTTTGATTGTAAATACACAGGAGAAGGGTCAATGATCAATGAAATAAACCCCATTTTCAAATTGAAAAGCCCTCCGAATAATATCACAGATTGTATTCGTTCCCTCTTGAAACGCCGAACATGCCCCGGTGCAAGCGGGGAACCGACATTTGCTCCGGCGGCAATTGCTCCTGCGACAAATGCTCCTAAAAATACGACAATTGCTCCGCGACAATTGCTCCGCGATAATTGCTCCTGCGACAATTGCTCCGTCGACATTTGCTCCTGCGATAATTGCTCCGGCGACATTTGCTCCTGCGACAATTGCTCCGACGACATTTGCTCCTGCGATAATTGCTCCGGCGACATTTGCTCCGGCGACATTTGCTCCTGCGACAATTGCTCCGATCGAGCGACAATTGCTCCGCGACAACTGCTCCGTCGATAGAAATGCATATATGCGACAATTGCTCCGTCGACATTTGCTCCGATCGAGCGACAACGGCTCCGTCGACAGAAATGCTTATATGCGACAATTGCTCCTGCGACAATTGCTCCATCAACATTTGCTCCGATCGAGCGACAAATGCTCCGCGACAACTGACTGCTCCGTCGATAGAAATGCGACAATTGCTCCTGCGACAATTGCTCCGCCGACATTTGCTCCAAAATATGATTATTGTTCAGTCGTTAAAAATGAATATGCGACAATTGCTCCGCGACAATAAACTCGGTAGACATGGTAGATAAAAAGGAATATGCGACATTTGCTCATCGACAATTGCTCCGCCAACATTTGCTCCATTTGAGCGACAATTCCTCCGCGACATTAGCTCCGTCGAAGAAAATGAATATGCGACAATATCATTGCCTCGAGATATCTCGAATATCTCGAAATACATGTATGTCGAGACAATTACTACAATACCTCTAACTGCTTATTCCACGAGAGTACGATGACACTGGCGTAAATCCGTTTCGAGGAGTGGGATGGGGAATGAACAAAATATTTTGCCGAAATTTCTTGCTCACATTAATTTGACTATACACACCCTCACCCACACACCCCAAGACACATACTTTTATTTATTTTGCGAGCGAGCCAAAAATTACCATATCTTGCCTTAAAAGAAGTCTCGTTTTTTTGTCAAAATACACTCTGGACTTATAAGATATTTAAATGGTATATTTGGTTACTTCACTGCCAAATATTACATACTTCGCTGTTGCAAATGTTTGCTGTCCAAAACCACACTGTTTCTAAACATTGCGAGCAAGGAAAACGCACTCTCTTGGGGATAAAGTATCATTTCGTCATCAAAATACACCACAGGCCTATAACCTTTCTAAAATATATTCGTCCGCCTCCCGTTGCATGCCCAATTTGTTTGCCTTCCCAATAAGTTTCACTCTAGCTTTTCAGTGAGCGCAGCGAAAAATATTAGGATATGCGGGCATCCGCTGCTGGAATAAAAATGATTGCTAATCGAAAACGTCTTGTTTCTAGATTTTATAAGCGGGCAAATATTGATTTTTTTTTTTTAATACTAAGAACAGGTTTAAGTGTATTGTTACAATCCCTTCTCGTGATTTTAGTAACGTACATTTATCGGCATCTTCCGTTCACACAGAGAGTATGATCAGGGTGTGATGATATGAATAGGCTAATGGTCACAGGCGGTCATGTCCTGAAAATTCATCTATTTTAGGTCAACTTGCCGCTCGAATCCTTGCAGACATAACTATCACTTTATGAGTTAAAGAATTAAGCATAAATATTGGATAAAAGACAAGATGCAAACCTATTCCCTTTCTTGATAATATAAATATAACCGGCATAGGTTAAGATAGTGAAATCAAGCGAGCGAAGCGAGCAACGCTTTAAATTAAATTAAATACAATTCTTTTCAATTCAGCTTTATTCAGATTCATATATAAAAGAGTATCATTAACATTAACATTCAAGAAATTATGATATAGTTCAGTGTGTTTAGACGGGCATAGTCATTAAAATTGCATGTAATTATTAAAACATAAAAAAGACTGACAATAAAAATAGGAACCTGGTTGCTGTATAAAAACCCTTGTGGGTTTGTCTTGACAGCCACGTTCAGGTTTTCCCTTCATTGTCATTCCTTTTTTTCCTTTCTCTTTTCCGTTATTATTTCTTCTTTAAAAATTGGGGGTATATTTTTTACACGCCAATCACCCTTCTTCCACCTCTACAAGCGATTATTTTAAAAATGTATTTATGGCTAGACAGGGACGAATGGGGGGCTCTGACAATCAGCGCTGGGCACCCCCCCCCCCCCCCGCACAAAAAAGATGTCGAGTGTACAATATATTTTGATCTAGTCCTTTAACCTTTAGTGTGCACATTTTCTCTTTGCATTTAGATGTTTTTAAAGAATCCATGTTCGGGGGGGGGGGGGTGAGGTGTTTTGCCCGAAAATGACATTTTCTGGTCCAATTATCACACTTTTTACCCAAATATCACATTCTATGGCCATAAATATCATTAATTTTCAAGTCTCCCACAGCCTCCTGGGTCGTAGCATATGTTTCTTTGTACTCTGTAATTAATTTCGCTTTACAAATAACCGTAAGACAAGCATATTCAGACAGATGTCACAAAAAATTTACGTTTTATTTTAAGATAAAAATGAAAACAAACAAGGAGACACAACTAAACTTTCAAAACAAACTAAAAACAGTTGTTCATATTCTACAAAGTTGAATGCAAAAAGGATGAAATGAACTTTTAGATAACAGAGTGATACAGTCCAGTTTATAAAATTTGTATTTTTTTTTAGCAAACGGACTGGAAGATGAAAAATATATGTTTTTTACGTATCTCAGTCAGGGAGCTAGAGGCATTATTATGATGTTTTCTGTTTGATAGAGTACTGCCATATTAATAAGTATAATACATGTATATGTCAATTTGTTTTGTTTGCGAGGCATTATGCAAGCTCTGAATAATTAATAGGCAAAGGTATAGGCAAAATCACAAGGGAAAGTGGTAGAAAAAATCTTTAAAAAGGTTTATTTCCAAATCCCGAAACACCAACAACAGCTATTGTTCTGAATTCGTTGTGTTCGCTTTTGATGAGGATTTTATATAAGGTTGTCGTTGGAGCAATTGTCACATACATAAGCATTAACGACGGCCGACGGAACAGATGTCGGCGGACAAGTTGTCGCATGAGCAATTGTTGCGGAGCAATTGTCGCATATTCATTATTATCGACGGAGCAGTTGTCGCGGAGTAGGTAATTGTCGCTCGATCGGAGCAAATGTCGACAAAACAATTGTTGCAGAAACAATAATATTGTCGCAATTGTCTCATATATTCATTTTATCGACGGAGCAATTGTCGCTCGATCGGAGCAAATGTCGACGGAGCAATTGTCGCAGGAGCAATTGTCGCATATATGCATTTTTATCGACGGAGCAGTTGTCGCGGAGCAATTGTCGCTCGATCGGAGCAAATGTCGACGGAGCAATTGTCGCAGGAGCAAATGTCGACGGAGCAATTGTCGCAGGAGCAAATGTCGACGGAGCAATTGTCGCAGGAGCAAATATCGTCGGAGCAATTATCGCAGGAGCAAATGTCGACGGAGCAATTGTCGCAGGAGCAATTATCGCGGAGCAATTGTCGCGGAGCAATTGTCGTATTTTTAGGAGCATTTGTCGCAGGAGCAATTGCCGCCGGAGCAAATGTCATACATTCGTGCAAGCAGCTGAAAATACAATGGCGTCTTATTTTGTTTACAAGTGACTGATTCCTTTATTTTTTTAACGCTGCATTTTTCATCAAAATAATACCATACACGAAGTTAAGAGTGAGGCAACAGACTAACATTAAGACTGACGCTAGTCAAGTAAGAGAAATAAGTGAAGAGGAGATGAAAAAAACAGGCACTGAAAAATGTGTAAGATGTTATGGGACATCGTCTGCTTAGACAGGACTGGTCCTTCGTGTGTCGTCACACATCTCAGCAGCGTTCAAGGAGCTCTTCAGCTGCTATATCGGGGGCTGTATTTTACCGTTTTATAATTGATAATAATCATTAATTCAAATGTTTCCAAGCGCTGAATTCGGATAACCTTGTATAATTTACGCCATCTATGCAATAATAAGTATTAAGCCAATATTTATTTTGATGGAATTTTCTTGCAATGTGATCTTTAAAGCAAAGTCTTTCAAGAAAAATATACGGACTTGATCCTGCTGTGCGGAATAATAATAATAATAAATAACAATAATAATAATAATAATAATAATAATAATAATAATAATAATAATAACAAAGATTTGTAAGGCGCCAAATCCACTGGAAATCGAATGCTCAAGGCCCGGCCCCCCCCCCCCCCACTCGGAGGTCGAACGGACCGCACGCGTGTTCCCAAAATCTCCGGTAAAGGGGTACTTTTTGGGCGACAGAATCCGCCCGTGAATTGTAAAAAAAGGAGGTGTTTTTATCTTTCACCCGGAGATTTCATTAAAAAAGGGGGTGTTTTTCTTTCTCTCATGAGATTTTCATTTTTGTTTGGTTTCTTATGACTGCATTGAGTTCTGAGATACCATTTTGAACATAAAAAACATCTCTTCCAAGGTATTGTAATGACAGCTTACTTGGGAGGGAGGTTGGTGTCTGTCCTGAGATATGGGGTTGGAATGAGAGCTCACCTGAGATAGGGGGTACATTGAGCAGTGTTCTGAATTTAGGGGGGGGGGGGGGTCTCCAAGGCAGGAAAAGCCCGCGCAAAGCCCGCGATAGGGGGGTTCAGAAATTTTGGCAGCCCTGAGATAGGGGGGTGCTTTCAAAGGGATGGAACAAGCATACGCGTACCCTAAATAATACTGAGTGGGGGGCCGGGGCTCAAGGTGCACTAAGTTCAAAATACGAAATTTAAAAAAATACAGCAAACATACAAACATGAGTGGATAGCACACAAAAAGGAAAGAAGCAAGTAATTATAGGCCAAATTAAATAGATACGTGTTTAGACTATTTTTTACCACTTCATCTGATCTGGTATTTTTCATCTCTCTAGGGAGAGCATTCCACAGTGAAGGCTGAGCATGAGTAAATGCCCTCTCCCCACTTTGAGAAGACAGGACAGGACTGTGATTTAATTTGATAATACTTTAAAAGAATAAGTAATGCAGAGTTTTAAGAACGTAACGATCTAGATGGAATGTGATTTATTAAACTAATATTGTACTGAGGAGCGGAGCCATGCACACATATTGCATATAATTATGTACACATCGTGAAAATATCGTCCTGTTGTTGCACCATGTTGATTACGTATTGGATCAATGATTTTTTTATTACCAGGGTGTTATTGCAGCAGATGTCGGTTATTTTGATTGACAATGCTTTGTCATATTCTTTGATAACATTAATTTTCTGCCATGCTGGAGTAACATATAATGGATTTTTTTATAAATATTACTGAATTGCAGAAACCTGATTCGAAGCTAGGAAAAAGATTTGAGTTTATCCTGATTATTGAAGAATGATTACACATAATCAAAGACTCTATCCATGTCCTATGAACTTTGTATGGGATTACACTACACAGCCTATCAACTATCCATGTTTGTTTTGCTTGTATTACGTTATATCATGTGATTCATATTATGATCAGTTTGATCACTATAACCAATTCACGTTTCAGGTCTCTATCCTATTAAGCTTTATGATTGCCGAGGCTGTTCTCGTGTATGTCTTCCAAAATTCCGTGTCGCTGCTAACGTCGTGTAAAGCACCCTCTCATACACAGATTCGAGATTCATTAAACATGCCAAGTTACTTGAATGAACACCCATATCATAGGTCGCTAATATCTAACAATAGCGACCAAGATCAGATTGGAAGGTCTTCGCACGGAGCTGTTCAGCAGCCAGAGGAATCAGAGCCGCATTACATTGTGACCTATCATCGTGACATACCCTCGAATTACACCGATTTGTTTTCAACAGACAGTGAAGGAAACTGTCGGGCAAGTTCCTGTAAGTGGCCCAAGATGCCGGGTGCGACTAGGGAACTAGTGGAGTCGTCCCCAGAGGTAAGCATATATCTTTATCTGCAGAAAGTCAATATGGCATATATAATGAATAATTGGCCAAAAAGAGGTTGTGTTAAAGCTACATAGTCGTAGGTTCTCGTGGGGAAATTGACACCATTCAGGTGTTGTCAATCACATAAATTGGACTTCACTTTTAATGAAAGACAGTTCTTATATAATGCTTTGTTCCATATTCCTACTACAATGTAAGGAAATGTCATCATCATAGACCGCCCCAGATCGAGTAATTTTATGGTGGGACAGGCCCATGGTCAGACCCATCTCCCTGGTTTCGCTGCCTGCCTGCCTGGCTGACCTGCACACAT
The DNA here is from genome assembly GCA_025617745.1 of Heliocidaris erythrogramma. Classification (NCBI taxonomy): domain Eukaryota; kingdom Metazoa; phylum Echinodermata; class Echinoidea; order Camarodonta; family Echinometridae; genus Heliocidaris; species Heliocidaris erythrogramma. The sequence goes on from CM046873.1 coordinate 43,309,028, forward strand.
GTATATTAATTGGTAATTCAACCAAAATCTGGTGTCAGCGAATTATGATACAATGCACCTGGACACTGGTGACTTAGTAGCTTTCAATTGTGAAGACTGAATTCCTCTTACCACTCCAACCTCCCTGCTTTGGCATGTCTGTTGGAAACATGGTAACGGAAAGCAAAAGGCAATAGTGGACTATGGACGTAATGGATAAAGGAATATGGCCTTATAGGAATATCGTCTTTCAAACTGGTTGCAGACCATGCCTTCATGCTTATTTGTGTTGTCTCTAGCAGCGATTTGACTGTAGATATGATATCCCTTTACACTTGGTCAGCTATTTTGCAAGTAGCAATAGATGCACCATGCGTGAGATCAGATCAAGATAAACTAAGCTTTCCCAAATAAAATTTGTTATTGATTTGATGCATCACTGCAAAAGAAAACCTTCTAACATGTATGCTCACTCGGACTTCGCTCACGTTTACTACTGTGTTCATGTCCACTTTTCACAGCTTTTTGAGAAGATACCGCTACACTTCCTCGATAACTTCAAGAACCCATGTTGGGTGAGGGGAGACAATGAACTCAATTGTCTTCCACATTTCTACATCATCGGAGCATACAAGTGTGGGACATACGACGTCTGGCAGAAGATTACAGCCCATCCTGACGTCATTACTGACGTCCCCAAAGAACCTCACTGGTGGGGACTAAGGAGATTTGGTGACACTTTCATACCCTGCCATAAGAAAGAAAGTAAGGAATTTCATTTGCATTGGTCACAACTCCATCATACAAAGAGTTCGGTCAACTAAAAAGCCATTTCATCATGCGAATATTTGGGATAATCTTTTCTTCTATCTCTCCCTCTCTCTCGATGATTGTGTACAAAGACTATAGTATAGGTCTTTATTTACAAATTTGCCGTCATGATTTTATTCGAATGCCTATACCATGTATACTATGAACTATAAGTATACTTCTGTGGGCTGACTCTACTTGTCATGCTTTGTGTACATGGGATGTCACGAATGCTAGTTGCGCCACAATGACACGTGGTCCATCACACATGCAAAACACAAGTCATCACATAAGTCAAGAACACAGGAATTTTAAGAATACCAAAATTTTGTAGCGATGATTATTATATTGATTATTGTATGTAAACATTTATTTTTATCACTCTGCATTTAGTGCTACATGTATTTTGATCCATGTCTATTGCACAGCCCACGGCGAAGGCGATATGCTGAAAACTTGGCTTGCCTAGTACCTCCTTGGTTCTAGTAATCGTCTTGGAGTATTCATTCAAAAAAGGCCAAGAAATCAATCACTGGCGTAGCGATTGAACAAGTTATTCTCGAAATCAATAATTGGAAAGACTGTGCAAAACAAAGTTACAAGCTCTGCTTTTTATGCAGGTTCCTTCATATTTCGAACTCATTTATTGTCAATGTTACAATCTACTGCCATTTTTTGCTATACTGAAATTACTTTGCCACACTGTATTGTTATAATCAAATGTATTGTCTTATTATGTTGATAATTTACTTATTTTGTGATATGAGAAATATGAGAATAAATAAATTCAAATCAAATCAAATTTAAATTATTTGCACCACCAAGACGGCCCGTCATGTAAAGTTAACTGTAGTACCCCACTTCTTCAGCTTATACATATAATATATATATTTTACTAAAGGGTACATTAGGTCGACACCTAACAATGCGGTTTATTCCGTCATAATAGCGACCCCTACATTAGGTAGACAGTTAGGTCGACAGTTGTCTATAAAAATGAGACAAAAACTGTCCTCCTAATGTACCCATTAGGGGTATGTATATATGTATATATATATACAGCATGAAAAAAAATTATTAGACCAAGAAGGTTTACTGATAGTGTTATTTTTATGGTAAGAAGGAAATAAAATATCATAAAAGTAAGGTATAATTGCTGGAATTTGGTATTCATTCAATGAAATACAAAGACAAAACATTTTTATAATTTTGTTTGTATATTATAGTACCCTTATTACAGAAGCTTGGTCTAATAATTTTTCCAGGGCTGTATATATATATATATATATATATATATAGACAAAATAGGAATGAAAAGTCCGTATACGATGAAAAAATTCGAATTTTCGGCCATAGGCCTACATCAGGAAATGATGAAAATTTATTAGATAGGTACACAAAAGAGCGTGAAGCGCAAAAAAAACAACGCAAAAGCTCCATGGATACCAGCGCAACAATGGTAGAGATCAGGAAGGAGAGGAGAGAGAGAGAGAGAGAGAGAGAGAGAGAAAGAGAAAGATATAGAGGCGTAATAGAGCAGAAGCGCAGAAAGGGAGAAAGCTCCATGGAAACTCGCGCAACCATGGTAAAAGAAGTTAAAGAGGAGAGAGAGAGAGAGAAAGAGAGAAAGAAATAGAGATAGAGGCGTAATAAAACGTCATAAAAGAAGAGAAAAAGAAAACAAAAAAGGAGAAGCGCTTTTAGCGCTGATCTCTACCATGGTTGCGCTGGTATCCATGAAGCTTTTGCGTTGTTTTTTTTTTGCGCTTCACGCTCTTTTGTGTACCTATCTAATAAATTTTCATCATTTCCTGATGAAGGCCTATGGCCGAAAATTTGAATTTTTTCATCGTTTACGGACTTTTCATTCCTTTTTTGTCTATAAGTCCGAAGCAGTACTACATTTATATATATATATATGTATATATGAAAGAAATGAGAGAATAATGGTTGCGTAGCTTAAATAAAAGTTCCCCAGAGCTGTCCTCCCTTTTTGAATTTTTTGCAAAGGCTGAAAAAATGTCTCCGCCGGGAATCCTGCACTCTGTTTGTTTTGTTTTTATTTTGCGTCTTTGTTGATTGCTTAATTTAGAGAACATACATGCACGTTGTATATATATATAAGAATAATTCTGTTGTAGAAAATCTACAAACGCTCCTATTTTCTGAATCATTCAAACATGATTTAATTTTTTTAATGTTTCTATTTTTGTCATACAGTACTTCAAGCACGCAATCTCACAGGTGGTCACGACGACAGTTCGCTAGAATGGTACCTCAATTTTTACAAGTCATTGGTTTTGCCAGAAATAATAAATAGCAGTTACATTACCGAAGAAGGGATCCGATACCATCCAAAGGTTTTCGGTGAGCTATTAATATTTTTCATCGTAGTTAATCTAGTTCCAGTTTAAAAACACACAAAATGTGATTTAAGGAATATCAATGAAAAAAGCTGCGAATGTGTGAATCGATGGAATGCGTCGTAAATGATCGTAAATGTTATGTTCCTTAAAAAGTAAGATGCATGTCCTTGCGCACTATAGACTCTTGTTACAGGGTTTAGGAATATTCTTGTATTGGTAAGATAGAATGAGGGAGAATTAAGATCTACCAGATGTTCGTGAATAGATGCAGAGGGCAGTGACCTCGGACACCTCAGAAAAGATTTCGAAAAGGAGGATATGGTGAGTATGTGTGTAGGGGTGTGTGTGGGGGGCGGGGGTCCATACAAACTTGGTGTATTAAAAAGCACTGAAGACTAGTATGCTCTCAAGTATTCCATTCTACGAGAGCCTCTTTATAAAATTATGAGTGTGTACAATGGTGTAGAGATTGACATTGAGAGGTGGATCTTGCTCGATAGATGAAAAAACACGAATTAACAAGGCTAAATATTTAGTGGAATGGTATGGAAGGGAGTCGTATCATCCCCTTGTCATGTTCCCTTCCCTCCTCTCCCTTTTTTCTCTCTCTCACTTTCTCTCTCGCTCCTTTTTTTTTTGCCATTCGATAACTCCGTGTAGTATAAAGCGAGGAATAGTATGTTTTCATGTATCCCAAATGCATCCCATGTGTCTGGGGGGGGGGGAGGGGGGGGGGGGGGGGTCTCCTCGCATATGAACTGTGTTGAAAATCAAGGAATAGTATGTTTTCAAGTATATCACGGCTATTTACACTTTCAACACGATTCACAATTTTGCAGTTCCGCAAAAGATACACCTTTGTTAATCATCTGTTGAACAGGTCGTTTGTCTGCATGGTTGCAATGGTAAAAAGGAAAGAAAAGGTCTGGAGGAGACACAGGCTCATATGGACTACACCCAATTATAAAAAGACAAAATATATCAAATTGTAGAATAACTATTTTCCTCTATAAAGGTGGGAGCTTTTTATAAAGCTCCTTGCTTTTCTTGCTGTCTCCTCTATCTTGTAATTTTATATTTTCTTCTGATTTGGATTTATATGTATTTTTTAAACTACATGTATTGATGGAAATAAATAAATAAATTTAAAAATTTATGAATCGGCCCTTTCTTTCTTTTGGCATGTTGGGAAATATGTGACTAGACATGGACACACAGTAATCTGTCAATTGGTGGTTTTGTTTTTCTTTTTATCACATTTCAGGTGATGGCTCCATAACAACTATGTCCGCTCTAGGACTAGACTGGATTAAAACTTACCCTTACGCCGGAGAACCCCCTTACACCAACATTAACCTCTTTCGAGCCCTGCAACCCAACGCAAAGTTTATTTTCATGATACGCAACCCAACCAAGAGGTAGACCAATTGAAATTATAGTACCCTATCAGGCCCGTAGCCAGGGTTTCTAAAGGGGTGGGTCGTTTTTGGCAAAAGTGGACCTTTTTGTCAAAATCAATACGGACCTGCCGAATGCAGGTCCTTGCTAGGAGGGTCCGGGGGCATGCTCCCCCCGGAAATTTTTAAAATTTAGATGCTTTCTGCTGCAATTTAAGGACTCCCGAGGGGAAATTTAGGGGTTGTGAATGCTGTACAACTGACAGCGTGTGGGTAATTCTGGTAACAAAGATTAAAGGTGTGTGTGTGTGTTTTTTTCATGAAAAAGCGGACCTCAGCCTAAGAAGGGGGGGGGGGGGGGGGGGGGGGGGGGGGTCGTCCGACCCCCCTCTGGCTACGGGCCTGCCTAGGGTAAGGGTTAGGGTTAGTGTTTGGGGTTTTAATTTCTTTTCTTTTTTCGTAAAAAGAAATTAAAACTTACTTTTTAATTTTCTTTTTATCAGTTAACATATTGATAACCTTCTAAATACAAGCAACCAAGTGCGGCCATCACCCGATTCCTCGTAATCCTTGTAACTAGTGGCGTATCTGGGGGGCAGGGGGCACGTGCCCCGGGCGGCATTTAGAGGGGGCACAAAAAACGCAAAAGAGAAAGAAAAAGGGAGGGAAAATGAAAAAAAACCCACAATCCTTAAGGATTATGCGCCCCTCCCCCAATCGGTAGGGTAAATGCATTAGAAATACAGTTTTTGAGGGTTTAAAAGGCGAAAAATTTTCTAAGGCTCAGTCGCTTTGCTCCCTCGCGCCCCCAGTATATAGTTCTTAAAAGTAGATATTCAAAGAAAATCACAAATATGGCAATTAATGTATCACTAGAAACTGGGAAGCTTACAGATGGCAATCGTATAAGTTTTATGTCAACTGCGTATCTGATGATTATAAAAACAACACAAATAAAAGCTCTTCTCAGCATCTGGAATATCCGAGGATTCGCCAGAAATATAGCGATGTTTTGATATCGTCACACCCGGGATCGATCCTGCTTAAGCAGACGACGTCCTATAATGAATGAACGTAATTGCAATGCAATTATTTATCAAATTATAAAGAGTTTGGTGTATTTAAACATGACCTTATTTCACACCATTATAAAGGGAAAGTGAAACTGATTCTAATAGCTAAAACCGTTTGATTGTAAATACACAGGAGAAGGCTCAATGATCAATGAAATAAACCCCACTTTCAAATTGAAAAGCCCTCCGAATAATAGCAAGATGGTATTCGTTCCCTCTTGAAACGCCGAACATGCCCCGGTGCAAGCAGCTGAAAATACAATGGCGTCTTATTTTGTTTACAAGTGACTGATTCCTTTATTTTTTTAACGCTGCATTTTTCATCAAAATAATACCATACACGAAGTTAAGAGTGAGGCAACAGACTAACATTAAGACTGACGCTAGTGAAGGAAGAGAAATAAGTGAAGAGGAGATGACAAAATAGGCTCTGAAAAATGTGTAAGATGTTATGGGACATCGTCTGCTTAGACAGGACTGGTCCATGGTGTGTCGTCACATATCTCAGCAGCGTTCGAGGAGCTGTGCAGCTGCTATATTGGGGGCTGTATTTTACCGTTTTATAATTGATAATAATCATTACGTCAAATGTTTCCAAGCGTTGAATTTGGATAACCTTGTTTAATTTATGCCATCTATGCAATAATAAGTATTGAGACAATATTTGAAATAATTAAAGTTCTACTTTAAATTCCTTTTTCTAAGGTTTCAGAATTTCAAAATAAAGATGTAATTGTCGTTGCTCGCTATCATGTAAGTTTTATCTGCCTCTTGCTAAGTATTGCGCCTCCAATATAGCATAAAATGCATAAAACAGCTTTCGCAGAGGGTCAACATTTCAAATAAATCTCAACTTTCAGTCGATTTGCTCATTTCCTCGCCTATTTCTCAAAGGTTTTAGTTAATTTCGCTCCCGATTTTAGAAGGGAGTGAATACAAGCGTTTATTAATGTATATACCAAATTTGAACTTCTCTACTGCATAGTTGCAGCGGTCACTTGCAAAATTCCTTGCTAAAATGCGCAAGAAATTGTGCTTTTTAGGGTTAAAAATGCCAAAAATGTGCCGCTTGGTCGCTTCGCTCCCTCTCTTGTACATGTAGGTTTGGGCACGAAGAAGAGGGGGGGGGGGGGGCAATTTATTTATTTGCCCCGGGCGCCAGAATCCCTAGATACGCCACTGCTTGTAACAAACACCGAATAACATTAATTAAAATGGTAAGAGGGTAGTTGCCATGCAGGGGGTTAGTTCCCGGGGGTTGTTCCCGGGAAGCATTTGTTAAGTTAGTTGTTCTAGGACCTAGATTCTAGAGGCTAGTTTTTCTAGTTGTCCAGGCATAACCCATGACCCCCCCCCCCCCCCCCCAAAAAAAAGGGTTTTCATTACATGTATATCTGTTTTATATATATTATGTTATCACTAGAAAATAGATACAAGGAACAAATTGGTGATAGAAAATATGTCGAATTCATCATTAGTATTATGTCACTCACGAAATCCCTCACACTGATGAATTTAAAACAATCACTATTGCAAACATTAATACCTTATTTATAACCTATAAATATAATTTAATTAATTTGTAAATACGAAACCTCTCCATTGTGGATACATCCGAGTTTTCTCTCTCTCTCTCTCTTCCTTATAGAGCAGATTCGTTCTTCTGGTACACGAATGATTATAACCAGCCCAATCCCATTGGTACAAACCATGCAGACAGATGGCATAAACAGGCTACAGACTTCATCAAATGCTTCGAGAAATGCATCGAGCAACACAATCTCAGATACTGTGCATATGCTGCAGATTGCGTGAGTTTTCTTGTGGATTAAAAACATTCTTTGCGATTTGATTCAGATCATCAAAGTATATTATTAGACCTTTCTTTTTTACATGCAGTCCCAAATGGCCAGTGAAAATGATGAAGTGATAATCTTGGTATCTTCTGTTTAGAAAAAAGTGTACATATAAGTATGATGATGAGGCAGTTGCATAGATACGGGGGACACCATGGACACGTTATCCCCTCTAATGAAAAAAGGGTGATAAAAAGGGGCGAAGATAGAAAGAAACAGAGTGAGAGAGAGAGAGGGGGGGTAGGGGAGGCAATGTGAAGATAACATGATACGACCCTCCCCTACACCCTATATCCTCACTCGATTGCTTTGTTCTCTCAGACTTCACTCCTACACCCTATATCCTCACTCGATTGCTTTGCTCTCTCAGACTTCACTCCTACACCCTATATCCTCACTCAATTGCTTTGTGCGCTCAGACTTCACTCCTGCACCCTATATCCTCACTCGATTGCTTTGTTCTCTCAGACTTCACTCCTACACCCTATATCCTCACTCGATTGCTTTGTGCTCCAGACTTCACTCCTACACCCTATACCCTCACTCGATTGCTTTGCTCTCTCAGACTTCACTCCTACACCCTATATCCTCACTCAATTGCTTTGTGCGCTCAGACTTCACTCCTGCACCCTATATCCTCACTCGATTGCTTTGTTCTCTCAGACTTCACTCCTACACCCTATATCCTCACTCGATTGCTTTGTGCTCCAGACTTCACTCCTACACCCTATATCCTCACTCGATTGCTTTGTGCGCTCAGACTTCACTCCTACACCCTCTATCCTCACTCGATTGCTTTGTTCTCTCAGACTTCACTCCTACACCTTATATCCTCACACGATTGCTTTGTGCACTCGGACTTCACTCCTACATCCTATATCCTCACTCGATTGCTTTGTTCGCTCAGACTTCACTCCTACACCCTATATCCTCACTCGATTGCTTTGTTCTCTCAGACTTCACTCCTACACCTTATATCCTCACTCGATTGCTTTGTGCACTCAGACTTCACTCCTACACCCTATATCCTCACTCGATTGCTTTGTGCGCTCAGACTTCACTCCTACACCCTATATCCTCACTCGATTGCTTTGTGCGCTCAGACTTCACTCCTACACCCTATATCCTCACTCGATTGCTTTGTGCGCTCAGACTTCACTCCTACACCCTATATCCTCACTCAATTGCTTTGTTCTCTCAGACTTCACTCCTACACCCTATATCCTCACTCGATTGCTTTGTGCGCTCAGACTTCACTCCTACACCCTCTATCCTCACTCAATTGCTTTGTTCTCTCAGACTTCACTCCTACACCCTATATCCTCACTCGATTGCTTTGTGCGCTCAGACTTCACTCCTACACCCTATATCCTCACTCGATTGCTTTGTTCTCTCAGACTTCACTCCTACACCCTATATCCTCACTCGATTGCTTTGTGCGCTCAGACTTCACTCCTACACCCTCTATCCTCACTCGATTGCTTTGTTCTCTCAGACTTCACTCCTGCACCCTATATCCTCACTCGATTGCTTTGTTCTCTCAGACTTCACTCTTACACCTTATATCCTCACTCGATTACTTTGTGCACTCAGACTTCACTCCTACACCCTATATCCTCACTCGATTGCTTTGTGCGCTCAGACTTCACTCCTACACCCTATATCCTCACTCGATTGCTTTGTGCGCTCAAACTTCACTCCTACACCCTATATCCTCACTTGATTGCTTTGTGCTCTCAGACTTCACTCCTACACCCTCTATCCTCACTCAATTGCTTTGTGCGCTCAGACTTCACTCCTACACCCTATATCCTCACTCGATTGCTTTGTGCGCTCAGACTTCACTCCTGCACCCTATATCCTCACTCGATTGCTTTGTGCGCTCAGACTTCACTCCTACACCCTATATCCTCACTCGATTGCTTTGTTATCTCAGACTTCACTCCTGCACCCTATATCCTCACTCGATTGCTTTGTTCTCTCAGACTTCACTCCTGCACCCTATATCCTCAGTCAATTGCTTTGTGCGCTCAGACTTCACTCCTACACCCTATATCCTCACTCGATTGCTTTGTGCTCTCAGACTTCACTCCTACACCCTCTATCCTCACTCGATTGCTTTGTGCTCTCAGACTTCACTCCTACACCCTATATCCTCACTCGATTGCTTTGTGCGCTCAGACTTCACTCCTACACCCTATATCCTCACTCGATTGCTTTGTTCTCTCAGACTTCACTCCTACACCCTATATCCTCACTCGATTGCTTTGTGCGCTCAGACTTCACTCCTACACCCTATATCCTCACTCGATTGCTTTGTTCTCTCAGACTTCACTCCTACACCCTCTATCCTCACTCGATTGCTTTGTTCTCTCAGACTTCACTCCTACACCCTATATCCTCACTCGATTGCTTTGTGCGCTCAGACTTCACTCCTACACCCTCTATCCTCACTCGATTGCTTTGTTCTCTCAGACTTCACTCCTACACCCTATATCCTCACTCGATTGCTTTGTGCGCTCAGACTTCACTCCTACACCCTATATCCTCACTCGATTGCTTTGTTCTCTCAGACTTCACTCCTACACCCTATATCCTCACTCGATTGCTTTGTGCGCTCAGACTTCACTCCTACACCCTATATCCTCACTCGATTGCTTTGTTCTCTCAGACTTCACTCCTACACCCTATATCCTCACTCGATTGCTTTGTGCGCTCAGACTTCACTCCTACACCCTATATCCTCACTCGATTGCTTTGTTCTCTCAGACTTCACTCCTACACCCTATATCCTCACTCGATTGCTTTGTGCGCTCAGACTTCACTCCTACACCCTATATCCTCACTCGATTGCTTTGTTCTCTCAGACTTCACTCCTACACCCTATATCCTCACTCGATTGCTTTGTGCGCTCAGACTTCACTCCTGCACCCTCTATCCTCACTCGATTGCTTTGTGCGCTCAGACTTCACTCCTACACCCTATATCCTCACTCGATTGCTTTGTTCTCTCAGACTTCACTCCTACACCCTCTATCCTCACTCGATTGCTTTGTGCGCTCAGACTTCACTCCTACACCCTATATCCTCACTCGATTGCTTTGTTCTCTCAGACTTCACTCCTGCACCCTATATCCTCAGTCAATTGCTTTGTGCGCTCAGACTTCACTCCTACACCCTATATCCTCACTCGATTGCTTTGTGCTCTCAGACTTCACTCCTACACCCTCTATCCTCACTCGATTGCTTTGTGCTCTCAGACTTCACTCCTACACCCTCTATCCTCACTCGATTGCTTTGTGCGCTCAGACTTCACTCCTACACCCTATATCCTCACTCGATTGCTTTGTGCGCTCAGACTTCACTCCTACACCCTATATCCTCACTCGATTGCTTTGTGCGCTCAGACTTCACTCCTGCACCCTATATCCTCACTCGATTGCTTTGTGCGCTCAGACTTCACTCCTACACCCTATATCCTCACTCGATTGCTTTGTTATCTCAGACTTCACTCCTGCACCCTATATCCTCACTCGATTGCTTTGTTCTCTCAGACTTCACTCCTGCACCCTATATCCTCACTCGATTGCTTTGTGCGCTCAGACTTCACTCCTACACCCTATATCCTCACTCGATTGCTTTGTGCTCTCAGACTTCACTCCTACACCCTCTATCCTCACTCGATTGCTTTGTTCTCTCAGACTTCACTCCTACACCCTCTATCCTCACTCGATTGCTTTGTGCGCTCAGACTTCACTCCTACACCCTATATCCTCACTCGATTGCTTTGTGCGCTCAGACTTCACTCCTACACCCTATATCCTCACTCGATTGCTTTGTTCTCTCAGACTTCACTCCTACACCCTATATCCTCACTCGATTGCTTTGTGCGCTCAGACTTCACTCCTACACCCTATATCCTCACTCGATTGCTTTGTTCTCTCAGACTTCACTCCTACACCCTATATCCTCACTCGATTGCTTTGTGCGCTCAGACTTCACTCCTACACCCTATATCCTCACTCGATTGCTTTGTGCGCTCAGACTTCACTCCTACACCCTATATCCTCACTCGATTGCTTTGTTCTCTCAGACTTCACTCCTACACCATATATCCTCACTCGATTGCTTTGTTCTTTCAGACTTCACTCCTACACCCTATATCCTCACTCGATTGCTTTGCACTCTCAGACTTCACTCCTACACCCTATATCCTCACTCGATTGCTTTGTGCGCTCAGACTTCACTCCTACACCCTATATCCTCACTCGATTGCTTTGTGCGCTCAGACTTCACTCCTACACCCTATATCCTCACTCGATTGCTTTGTTCTCTCAGACTTCACTCCTACACCCTATATCCTCACTCGATTGCTTTGTGCTCTCAGACTTCACTCCTACACCCTATATCCTCACTCGATTGCTTTGTGCTCTCAGACTTTCATCCACCTGCTAAGACAGTGCTCCCCTTATTAATACCCCCTCAATAATTGCTGGTGACAAGATACGCCACTGTTATGAGCGGTACACCATAATTAGTGCTTGTATAACCATGGTAATACTTTCTATTTACCTATTTTTCCATCCAGCCGTTCGACCTAATCCCTGATCTTCAAGCGAGCATTTACCACGTGTACATTCGTGATTGGATGAAAGCCTTCACGCCTGATCATTTAAAAATAATCAGATTGGAGGATTGGCAAGCAGATCCCGTCAAAGTTTATAGAGATATCATCACGTTTTTAGATTTGAGTGAGTATGATTGAATATCCTTACTAGTTCAATATTTTTACTTGCTATACATGGTTATTGGCCTATGCATAAATAAACCATTCGTTTCATATAGTACACTATAGTTCTAGTGGAGAAAATGGCGACATTTTAAATATATTAATTTTTTTTTTTTAACGTGGTAGAAGTCATCAGTGCTTACTTGCAAACCGGTTACAACACTCAATTAACCCACCATCTGACTATAGACACCTGCAAGCCTATTTCAAAGAAAATTTTACTCAATAAATATTGAGTAATAAATATCTAGGCATATAGTTTTATTGAGAATCATTATTGGCCATCAGAGCCAATGGCGGATCTGGGACTTTTAAGAAGAGGGGCAGGAGCACACATCCTGTAACTTCTCTACATCCTCCATGATGTTCATGGGAGCATTGGTCAATCTTATGACTAGTTAATCCAAAGACGTGTCGTATGTTAAGTTACATTTTTTATGCCCCGACATATTTCGTTTCTTCTTTGCATATTCATAATAGGAGAACTGAGTATGGACGAGGAGAATGCAATTCTGAAAAGAGCTCCCAAAAATATAAACAAACTCAAGCATGACGAGACAAGGCCAGAGACGTGGAAGGCTCTCAACGATTTCTTTCGACCCTTTAACCTCGAACTTGCCAAACTCATGGGAGACAAGAAATTTAATTATCTTGATTACAATGGTAAAAATGAAACCGGTCGTTGAAATTCTCCCCAGCAGTAAAGGAATATAATGTGAACAAATTGCTTTCAATTTTCATTGTGTGGTATAAAACCTGATATGTGGGAATCATCTCAGAAACGACTCATAATAATTTTTGAAAATAATTCTTGAAGCAGTCTCTTTTTTGTGTTACTGTGTAATGAAATTCCAGTGAGAAGCACTTCGTTGAGATGAAGAATAAGGGAAATATTTGCTAAACTAAGTTTGGTAATTCCCTTTTTTTTTAAATTCCCATCTCTAGGTTATTTTAAAGTATGATTGAATCAATTAACCACGACATTCATTTAGAAGTCATTAATTACTAGAAAATTGTTGGGGTCACGCTGTGTAATTCAGTTTTTTCATTTCATTTTTCAAAAATACAAATCAAACATTACATAAAATCATACATTGTTTATTTTACGTCGATAATTCAACATAAACAGAAATAGTGAAATATCAATGTGAACTAACTAATTTTGTTGCAAACATAATGGCCCGAATTCACAAAGGAGGTTTGGTTTTAAACCATGGTTTAAACCCCCTTCTGGGTTTTTCAAGCGTACGTGCGCACGGTATCCGATCCAATCATATACTTTCTTTGAGCGCGCGCATGGGCAATGTGCGCTTATTTACGCTTATTTTAGTACGCTTATGGAGGTTTAAACCTTAACCATGGTTTAAAACTCCTTTGTGAATTCGGGCCAATATCTTTAAATACTTTATACAAAACACGAATGTTACTGTAAAACTTGATTGAGGTAATGTAATGTAATAGAATAGAAACAAGGTAGATAGAAAACAAGGTAATTCCATAAAATGCAGCAGACATCGCATCGTAAGCATAAACTTGAAATGATGGCGGCCTGAAAGGGTGAGTAGTGAATAGAACTTTGTGTGTGGTAGTGCAGGGTGTTTGGCGGTGATTTTGCTTTGCCTTTCATTCAGGCCTTTCATCATGTTCGTTCAGGGCGACAATATTTCCCGGCAAGTTGCTAAACCCCGCCCTCCATCCTCCGATAAATTTGGAGTTAACTGAGTGTACAGAGTGCTTTATAGCATATCTAGTAATGTTGGGTAGATATTACGAAACATATAACAATACTCGTAGTACATGTGTAATTTATGCAGTATTGAAAATCTTGGGGAAAGGTGTAGACTTTACAAAATCGTTGGAAACTCATTCTATTTATAATTAAGTCTTATTTGCCACCACAACGAAAAAATGGTTTCGATTTGAGACATCACCATTGATTGATATCAGATCATATTGTCATAAATTTAACTAAGTATTATCTCTTTTAATTTTTAATGACTAGACTGCTAAATCAACTCAAACATTTTCATTTTCGATTTAACTCTTCTAGATAATTTGAAATACTAGTTTATTTAATACACTTCTCTATATTAACTCTTTAAGTGCCGATGGCACGTATACGTGACAGATAGACTTGTCATTTTCATTCACCAATTGCTCGACCACAGAAAAGGTATATGGTCATCAATGTATATCAACATTTTTTAGCATAAATGAAGCATTCTAAATATATGATCATAATTATATGCTACCATAGAAATTTTCAGAGAAAATTGCAGATTTTTAAAAAGATATTACCTTATTTCAACATTAAGCAATAGTAAACATAAGAAACCAAAAATTAATGGACAAAAAAGAAACTCAAATGTAATTTTCAATAAATCTCATGCATAAAGTTGGGTAAATTAATGTTTGGTATCATAAGAAATGGTAATAAATTTCTTACAAGTTATGTACACAGTATTTTGCAAAATGATAGATAGTTAATGAAGTGGAGACATTCTGAAAAGTACATGTACAGCATTGATCAGATTTTGGTAAAATTTTCAAGAGAGCTAAACCCCTTGGCACAGTAAGAGTTAAGGTTCTGCTCTTAGTTTGTTGTGGTAGTTGATTAAGTTTCACATTGCAAGAGAATCGTCTCATGTCTTGTTTCATATCAGAAATAATTTGTAATTGTCATTTCTCTTTTCCTCTTTTTCTTACAAAACACCCCACTGCATTGATTTCATGGTTTTGCTCTGAATGTATCAGTGTGACGTCAATTTCAGGCAGTAATAATGATCTTATCTCAAAACACCCCACTGCATTGATTTCATGGTTTTGCTCTGAATGTATCAGTGTGACGTCAATTTCAGGCAGTAATAATGATCTTATTACTCGATTGCAATCGTCATCAATTTAGTAATAATATTGAAATGCAACTTTTGTAGCTATTTAATGTATTTCTTATATTCTGCCTTTTACATTGCCTGGCTTATCTTAATATCTGCATATACGTGTATCCTGATCAGTTATTACTTGTAGTCTTTCACTTTTGTACTCTATAACGTGATTTTATCTTTATTCAGCACTATTATCTATTAGATAACGTTTTATCCTACATTTTATTCTACGTGCAATATATGTAATTTGAATTTGAATGTGATTTTCCCTTTTACATAATAGGCATAGGCAATTCAGCTTATGCTGCGAGTCACGCTGTCTAATAAAAAGATGAATTGAATTGAATTGAATTTAATCTATTCTCTTCAGTGCATTTGTCCCGTACATCCCCTACTATGCTGCCCCTTTACCAGGTCAGAGGTTGGAACGAGGACATTGTCGTAACAATCATGAAATTAGTAACTGCCATTTTGTAAATAAGGCGTCAACCTGGATACGTTCTTGTCGACACACTTTTTCCTCTTTATTTTTATTTCATACATATCGCTGTAATGAGTATAATGTTGGATTGGGGGGGGTGGGGGGTAAGGAAGGAATTGATCCTTTGTGGTATTTGATTGACTTTAAAGTAGAACGTTAATGATTTTAAATATTGGCTTAATACTTATTATTGCATAGATGGCATAAATTAAACAAGGTTATCCAAATTCAACGCTTGGAAACATTTGAAGTAATGATTATTATCAATTATAAAACGGTAAAATACAGCCCCCGATATAGCAGCTGAAGAGCTCCTCGAACGCTGCTGAGATATGTGACGACACACCTGGACCAGTCCTGTCTAAGCAGACGATGTCCCATAACATCTTACACATTTTTCAGAGCCTATTTTGTCATCTCCTCTTCACTTATTTCTCTTCCTTCACTAGGGTCAGTCTTAATGTTAGTCTGTTGCCTCACTCTTAACTTCGTGTATGGTATTATTTTGATGAAAAATGCAGCGTTAAAAAAATAAGGAATCAGTCACTTGTAAACAAAATAAGACGCCATTGTATTTTCAGCTGCTTGCACCGGGCCATGTTCGGCGTTTCAAGAGGGAACGAATACCATCCTGCTATTATTCGGAGGGCTTTTCAATTTGAAAGTGGGGTTTATTTCATTGATCATTGACCCTTCTCCTATGTATTTACAATCAAACGGTTTTAGCTATCAGAATCAGTTTCACTTTCCCTTTATAATGGTGTGAAATAAGGTCATGTTTAAATACACCAGACTCTTTATAATTTCATAAATAATTGCATTGCAATTACGTTCATTCATTATAGGACGTCGTCTGCTTAAGCAGGATCGATCCCGTGTGTGACGACATCAAAACATCGCTATATTTCTGGCGAATCCTCGGATATTCCAGATGCTGAGAAGAGCTTTTATTTGTCTTGTTTTTATAATCACCAGATACGCAGTTGACATAAAACTTATACGATTGCCATCTGTAAGCTTCCCAGTTTCTAGTGATACATTAATTGCCATATTTGTGATTTTCTTTGAATATCTACTTTAATAAACGTATATTCTAGTTGTGTATTAAAGACGTGATCCAATTTTATACTTGTTACTAGTTTTATCCTTTTCTTTCTTTTATATTGTGTTGGTATCAGTTGTAATATTTTACTGTTGTGATATTGTTTTACATTGTATTTTAATTGTTTTATGTAGTAGAGGACTCTATTGGAAAGCAGTTTTTATGTACTGAAGAGATTACCCTCTATAAAGAACACAGACTAAATAAATTAATGAATTTGTTAACGTAGGACTGTGTCATCTTTGGTGCGCCACGTAAGACTGACATTGAGTGAATGTAAAATGAACATAGCAAATATTGGGTTGAATCAGTGCTTCCACTCGACGTCAAACCCAAATTTCCTGGATTTGGTTGGAATTTCCTGAAATTTTCAAAAAGCCTCTTTTTGTTGCTGTTGTTCTTCGAGGAATGACCAAGGAGCTAAACGTTATACATCTTGCCAAATTTGACTATTAACTTTTTCGTCTATAATTTACACTCAATTCAGAAAAAAAATGTGGGGGGGGGGGGTATAAATTTCTATATTTAAAAGATGCTTGAGTTCTGGGAAAGCTATAAAATCATTACAGAGCTTGCTCATTCCTTTTTCAGTTTGGAAGAACATCATAGTAGAAATGTCCCCTAAAAAGGAGTGCTCTTCAAATGCCCTCATTGTCGAAATATGACTAGAAATAGCTAAAGTGTTCGAGCCGAACATTCAAGCCACATGTATGTGCAGTCCCATATACCCATCTCTGAGTGCATTGCATGTGCTTTTTAACGAGATACCGAAACCTCACATTAAACGCCGTATTTTATGTAGACATCATCAACGTTCCCAATTGCTTTGAAACAGTTTTTACAAAATGTAATCACATGACCAGAACTCAACTTTATTTTGAAACAAATATTAAAAACTAGAAAATGTTCACTTTCATAAAAAAATTCATGAATTTCCTGAAATTATTTGATTCCCCTAAAATTACCTGAAAGATACCAGAAATGTCTGAATTTCGGGAAATGTTGTTCAAAGTGGACACAATGGCAACCGTTGAATTACTGGCGCATGAATTAGTTGCTTTCAATGGATTCATAAGCGTAGTTGATTTTAACGCCTCTTGTTAAGCCTAGTTTCTCAAGAAGGCAAACCAACCCAAATTGTATCTTCATAAAACAGACAGATCTATAATATGACTTGTCTGCGCTAGACAATGCTGCAATTCTTGTTTATTAACCCATTCAAATAACTCGTCAATCACATACCTACCATTGTTATGTGCTCTGTGTTGCAAAGACATGATGTGTAATTTTTAGCCTGGCCTTGCATCCTACGCTCTCTACGTAATTACAATATGATGCTCAGACGGATGATCGATAGCATGAAGGCCACGGATGGGTTATAACAAAGGATATCAGTTGATATTGATCAAGACAGTATTACAACGAATGGTGTCGTTATATTATCCCTTGAGGATCAGTGAAGATGTTTATATAATAACTGATATTGATTCCAGTGTCATCTTCAGGGTACACCTGGAGTCTTGCCAGACATGCTTTATGAGACATTTTTATTTACATGTGTGTCCCACTTCTTGGATGTTTCCTCACTCTCATACCCAAATCTTCTTGCTCATTTTAATAGCCCTATTCTGTCATTACCAAAGATGCACTGTGCTTCATTAAATGATGCCTACTACAATATCAAAATTGATCTAATTTCAGTGTAGTGTCCTCTTTTACTGGGTAATAATCTCGTCTGTAAAGTAGAAATTGTAGTTTTACTGCAAACGCAATCCCTCCTCTTCATCCATACCCTTCTTTGACAGTGAAAAAGAAAATGATTATAATATTAGTATTCTTTGTTATTTTTTTTTTTTTTTCAAAATGTTTATTGTATACTTTAAATTTGCTCTCTTTTCCTTCAATCTTTGACCTCCTTCTCGAGAATTATATGCAGATAATAGTGAGCTGTTGTGAGGCAATGATGTGAAATTGATTGAAGGTTTCAAGGTGAGAAAGAGAGATGATTTAGACGGCAGGAGAGAACTCAAAATAATAGAATTGAAAAAGGAATAACCACGACAGAGAGATAACAGGAAATGAAGAGATATTACTAGGTAAACAAAGTCAGACAGAAAGAAACTCAGGAAGGGTGGTAGAAAAGGAAAATACTTCAGATAAGGAGAGAAAAGGGCGGCAGGTGAAAGGGACAAAATGGACGCGACGAAATGGTAAATGACGATAACTGTAAAAGTATCAGGAGAAGGAAATTGCAAGGAAAAGCTACATCAGATGCCATGGTTACTAAACGAAGCAGGTGCAGCTCACTGAGGTTTAACAGATAAAACGATAAGTCAAGGTTACGTGCCGTAGGTACCGTCATATACTCTGCTAATAATAGCAAATGTCCTCAAAAGTGGACAAATGTATTCAAATAACAGATCAAGGGGGAACGGGGCCAAACACTACTGAAAAAAACCCCATGACAATTGCTTCTTAGGGCTAAAAACTGTTTTATTCTGGACCCCACGGGCTAAGAGCATGATTCCCTAAATTATTTCCCCCTGAAAAATATCACCCTGAAAGAAAAAAAAAGGAGAGAAAGGGAAAGAAAAAAAGGAATAAGAAAAGGAAGAGGGGATTAAAAAAAAAAAGAAGTTGGGGACCCTGAAGAGAATTCATTCCTACGAAGTCATGTTCTGCAATGTCGCCCTTCATACTTACTTTTTTAAATAGAAGAATGCCCAAAAACTTAAAGACACGCGGTCGTTTAGATTTGAATATTGAAGTTGAATGTTCGGAATTCTGTTGATTCTGAATTGAATGCTTACTCTGATGCAAATCTTCATTTAAAAAATATATCGAGAGTAAACCAACTTGGCTTAAAAAAGAAAGAAAACAGAGAGAGAAGAGTAGATGAAGAAGATGAGCAGGATCAAGGGGAAGAAAATGAATAAGAAGAAGGTGAAAGAGAAGGAGAATAAGAAAAAGAAGAAGGAGAAGGAGCAGAAGAAACAAATAAAAGGAGAATAAGAAGCACACAATAGCATAGGAAGGAAGAGAAGAAAATGAAGAAGGAGAAGGAAACAATAGAGAAGAAGATGATAGATATTAAGGATGGAAAGTACCAGAAGATGGTGAGAAGATGAAGAAGTTAATGAAAACAAGATGAAAAATAATTGAGAAGATATGTCAGACATTCCCCATATTTCATAAGAGCCCTTTCGTTGTCCTCGTCAGGTTGCCTACGTGATGCACCCCTAGCTAATTCACCACCAGACGACCAGCACCTTTTTCACCGTGAGTGAATATACCGGTATACATCCGGGCCTTTTTACAATCTAGGCCTGCATGAATTGGACGATCTTTGATGATAATTACGTTGGTTTCCATCCTGCCAATTATCCGTAATTAGCGCCTGCATTGTTCATGTTGTTACGAAGGCGTTTTATTTAGCAGATGAATTACTTTCACCTAAAAGCAATTATGCAGGTCCTATGGTATAACACAGGGATGGGATGGATTAATTTAATGAGCGAAAAATATTAACAAAAAAGAGATGGATGGAGTCACAAAAAAAAACCAAAGTGAGAGGGAGAGGGGAAAGTGGGATATTTGGAATGGACAGTAAACATAAATTGGTAAACGCAAGCTATTGTAAAATACAGACGGGTTATATTATTTTATACAGCTTGGAAAATCGCGAAGGATTATTCCTTAAAATAATTTAGTGTTCAATGTTGAATGTTCGATGTTCGATGTGCAGTGTTATTTTCCATAAATGATGGATTGAAATATGCCTTGCTTACAGACATAACCATATATACCCTATTCTTCACTCACTTCATTGGCTACCGGTCCATGATCGTATTACTTTTAAGATTCTACTTCTTACATACAAAATATCGCATAATCTTCAGATCTTGCCCCCAAATATCTTCAAGACCTAGTCTCCCTACGATCCTCCTCTTCTGTCAGATCCTTCCGTTCATCTTCCTCTATGCTTTGCTTTTTAAACTATTGCCCCCACCCTCTGGAACAAACTCCCACCCCATATTCAAAATGCCCCATCCATTGAATCATTCAAAACCCTTCTTAAAACCCACCTTTTTAATCAGTCATAGTATACTGGAGGCGCACACAAGTAGTTAGTTTCATTTAAATGTATTGTATTAGTAATATTTTATTTCATTTTGTTGCTTTTAAATTACTGGATGTACAATGTAAACTGAGTTAGACAGGCCACCTGTGCGCTTAGAAACGCCCGTATAAAGCGCCCTATAAATGTAATTATTATTATTATTATTATGATAACTCATACATACTACAGCATTATGTGATTTCAGATCCTAAGGCTAACATAACATGCTGTGAAAAATATAACTGAAAACAATGATAACGTCGATCTAATTGCCCATGTGAAAGTAATAGACAAAACCTAGAGATGATAGAAAAGAAGAGACAGAATGATGGAGAATGATAATAATAATATGTCCATTTATATAGCGCAGCTACTATACAAATATACTCTACTGCGCTTAATACAAAGTATCACATTATTACCCCGGCTTTAGCCGAGCTGCAATGATAGGCGCTAAGGCATTCAAGGAATTTTCTTCCTACTGTGTACCCATTTACTTCACCTGGGTGGAGAGTGGCAAATGTAGATGAATGTCTTGCCAAAGGACATTAGCGCCGTGGCGGGATTCGAACCGCGAACCATGTGAGCCACAGTCCGGTGACGTATCCACTAGACCACGACACCTCTACTAATAAGGCATGAAAGAAAACAAAAATGGCTCGTATGAATTAAACAGAAGAACCCAGACGTATGTTGATAATCAACTAAACTTAATAAGTCGTCTGTTAAAGTGAACATACACCTCATCGAAGGAATTATTACAGAGACTACATTCAAGACTATAGGGCTAAACAGCATACAAAATAGGGAGAAATAACTTACCGGTTTATGATAACTTTTCACATAATTTGTCGAGCCTCTTTACACGGGGCAAGTTCATTCCTAGCTGGAAAATGTCACCTTCCAGTCCCGATTCAAACACAATAAAATGGCCCACAAGCTCTCATCCATGCATGATAAACAATGTTCAGTGATTTTTTTTCACACTGACATTTTAACAGTCCAGTTCATGGTTTACTTCGTGAAATCCTTTAAAAAGCTATTCAAACTTTGACGAAATATTAATTCAGCAATAAGCAATCAAACAAACAAATTTAATTCTGAGAAACTGACGAGCATAGATACTTCTTTCTCTACTTGGACGCGTACAGTCAAGTAAGGATGAATGCAAGATTCGATTATCGATATCACGCAATGTCATGGTATCGACCAAAGACTTTTAATAGTATCAAGACAGATTACTCTCACCTACTTCCGTAGTACATTTTGGAGGCGTAAATTGCTGTGTTAAAAACAAGACTCGGAAAAAATACGTTCGCCATAGGTATAACACGTGAAAAGATGTCTCATTTTTTCTTGATATATCATATTCTACTCTATCTTTTTTCACGTCTGATTTTTGCACGAGAAAAAGGATGGATAGTTCAAAAAACATTTCGTGAAGCTTTGAAGCTATGAATCCCTGGGATCATGCCTGCTTTTTGACCGAGTCATCTGCCATAGGGTTAAGACGTGAAAACATGGATTTTAAATATGATTATAGTTCCACTAGTATTACCTTGAATTTAGTGTAAATGTGGCTTACATGTAATTTTAGACTCTGAAAAAAGCTTAATGAAGGTTCAAAAGTGGAAGGGACCTCGCTTAAATCCCGGGAATATGCATGCTTTTGGCCTTCCATCTCGCATAGGTTAACACGCAAAAACGGGAATTTTTGAATGATTATAATCCCCCCAGAATTAAATCTAAATTTTGAAAAATGTGCCTTGAATAATATTTAAAGCTCTGAAAATGTATAATTAAGACTCAACTAGTTGAATAGACCCCGCATAAATCCCCGGGAATATGCATGCTTTTGACCCCAAAAAAGTCTCGCCTGCCATAGGTTTACACGCGAAAACAAGGAATTTTAAGATGATGATAATTCCCATAATTTGTAATTGAAAATATAAACAATGTGATTTACATGAAATTTAAAGCTCTGAAAAGGTATAATTAAGGCTTGATGAGTCCAGTAAACCCCCCATAAATCCCCGGAAATATGCATGCTTTTGACCAAAAGCGTCTCGCGAAAACAAGTAATTTTAGGGTGATTATAATTCCCTTTGTTTTTCTTTGAAAATGTAAAAAATGTGATTTACATGAAATTTAAAGCTCATAAAAGGTATAATTAAGGCTTGATGAGTCCAGTAAACCCCCCCCCCCCCCCCCCCATAAATCTCCGGGAACATGAGGGTTTTGGCCTTCCAGCTCCCATAGGTTAACACATGAAAACAGGGGTTTTGAAAGGATTTTAATCGTTAATTGTGATTGACATGAAATTTAAAGCTCTGGGGTGGTATTCTAAGATTAATTTTATCTTGATTGTAGTGAAATAATTTTAATTGTCATAACAAATGTACGCTTATGGCGCTTCATTGGTTAATGACTGCGCAAAAGTGGCTACGTACGCGGAATTTATCTGCGCAAACAACAATGAAATGTTGCAATTTAAAATTTGTTATGACAGTTAAAATCTTTTCACTAAAATCAAGATAAAACTAGAAATTTAATTCGTCACTGAAGACGAATTAGGTGATCTGTCCTCATGATAATATAATGATGTGATGATGATAATCATGATGATGATTGATGGTGATGATAATCATAATGATGATGATGATGGTGGTGATGATAATCATGATAATATAATGATGATGATGTGATGATGATAATCATGATGATGACGGTGATAATGATGATGATTGATGGTGATGATAATCATGATGATGGTGGAGATGATAACTATGATAATATAATGATGATGATGTGATGATGATAATCATGATGATGATTTATGATGATGATAATCATGATGATGATGATGATGATGATAATCATGATGGTGATGGTGGCGATGATAATCATGATAATATAATGATGATGATAATCATGATGATGATGGTGATGATGATAATCATGATGATGACGATGATGATGATGGTGATGATAATCATGATGATGATGATGGTGGTGATGATAATAATGATAATATAATGATGATGTAATGATGATAATGATGATGATGATGATGGTAGTGGTGATAATCATGATAATATAATGATGATGTGATGATGATAATCATGATGATGATGATGATGATGATAATCATGTTAATGATGGTGGTGATGATAATCATGATAATATAATGATGATAATCATGATGATTATGATATGATGATGATAATCATGATGATGATGATGATGGTGATGATAATCATGATAATATAATAATGATGATGTGATGATGATAATCATGATGATGGTGATAATGATGATGATAATGATGATGATTATGATGATGGTGATGATAATCATGATAATATAATGATGATGATGTGATGATGATAATCATGATGATGATGATGGTGGTGATGATAATCATGATAATATAAATGATAATGTGATGATGATAATAATGATGATGATAATCATGATGATGTGATGATGATGGTGATAATGATGTGGTGATGATGATAATAATGATAATATAATGATGATGATGTGATGATGATAATCATGATGATGATGATGATGGTGGTGATGATAATCATGATAATATAATGATGATGATGTGATGATGATAACAGTAATGAGTATGATGATGGTATAATGAACAAACTACTGCACACTACTTCCTAATAGATATAACACGGAAAATGAGGCAGTTTATTGCATGATTTGTGATTGTTTATGTTATAATAGTCGATGAGGATGGTAAAATGACAAGCAAAAAGAAGCAAAAAAAAAAATAAAAAATTATGGACCCCCGGGGATCGAACCTGGGTCACCGGCGTGGGAGTCAAGTGCTTTGACCAATATACCAAAATATTTCCCATAGAGATAACACGTAAACGAAAAACGGGATTCTCAAATCAAATTTGGTAGTTTAAAATTGACAATGAT
The DNA here is from genome assembly GCA_025617745.1 of Heliocidaris erythrogramma. NCBI lineage: Eukaryota > Metazoa > Echinodermata > Echinoidea > Camarodonta > Echinometridae > Heliocidaris > Heliocidaris erythrogramma. Next base: position 43,333,830 of record CM046873.1, read on the forward strand.
CCCGACATCAGATTGAAAAAACCGAACCCTCATAGAAAGAGTATTAATCAGGCTAAAACATATTAAAATCTGGAAGGAAATAGACGAAAAATAACTGAGATACTGCTCAGAGAACGATGTCATGTAGATTCATGATTCGAAAAAAAATCATCTTCCATAGACATAACACGCAAATAGGGAAAATTCTGACATGGCATATTTAATTGAAAATTTCACTGTGATGACGTCATCAAAATGAAAAACGGTGTTCACTGATCTTGTAGACAATTATCCCAGTTATAATATATCAAAATCTGGAAGAAAATCGACCAACTATTACTGAAATATTATCAAATGAATACAAAAATGATGACGTCATTTTTTCAAAATCATTTTTTTGAGTTCATATGCAAATAGGATGACTTCAGAACATGAGATAAGCCACGGTTCTGCATGAATTCAAATCTACAACTCACAGGCTTTCAGAATATGTAAAGAAATTGGGGGGTTTCCGTGCTTTCTGAGGAGCTATGGCGATTTCTAGATAGGCATGTTTTTACCACTTTTTACATTAGAATGCCCATTGACGCGTGCACGAATTTGAAACTTTGACGCACGTGTGTGGCATTATGGAAGGTCGATAATGACTGTAAATAGTTGGAAATTGTCAAGAATAGTGTCAGGAGGACAAACCATGCGAAAAATTTTACGTTATGTACGCGCTGCGCGCGCGCATGACGCGCGAACGGACGCGCACGGACGGAAATTTTTGAAATGCTTAAAATGTCCTGAACGGTACTCTAATTTGATTAAGAAGTGATTTGGAGCATTTTTAAATTTTGACGCGCGCGTACGTGCGCGTCATGATGCGCGCGCGGATTTTGATGACATGTTATGTTGACCCTTGATGTGAAGTTAATGTATGTCAAATATGGCTCAATTTTGATGATTCGTTATGAAGATATGATTGATTGATAATGTGATTTCACAAAATGGCGCCTGGATGACGTCATGATGACGTCATGACCTTGAAAATGATTTTTAAGCTTGACCTTATATGATAACTGACGGAAATGTCATGGAATTTGAATGAAAAGTTTTTTAGATTTCGTGGAAACAAAAAAAGGTGGAAAATAAAAATAAATAAATGAAGAAAGAAAATTCTGACGAAATTAAGAGGTGATCTGTCAAATGACAGATCACCTAATAAATCTCAGAATACCACCCTTGAAAGGGTATAATTGAGGCTCGATGAGTCCACTAAACCCCCCATAAATCCCCGGGAAAATGCATGCATTTGACCAAAAAAAATAATTTGCCATACTATACGTGAATTCCAATATTTGTTACTGATGACCTAATGTGGGCTTGTACCGATCACGTTGGATCGACGACATCCAATGGGATCGTGTAGCAGACGTACGTCCGCCCGAAGGCAAGCCCATAGCCGGTTAGAAGAAACTCTAACTAAATTCCAGTTCACAATTAATATTTCTAATGTACCAGAGGCAAAATTCAATGTGTTAAATTCATAAATTCCTATAATTCTTCTTATAGTTCCTATAGTTCTATCACCGCATTTCGCCTAGCCTAATGGCCATGGGCGCAAATCCAAACAGGAATTCTATTCAAGTGGGGGGGGGGGGGGGGGGGGGGGACACACCTGGATGTAACAATGGGGTGCCCCCCCCCCCCCCCCACCGCCCACTTGAATAGAATTCCTGTTTGGATTTGCGCCCATGCAGTAATGGCTGATGTTAGAGCAAGCAGCATGGAATAGCTGAGCGGAATAGGTGCATGGACCATGATAGGTGGCTAGCACTATCTATAGGCTCGGTCTACCCCTCTGCGATCCCGATCGAGGTGGTGGCGTTGCCGGTGGCGTTGGTGATGGAACTATGTCAGTTTGCCAAAAATTGGCTCATCAAGTGTTTTTGCTTGCTGTTCGTCGTTTACTTTTCTTTGGCAACGACAGCCCCGAGAGACCGACAATGTAGTGGGAGGGGGCTCCTATGCACAAGTAGATTGGATTGACAACTAATTTTAGTAACAGAAATTAGATGTTGTCTCTTTTCTTTTTATGTTAATTAAGTACATAAAGAAACATGTCAAATAGATTTTTTTTTCTTATATAATAATAATAATTATTATTATACTTTATAAAATATTCTATGACTCTGATGAAATGAAAAATAAAATTGAATTGAATTGAAAAAAAAAATAATAATAATATGTCTTGTTTACCCAGGGTAGCCTCATCATTATTATATACTGTTCTCCCTGAGGGCCCTGCAATCATATTATTACCCCAGGATGTTGAATGAATTTGAATGCCAATTGCAGGCATATCATTTAGTTCGGTAAGTTTGAAAGGGGTAATAATAAATATACATACAATCTGTGTGTGTGTAATTGGGTTTTTACAGACGTGTATCAATCAGATATGATCTGATATCAGATCCCAGACTCGAACCTGGGTCCGCTGAATCAGTTTATAACTTCCACTGGTAGCTGGATTACAGGCGCACGCCACAACGCCCAGTTATGCAACTGCCGCGCTGCTATTGGTCCGTGAAACCGACCAATCAGAAGCCGCGGACGGTGCGATCGGTTGGCGAGATGCGGACGTCGGGGAAATCCCGTCGGTGATGGGCGGTGCTACTGGCGGGCGAAATGCGGACGTCGGGCGGAGGGCAACGGAAGGGGGCGCATGTCGGCGGATGGTGGGAAGCCATTCCTCCGGGATGTCAATGCCGTTATCTCTATTGATATTATTGGGGTGTAAACGGATTTGGATAGCTTCTTTAACACGCCGTGTGTACCAGTGCTTATCCCGCGCTATGCAACTTACCTCATCCCAATTGGGAGGGTGCTGTGCCCTCCAAGCATGCTCAGCGACTGCCGAACTATCTATGCGACGGTGCTTGACATCTCTGCGGTGTTCTAGCATTCTTTCGTTGACGGGTCTACCTGTTTCGCCGATGTAGACCTTGTCGCAAGTCCCGCATGGGATCTTGTAGACAACGCCGTCGAGTCTGTCGGGTAGCGTGGGGTCCTTCGGGTGGACTAGCTATTCGTAACTATTCGTAACCAGCTAGTCCACCCAAAGGACGTCGCAACCCTCGTTTGCTCCTTCGTGTGACAACAGATCAACTTATACTCTTATTGTACTACCACGATGATCAACATCTTCCGCACTAATATTAATATTGTTGATTATAATAGCACCATCTATTGTTGAAGATAGTTAAGCGTCTATTCATCATGGCTAAATAAAGACCCTGTCAATCCGATGTCTCAAATCGTGTGGTGATTGTCTAAATAATGGCGATCAACATTTTGGGAACACCACAATGCTTTTTGGTCTCTGTTTTTTCATGGAAGTCATATTCCTTGCATTTGTGTATACCCTTACAAGGAAAATAATGATTAATGATGATGGTATATTTGAGATTCGCAATTTATTTTTAAATGTTTTTATTTGATCATGTTTCGCATCATAGAGACTTCTCATCTAAGAACATGCCCCAAGCAGCGATCATAGCACTACTGCACATCCTGGGCATCCGGCTGGCCAAGTTGTGGAGGTAGTTGCGGAGATAGTCACTAGAAATATCTCTCCATGCCTTCTGAAGATGAAGAAGTTTTGTCTTTCAGTAGGACACTGACCATAATCATTCCTTACTTACTTAGACTTAGAGACTCCCACGTCGTCAGACGCATGAGGCGGTCAGCTTCCTCCAGCTTGCTCTGTCTTTAGCCAGTTCATCGAGGTCTTTCCATTTCACAAGATAGCCTCTAAGATCTCTTTGAATGGTTAGTTGCCAGTCCATCTTTGGTCTGCCTCAACGTCTTCTCCATTTGGGGGTCCACCAGAGAGCCTGATTGGCACGGCGGGAAGATGGAAGCCTTGATGCATGTCCTAACCATTTAAGGCGTCTTTTGCAGACCGCATCGGATACGGGAGGTTGCTTTGTTCTTTCTCTAACTTCTTTGTTGGTTACAAAGTCATTCCATTTAATGTGCAGTATTCTGCGAAGGCATTTCGAATCGAAGGCATCGAGTTTGCGTTCTTGAGACGTCTTAAGACCCCATATCTCAGATCCATAGAGAAGAGTAGAGAGAACATTTGTATTGTAGATTTTGAACTTTGTCTTAATTGAGAACTTTCTGTTTCACCAGATTTAGTTTAATTGGGTAAAAGACCCTGATTAATACAATTAATTTCTTGTGTAATATCCCCTTGGTTGTTTACAGAACTGCCTAGGTGGGTGAAAGGTTCTACAACATCAACTTTCTGCTGGCCAAGAAAGACATCTTGCAGAGGATAATGAGTTCCTATCAGCATGTTTTTTGTTTTCTTCTGGCTGATGGTCAAACCCAGTTGTCCTGCATTCTCGCCTATTGCATCCACTAGTTCCTGCAGCTCAGATGAACTATTCCCAAGTGGTGCAATACCATCAGCAAAGTCTAGGTCTGAGATTTTTCGGTCATCCAGCCAAGCAATCCCTTTGTCTACGGTTGCATTATTCATGACCCAGTCGATTGCTATGGCAAAAAGGATCGGTGAAAGTATGTAAGTACCTGAAACCAGTCACTTAAACCATCTTCTGTCCTTACACAGCATCTGGAACCCTCATAGATTGTCTTAATTGCACGTATCACAGTGTCTGGGAGATCATAAGAGACGAGGACTTTCCATAGTGACGGACGATGTACGCTATCAAAAGCCTTGCTAAAATCGATAAAACTGACTGCAAGGGGAACCTGGTATTCCTTGCATTTTTCAATTATGCGACGAAGAGTAAATATTTGCTCGGTGCATGATCTGTTGGGCCAGAAACCTGCTTGTTCTTCTCGCAGCTTCTCATCAATGACATTTCTCAGTCTATTCAATATCATTTGACAGTAGATCTTGCCTGGAATAGAAAGAAGGGCTATTCCTCTCCAATTGTCACATTCCGATAAGTTTCCCTTCTTTGGTAGGCACACAATGGTGCCATCTTTCTAATCTTGTGGTACATCTCCATTCGTCCAAGCCTGGTTACAAATCGGAAGGATCCAATTTACCACATCCTCATCTCCTGCCTTTAACATCTCGGCTGTTATGCCGTCAATGCCAGGTGCCTTGTTGTTCTTCATTCTTCTTTTAATGGCATACCTCAATACTGCTGGAGTAAATGGCTATGTTGCAATTGGAAGAACATCGGATGGTTCATCGGGTTGAGCAAGATTACCTGGTTGGGGCCTATTAAGTATCTCCTTAAAGTGCCCAGCCCATCTAGCTAGCTTTTCTTCACCAGAGGAGAGAAGTTTCCCATCTTTTGCCTTGATTGGTGCAGATCCTGAAGGGTTATTGTTTATTTTTCTTTGCATAATAATTCCTTAAGGCTCTAGTAAAAGTACCTCGAGGAAAAAGAAAAGAAGAAAAGGGGTTCCTTAAAATCATGGATTGGTCACCCCAGTCCCTGGATTTGAATTCCAGAGAGCTGATATGGGAAGAGCTGGACAGGAACGACTGATCAACAAGTGAGCTTCATCTTCTGAACGCATCGAAATACATTTCCAGTGACTACCTCCACAAGGACGTATCATGCAGTCGTAACGTACGGACGTCATCAGCAAGGAGCTCACAATTTCAAGATTTTGACTATGATAGAGGATAATAATCCGAGTCATGCCTAATGAGGAACGTTCTTACATCCTTAGGTCATCTACCAACTCAACATCTTCAGCAAAAACTCAAGAAAAGACTAAAATAACGGCCTCTAAATCTAGCAAATCTGCGTCAGGGACTGCCAAGCACCATACCGCACGCACCAATAACCCAACCCAGAGATCACCGAGCGGTTTGCCCCGACACAGCGCCAACAAAAATACCAGCGATCGTGAACGCTCGAGTACTCACGTGACCGCACACCCCGCCAACGCCCAATCAAGCCCAGGATCCAACGCGATGACTTCAGGTCAGTCTAATCTTTTACCAGATATGAAAGAGATGTTTGCCAATTTGACTAAAGAAATGAACTCAAGATTTGATAATGTCAATTTAGATATGCACATGATAAAAGTTGAACTTCGTGAAACGAGAAAAGCGATAGAAGACCTTGAAAATGCGGTTACTTTCAATACTAATAAAATTAAAGAGATTGAAAAGGATGTTATTCCCCAAATGATAGAAAACATGGAAAGTAAAAACAAAAAAATCGAGGAGAAGCTAATGCTTCTTGAACTACATGATAGAAAACAAAATCTGCTCATATATGGGGTCCCTGAGGTGAAAAATGAAAATGTGTACCCTACAGTGCATGGAGTTATTGCCAATTTCCTCCGAATTCCTCTTTCTGAGGCAGCTAAAATGCCTCTCGTCAATGCCCATCGCCTCCCAGGCCCTAAGCAAGGTAATTCCGGTGGGACTACGCCGCCACCACGCCCCATTATCGTACGGTTCGCCTTCATGGAAGATCGTAATCGCCTGCTGGAATCCTTCGAAAAGCCTACTCGTCAACGCCCAGCGGATCCCGCTCATCAACCCAATCAACAAGCCTCCCAGCTATCCCAACAGCCGCAAACACTTGCGAATTGCTACGATCGCGTTAGTATTCGCACGGATCTACCGCCTGAAATGAAGCGAGAACGTGGCCGTCTGGCTTCAATCGCCTATAAGATCAGGAAAGAAAAACGGCTCTCTACGAGAATTCGCGTCAGTGGGATCAATCTGTACCTCCAGACCCGCAAGAAAACATCGAACGGATCACCCCAGTCACCATGGATCAACTGGGATGAATGATCGAGTCTACGGTAAATATATCTTCGATTAGATGCAGATGCTAGTGATGAATTCATTATCATAATTGTGGTTTCTATGCTACCGCAGTTCTAGAATGCTATCTTCCAACAAAATATTTCAACTAGATTGTTTACTCATAGGTTGTTGTTTTTTTTTTTCACAACTAATTTTCAAAGTTCTTTCTCAATGTCTGATGACATGAAACTCAAAAGAAAGAAATCCCAAGATTTAATGTGTATGATAAAGATGAATTAACACCATCCGACTCGGGATCCAGATTCCATTTTGCCTGATATGCTGAGTAGAAGATGTTATTTTTGCTTCTAATCTCAATATCGACGTCGATGAATAGCCAAAATAGACAGCCAGAGATATGAATGGTTTACAGCAAGACCGTGATTTGACTTGTAATGATTTATTGGCGAGTAGTAATATCAATTTGCTACCATTCCAAACAAAGCTTTTCTTGAATGTAATTAATGCATTTACCATGTGTACAATGTGCCTTCTTTAATTTCACACGTTTAGTTTATTTGTTCTTTAGTGCGAGACAACTGCATTGCATCCTATGTATTTTTCTATTTTTCTACAATGAAAAATAAGCCCCTGATTTTTTTTTTTTTTTTTTTTTTTGAGAAACCTTTACTTTTCTTGTAGGATTATTCTTGCTTTCTTAGTGGAATGCATAATCTGACACGTTTCATGTCTTTTAGGGAATTTCTTACAGTAGCCCTATTATGGTCACTTTTCCCCAATTCATGATTGAAACTTTTTTTTTTTCTCTCTCTTTTTATCTGTCACAGTTAATATGCTGTGTTTTGCTAGCACTCATTCATTCACTAGATTTCCCTACAAGTGGTGAAACAAGGGTCATGCATAAGATAAAAAGATTATGAAATTTCAAAACCAACATTCAGTAGCTGGGACATGATAGCCAGCTGTATACTGGCCTACTGCATCCACATAATTTCGATTTTTCTACATTTTTCTAGTGGCTGTAATATAGGCATACATTATTTTTCACTTCAAGAAATCTTATTCTCTAATAAGAGTTATCCATTTATCTTGGCTAACATGACAAAATGTGGTCTTCCTTTATATACTGCAAGATCATGCATACTTCAAATTTTCTTTATTTTTTAAATATATTTTTCTTTAAATACAGGACAACTAACTACATTGTAACTTATCAACTCTGTATGTTTGGCTATTGAAAGAATAACCCCGAGATTTGGGATTTTAAATCTTTCTCCCCCTATTCTGCACTTTTTGACAAACTGAGTATCCACACAGTCTTGGATCTCAATAATTGTATGCAGACACGACAGATGTCTATGACCTAATATGATAATTGTGCTTTGGTGTATAACAGTATTGATCATTTTATTCCTTGGGGGTTTTTTTTTTCCAATTTTTTTTTCAAGCTTTCCTTAGAAGTGACATATACTGCCATGACTGTATATTTTGTCTTCCTAACCCTTTTTCCTTTTGGCATTTCCCCCTTGATTTAGACCAGTGTTTATCCACATATGTTTTTGTTTTACCCAGTCTTGTATTCAGGGTTAGTGACCCTTTTTTGCGCTAAAATTTTAAAGAAATTCTGTTTACCAATTACTTTGTCTTACTCTGCAGATCATTTGCATCTGCCTTTTGTTCCAATTTACTGTATTACATGGTCAAGTTGCACAGTGCATGTAGTGTGTGTTGCTAGGTTACTAGGTGTTGCTAGGTTACTAGGTGTTGCTAACGTGATCGTAACGTTTGGCGGGCAGTGATGTTTGCCTGACATGGCAGCACCTGGTGCCCACAGCTGCATTCTGACTATAGGGAATTTTATAGGCTTTGGGGTGGGTGTGATGGTTATATTTAGGCAAAATTCCATGTTGTTAAATACATTCTGACAATGATTCATTGAATATTCATTAATTTCCCATTTTCGAAGGTTTTCACAATCCCATGTACTTGTTTTTTTTAAATTCTATTGGACGGATAGACCTGTGCTCTTCATAAATGCATATTCAATTATGTTATCAGTTGAAGTGAATGCCATTGCTGTTGGTTTCCATACACGTTTGAATTTCTTCAACTTGACTGATTACTTAATGATACATGTATTTTGTTTCACACCTGAATTTAACATTGCCAATATGTGAGGCACTGATGTTGGTGTCAGCTAAACAAAGCTTTTCTTGAATGTAATTAATGCATTTACCATGTGTACAATTTGCCTTGTTTTATTTCACAAGTTTAGTTTATTTGTTCTTTAATGCGAGACAACTGCATTGCATCCTATGTATTTTCTATTTTTCTGCAATGAAAAATAAGCCCCTGATTTTGTATTCCTTCCCCCAAATATTTTCTTCTTGTGATTTTTTTTTATTTTTGAGAAACCTTTACTTTCTTGTAGGATTATTCTTGCTTTCTTAGTGGAATGCATAATCTGACACGTTTCATGTCTTTTAGGGAATTTCTTACAGTAGCCCTATTATGGTCACTTTTCCCCAATTCCTGATTGAAACTTTTTTTTTTTTTTTTCTCTCTCTCTCTCTTTTTATTTGTCACAGTTAATATGTTGTGTTATGCTAGCACTCATTCCTTCCCTAGATTTCCCTACAAGTGGTGAAACAAGGGTCATGCATAAGATAAAAAAGATTATGTAATTTCAATAACAACATTCAGTAGATAGGACATGATAGCCAGTTGTATACTGGCCTACTGCATCCACATAATTTCGATTTTCTACATTTTGCTAGTGGCCGTAATATAGGCATACATTATTTTTCACTTTAAGAAATCTTATTCTCTAATAAGAGTTATCCATTTATCTTGGCTAACATGGCAAAATTTGGTCTTCCTATATATACTGCAAGATCATGCATACTTCAAATTTTCTTTATTTTTTAAATATATTTTTCTTTAAATACAGGACAACTAACTACATTGTAACTTATCAACTCTGTATTTTTGGCTATTGAAAGAATAACCCCGAGATTTGGGATTTTAAATCTTTCTCCCCCTATTCTGCACTTTTTGACAAACTGAGTGTTCACACAGTCTTGGATCTCAATAATTGTATGCAGACACGACAGATGTCTATGACCTAATATGATAATTGTGCTTTGGAGTATAACAGTATTGATCATTTGATTCCTTGTGGGTTTTTTTCCAATTTTTTTTCAAGCTTTCCTTAGAAGTGACATATACTGCCATGACTGTATATTTTGTCTTCCTAACCCTTTTTCCTTAGGCATTTCCCCCTTGATTTAGACCAGTGTTTATCCACATATGTTTTTGTTTTACCCAGTCTTGTATTCAGGGTTAGTGACTTTTTTTTTGCGCCAAAATTTTAAAGAAATTCTGTTTACCAATTACTTTGTCATACTCTGCAGATCGTTTGCATCCGCCTTTTGTTCCAACTTACTGTATTACATGGTCAAGTTGCGTAGTGCATATATACTGTGTGTTGCTAGGTTACTAGGTGTTGCTAACGTGATCGTAACGTTTGGCGGGCAGTGATGTTTGCCTGATATGGCAGCGCCTGGTGCCCACAGCTGCATTCTGACTATATGGAATTTTAAAGGCTTTGGGGTGGGTGTGATGGTTATATTTAGGCAAACTTCCATGTTGTTGAATACATTGTGACAATGGTTCATTGAATATTCATTAATTTCCCATTTTCGAAGGTTTTCACAATCCCATATATTTTTTTTTTTAAATTCTATTGGACGGATAGACCTGTGCTCTTTATAAATGCATTTTCAATTGTGTGATCCGTTGAAGTGAATGCCATTACTGTTGGTTTCCATACACGTTTGAATTTCTTCAACTTGAATGATTACTTATTGACACATGTATTTTGTTTCACACCTGAATTTAACATTGCCAATATGTAAGGCACTGATGTTGGTGTCAGCTAAATTCTTTTTTTTCCTTCATAAAATGACACGATTTTATGTATGTGATGAAGATATGATAACTCAAATCAAATAAACATCTATTTTGTTCAAATTGGTATCCCATTTCAAAAAGAATCAATTCCTTGATTAAATTTTGCTGAAATGAACATCAAATACAAATATTTGCTAACCAGTTTCTCCCATCCTGAATTATTATTATGACGCAATGTTTGCTTAACTTCATTTGCTTTGACTGAGTCATGTCTTCTCATTTATATCGTTGCATCAAGAAACATGCTAATAATGGTACTTTTCACGAAATGGAATGGTAGCCTCGTATATGGCATTTGATTACGATGTACTTACACATTTCCCACGATGTACACACACACATTTCCTGTTGAAATGAATTTGAAGTGAAGTGGACCTTTTTCGTGCTTATACAAATTGTTCTTCTTTTTTCCATCAATACACCTTTATATTTTTTAAATCCGCCTTTTCTTCCAACTCATTGTATTGCATGGTCGAGATGCACATGGTATGCACTGTGTGTTGCTAGGTTAGGCAAATCCGGCGACAGCGGATGCCTGCGATTTGCATTCCCATTATGGGATTTGAAAAGCTTTGGGGTTATCCTTAGGTGACTGTACTGGTTTGTCACTGAGCTAAGTGGTATTCATTTGTATGCATCGCGAAGGAGGTCCACTGAATCTTCCTCAACTGAGTTGGTTATCTACCTCTTGATATTTTATTTATACCGTTGATAAACCTGTGAATACATACATTACATATATTACATATGCTCATTCGATTTTCCTTTTCTTGTAGAAGTGAAATGCCACTGTAATGTTAATACACACTGTATTATCTTTGTTGTTTCTATAATCAATTACCGGTATTGCAATGTTGGTAGGTTAATACATTCCTCATTATACTAAATTTAGTATTTATGTATGGTCAATGATTTAGCAATTTCGTTCTTTTTTCTCTTTATCTAAATTCCTCAAATGTGTACGTTATTCTTAGCTCCACTCCTGATTGTTTTCTGCCACATGACGTTCCAGCGTTTAGATTGCCTTAAGTATGTTATGCCAACAGAGATTCACTATGTTTTCTCTTCATTTTCATCCCCATCATATGTTTGTTTTCTTTACTCGTTTTTGTTGTTGGTCATCATTTTCCCTCCACTCCTATTTGATTTCCATCGATTTATTTTTCTTCTTACTGCATGTGATCGACACTTCCTTTCCTTACTCTTCTCGAATAAAGCGCCTTTACCTCTTTTATAGAGTATTTCTCCTTATCGCCAAATGTCAATGATGAGGGAGTATTTTTTTATCTCACGATGATGTTTAACTCTGACGATAGGCAATCGCTGCCATTTCATAGGCTTAGTGATGACGATTTCTTTGATTTACATAGACCTATTCAGTCTGATGATGTGTCTGATACTTCTGCTAATTCTTATGATAATCTTATCATAGATAACATTAACGCTTCAGCTGCAAATCTGGAGTTCGATTTTGATTCAGATGACCCTGTCATACGTGGAACTACTAACTATATAACCATCAATCAATTTTCAAAGGTTTCAAAAGATTTACAGAATGATACATTTTCCATCCTTCATTTAAATATCAGAAGTTTGAACAAGCATTTTGATGACCTTCTTTCACTCGTAGATAAACCTATGCCAAGCCCCTTTACGCTGATTGGCCTCACAGAAACTTGGCTTAATTACGATTCAAACCACCCATTCCTTATAAAAGATTATGACTTCATCAACAAAAATAGACAAAATCGAGTTGGTGGGGGAGTTGCTCTCTACATCCTCAAATCATTTAAATACACTATCTTGGATGAAATCTCAGTTTCTAATACAATTGTTGAATCCCTTTTTATTGAAATTGTGATTCCTGGTAATAAGAATATCATTGCCGGAGTTATTTATAGATCTCCCAACTCAAATGCTCAAGAATTCTTACAATATTTTTCCAATTTGTTAAGAGACGTCAATTTTGACAATAAAGACTTCTTCTTGATGGGAGATTTTAATATAGATTTATTGAACCATGAACATAACAATATTTCTCAAGACTTTCTTGAATTAATTTTATCTGCTTCTTGCTTGCCGCTCGTTTCTAAGCCAACGCGTGTTGCTAATGCATCTGCTACTTTAATTGATAATATTTTTTCGAACGTTATTCCACATCCTGATTCTTATATTATTTTATCTGACATAACTGATCATTATCCTATTGCAATGTTTTATCCACTAGGTCAATCTATTAACAGAAATAATTCTTCAATATATAGACGTAAAGTTAATGCCGAAAGCCTAGCACGTCTTGCCATTAATCTTGAAAACTTTGATTGGTCGTGTATATATACTAATGAAGACATTAACAGTTCATATGAAACTTTTTCCTTAATATTGACCGATCAATTGGATATTAATATGCCGAAACAAAAAATCAAAACCAACTATAAGAAAACACCTAAGCTCCCATGGATTTCTAAATCCATACTACGCTTAATTAATCGGAAGAATAATCTCTTTTATAAATATAAAATAAAAGGTACTGAAAAATCAAAGGAAAAGTATACATCCTACAGAAACACATTGACTCAAATCATTCGCCTTGAAAAAAGAAAATACTTCGTAAATCGTTTGGAAATGTTCAAACACGATATGCAAAATACCTGGAAAATTATTAAACAAGCGATGAATTTGACAGATAAAAGATCTGAAATAAACAAAATCATGTATAACCATGAAATTATCGAAGATTCCAAAGATATAGCGAATATCTTTAAAGTAGAACACTCAAGAAAATCACAAATATGGCAATTAATGTATCACTAGAAATTGGGAAGCTTACAGATGGCAATCGTATAAGTTTTATGTCAACTGCGTATATGATGATTATAAAAACAACATAAATAAAAGCTCTTCTCAGCATGTGGAATATCCGAGGATTCGCCAGAAATATAGCGATGTTTTGATGTCGTCATACGAGGGATCGATCCTGCTTAAGCAGACGACGTCCTATAATGAATGAACGTAATTGCAATGCAATTATTTATCAAATTATAAAGAGTTTGGTACATTTAAACATGACCTTATTTCACACCATTCTAAAAGGGAAAGTGAACTGATTCTGATAACTAAAACCGTTTGATTGTAAATACACAGGAGAAGGGTCAATGATCAATGAAATAAACCCCATTTTCAAATTGAAAAGCCCTGCGAATAATAGCTGGATGGTATTCGTTCCCTCTTGAAACGCCGAACATGCCGCGGTGCAAGCAGCTGAAAATACAATGGCGTCTTATTTTGTTTACAAGTGACTGATTCCTTTATTTTTTTAACGCTGCATTTTTCATCAAAATAATACCATACACGAAGTTAAGAGTGAGGCAACAGACTAACATTAAGACTGACGCTAGTCAAGTAAGAGAAATAAGTGAAGAGGAGATGACAAAACAGGCACTGAAAAATGTGTATAATGTTATGGGACATCGTCTGCTTAGACAGGACTCGCCCCTCTTGTGTCGTCACACATCTCAGCAGCGTTCAAGGAGCTTTTCAGCTGCTATATAGGGGGCTGTATTTTACCGTTTTATAATTGATAATAATCATTAATTCAAATGTTTCCAAGCTTTAAATTTGGATAACCTTGTTTAATTTATGCCATCTATGCAATAATAAGTATTAAGCCAATATTTAAAATCATCAGTGTTCTACTTTAATACTTACTTTTCGTCAATCGGCAGCAATCTTTCTAAAAATATTCCCCCATCAAACAAAAATTATAGTGATTTTTTAGGCCCTGCTAATCCAAATTCTATTTTTCTTTTTCCTACGAATAGGCAAGAAGTCATTAATATTGTATCCAACTTACAGAATAAAAAAAGTTCCGGTTTTGATGGAATTAATAACGTAATGTTGAAAGCCATTATTCCTGTTATTGTAGATCCTTTGGTCCATATTTTTAATTTATCATTGACGCATGGTAAATTTCCCAATTCCATGAAACTAGCAAAAATTATTCCCTTATTCAAAAAAGGTGACAAACTTGAAGTAGGTAATTATCGGCCAATCTCGTTACTATCTTCTTTTCCCAAAATTTTGGAAAAGATAGTGTTTACTCGAATGAGTTCTTTCCTTAAAAAAAATGATATCCTCTCTAATTTCCAGTTTGGTTTTAGGGAGAAACATAGTACTGTTCATGCTTTGATGTCTTTTGTTGAGAAAGTTGCCCATTCAATTGACTCGTCTTCTCACACAGTAGGTATATTCCTGGACTTCTCCAAGGCCTTTGATACGATAAATCATGATATTTTACTTTATAAACTTGCTCATATTGGTGTCCGTGGAAAGGCCTTGGAGTGGTTCAGGAGCTACCTTTCTAACAGAAAACAATTTGTTTCCTTAAACGAGCAAGCATCAGATTTTAAAGATATTTCTTGTGGCGTCCCTCAAGGAAGCCTGTTAGGCCCATTATTGTTTATACTTTATATAAATGATTTTCATAAATCATCCGATTCCTTGTCATTCATCTTATTTGCAGATGACACCAATTTATTTTTTTCTCACAGTGATCCAAATGTTCTTGTCGATGTAATCAATAGAGAGCTGCGTAACATATTAGAATGGATAAGGGCTAATAAATTATCATTGAATCTACTGAAGACGAATTATATATTGTTTAGTAACTCCTTAGCATCATTACCTACTGATATTGTTTTTGACAATATCCCTCTTGAGCAAGTCTCTCAAACCAAATTTTTAGGTGTTTTGATTGACAGTAAACTTTCCTGGAAAATCCACATCGAAAATATTTGTAAAATTATCTCTCGCAATATCGGTATCATTAACAGACTTAAATCACACCTTCCTCAAGCATCTTTACTTATGCTTTACTCATCTCTTATTTTACCATATTTAAACTATGGTCTTTTGGTTTGGGGAAACAGTCATCAAACACTGCTGGAAAGAGTTTTACTACTACAAAAGAAAGTCATTCGTATAATTTGTAATGCTCCTATACGTGCCCATACGGATTCTCTTTTCCTTGAACATAACATCCTAAAAATTAAAGATCTGTACTTATTTCATCTTGGTGAATTTATGTATAAATACAATTGTGGTACTCTACCATCTGCGTTTCACGATATGTTTCTAAAAAATCGTACAATTCACAAATATCCCACCAGACAGTCGGATGAATTTCATTTACCATTTTTGAGAACATTTTCTGCACAAAAAACATTTATTTTTGAAGGTCCTAAACTTTGGAATACTTTGCACCATGATTTGGAAAAATCCTCTTCACTCTCAATCTTTAAGAGAAATCTAAAGAAATTTTTATTGGCTCCTTACAAAACCTAACTCGCTTTGTCAGTTGTTAGTAGCATTTAGATTACCTCTATATATGCAGCATTTAAATGTGTATGTGTGTCTATGTTTATATGCATCATTATTATTATTATTATTAAATGATTATTATTATTTATTATTATTATTATACAAAGAACTCGTCACCACTCGTCAACCAGGAACATCCTCATAACTATTTCCCTTTTCACACGAATCGATGTTGCGCGCTACCTTTGTTTTGATCAGTTACATCTATTCATCTTTCATTTGTCATTCCTCAGTCCCACATGCAATCAATTTCTCTCCTCTTTCTGTCTTTCCTTTTACTTTTCCCTTGTTACTTTCACACATTTTGTATGATATGTTTATGCTTTCCCCTCTCTGTTGGCCATTATTCTCGTTTTTTTTTGGTATGTAAATTACTATTATTGAATACTTTCACCTGAGGGGTCCACAATTTACAAGCTTAGCTTCACAGTGGACCTCTCCATTTCCAACCAAACATTCATAAAATTATTTTTCATACTGCAATAGTTTGGTACATCTTATCTAATCTACAATACTGTTATATTTATGTGTTGTATTGCGTGTATCCTACTTTGTTGATTTAATGATGTATGTGAATTGTATATTTCTTTTTCGTTGGAAATGAAAAAAAATAAAAACTGAAACTGAAACTGAAACTACCTCCACAAGTTTGTCTTCCAGCAAAAATAAAAATAAAAATACCCAGACATTCCTCAAGGCAATGTAAAAATTACTTTAGAAAATAGAAGAGAAAGTGGTCCTGAAAATCATGCTATGGGAAGACTGAGCTGGACAGGCAGGTCAGAGAAAAATGTTCAACAAGTGAACCTCATCTGTTGGAAATTCTGCAGACGGCATGGGGAGAAATTTTCAGTGTCCTGCTCCACAACTACTTCCACAATTCGACAACCTGGATGCCCAGGATGCGTCGTACTTTGGTCGCTACCAGGGACGGGTTCTCTGATGAGAAGTCTTTATTATTCGAAACGTGATTAAATAAAACTTTGTCATGTATCGCATGACAATCTGTTATCAATTAGAGGCATTATTTTCCTTGAAGAAGTAAAAAATGCAAAGAATGAACTATAAAATATGATTTCCCATGAGAAAAATGAAAACAAAAAGCATTTTGTTGATCCCAAACTATTGGTGTGTTTCTGAGATGAAAATATCAATTTTCTGCATGAGTAAAGCATTGATTGCTGTATATTATTCAACATGCTCACAGATGTAATATCCATCAGTACAAACAAGGGTCAGAGTTTGTAGAATGCCGAAAAGACAAAAATGCTAACACAACTGACCAAACTAATGATCTCATATTTTCGACTACAAATTATATTTCGGGGATAGGTTGCCTTTTTAAGGTATGAATGCCTCTTTGAAAGCTTTTTATACGTACATTATAATCATTGTTCAGTCACCTTGAACACGAAACCTCGCCTCGTCAACGAACGCGCAGGAAGCGTTCAAATGTGTCATAGCAAATGAGTAGACATTTGTAATTCATACATCCTTACGTGATATAATTCAAGGCAATCTGCATTTAATCCAGTCAACGCACAGTTTGCTTTTTGTGTAAGGGTATTATAAGCTAATAAGATGATGGGTCCAAAACGGTTCAGCTTAAAGGTGAGTTTTTTTTTATCTGTTCCTACTATATTCTCCTAAAAATAAGTGTAACAGGCTTCCGCGTAATTAATATTTTCACCACAGAGGCAAGGCTTTAATAAAACCGGATCAATTACCTCAAATAGAGAGTATCTGGGCCACCGTGCTGGTATCCCAAATCTAAGATATCACCCTTCTTTGTTACATATGGAATGAGATAATCGGTATATAAAACATGCCATAAATCTTCCTACTTGATAAGAAATAAAGTAATACCTATCGAAATTTTGCTTCGTATACTTTGGGTTATAAAGCTGGTTTCCTATATGCAAATATTGAGCATAGCTTATTCTATAAGCATAGCCAATGTTTCGCTTCCTTCTTCTTTTATTGACATTTTATAGAGTGCGAGTCATAAAAGTATACCCAAATTTCAAATTTCTGGTTTATCGACTTCACCAATGATTATGTTCTCATTTCCAGTAAATTCAATCTCAACAAAAATACTCTCTGTTGTGTTAGAAATTATATTTAACTCTTCTTTCACTACATAAAACCTCGTACCTAATTATCATCATTATATCCTTATTAATTTGCACAGTACACAAACAGGGAGAAAAACTTGTTTTCCCATAGTCCCTGCGTAGGTTATGCATAGGCTGGCGTACGATGGCGTACGATTGCGTACCCTGTGCATATATAGGCACCGCGTCCCTACGGCATATGCAATTGGCGTAAACTCTTAGAAACATGGTGCTTATGGGGTACTCATTAGCTCCAAACTGGTGCCAGATTGAAAAGCTGTCTACAAGTTCCATTAAAATTACCTTAGCCATTGAGCTTAGATTTCTCAACCTTTTGTTATGCGTATTAGTCTTTATCATAATCTGTAGATATTATTTAAACATGTCCACGATAATATCTATCTACATTCGTCATTTTCAAAATACTTTGGTTTGATACAAATTGTATAAATGTGTTCTATTTCATGTTGTTATAATTTATTGATTTCAGTTACTATGGATATATTGTATTTTTTTTTCGAAGGACGATAAAATATTGCTCAAGAGTAGGCTAGCTCTTTGACAGTGCTCGTGATGAGCACCTTTAAAGGTGTCGATGAAAACCTTTTCAAAAGGTGCTTAGGGACACCCTAAAAGGTGGCACTGGTGTGGCAAATATAAGCACCTTTTAAAGGTGCTCAAACAAACCCTATTTTTTTCTAAGAGTGTACCTCTGCGTAGAACTGCGTAGAACAGACGTAGGGTTTCGTACGAATACGTAGGTCTGGCGTAAAGGGTACGTAGGTTTGCTTATGCTGCCCCCACACTAAAGCTTTTCATTCAATAGACCTGTTTACTAAGTGATTGAAATTTATGGATGTTTCTTTCCTGGGGACCTAGTAACGAGGTAACGAGGTTATTAATGAATGAACTACAATAATTGGAATCCAGTTTGCAACATTAGATGTTGCTGTGTCGGGCAAGCCTCTGGCAAGCCTCTGTCAAGAACAACCGTTGTTTCAAAAGTATGCATAAAATTTGAATCACTTAGTAAACAGGTCTATTGCAAGTACCATATGAATAATTAAAACATGCCCTTTCTTTGCCCCAACATCGACAATACATTGACCCTCTTTTATTTTATGGTGAGGGTATTATCCTTGCCCTCATTATTGAAAGAAACATATGAAAAAAGTCTTCTCATTGGGTTTTCAAGTCATGTTGCATTTGTTCGCATGTGATCCTATACCTTTTTCACGGTTTAACTAACCAAATCCGGCACAGCTGAGTTTTTACATGTCATTTTCAAAATGCTGCTGATCAGTAAAGCAATAACCGATGGATGCCATCAAGGTATCATTTAAAAGCATAATGCTTTTAGTTCATGGAAAATAGATAATTATTGTCATAGAGCACATAGTGTGGTCACAATAACCCTTTGTTTTAGGGCCGTTTTTTCTGGGACGCACTGTAGGCCTATATTTTAAAAGTCACAATCCTCTCTGAGGGATATCTGTATTCAGACATTTACTGCTGTCTGTAACAAAGAAAAGTGTTGTATAAAAAGTACAATGAACGCGTGTGTGTGTATATATATGTATATATTTTTGGGGTTTGTGTCTGTGTGGGAGCGGTACTTCGAAAAACATATTCTAGTTTGTGGTTGTTTCCTTCCAACAATAAAATGTTGAAAAGAATTCATATTTGTATGGGGAAAGGGCTAAGACATACATACTTCAGTTTGTGGTCCGCTAATTCCTTTCAATATTGAAATATGGGATTGCATATTTTGGGTAGGTGGCCTCGAAATTCATGGTAGGTCAGGTATAATCAATGCATGTTTGTAGAAAGAGCTTGGTGACTCGTACTCATGGTGTTAAGGTATAGTTTTGGTAAGCCCTAAACAGTCTTTCGTCAATTTCTTGGCTGTGCCTTTGGACGATAAATAGCAATATATATGTAGAATCAATAGGCATAATAAGATGCTGTGAAGTCCTTTCCTGCTTGAATAAAATACAAATGAGATGTTTAAAAACTGTTAAGATAGTTTACCCGGCCTGCATGGGTCCATAATTCAAACAGCGGCAAGGAGCACTACACATGTATAACCTATTTACTGCTATTAGGTTTGTATACACAAGCGACACACACGCTAACTTCCAGCGAGGGTCAGAGGGGCCTATCATAGAACATTGTTTTAGCGTTCCCTTCAAAAATTTACACCGAATTTCATCAGAAATCATGGACGAATTATCTAATCGCGTACATGTATCTCGTGATAGGGGTCTGATCACTTGACCGAAAGACCAATTAAGGGACCGACGGCCCACGAGACCGAAGGCCCGCGAGGCCGATTTTCCCCTCAGATGTGTTTCCTTTCTCTGCATGCCTCCATGTAAATTGACGTCAATGCCCACCCCCCCAAAAAAAAACGTTCCGCTGCCCCTACTTCATGTATGAATAATAATAATAATTAGATTCGTAAATAGCGCATTGTACTAACAGAAGTCTCTATGCGCTTTACAATAGAATATAACACAATTTTAGAAGATAAATATGAATGAAAATTCAATGGGAAAAGGAGATGGTTATTGAGATATAAGCAAATCACAACAAATTATCAAACTACATTTAATCATTACGTACATAAAAATAACAGAATGAATAATCATAGAGAAAATATATTTGACAACAACGAGAAGTCTATCAAACATTAGCAGGTATAATATTTAGTTGTTTGTGATCATGGACAGTAATATTGACACGTATTCTTTCAAATTTTTTTTCAATAATTTTTGGTTCGCCTGATATTTATTATATGCAAAGAATGGTTGTGTCGATAGCGGCCGGTTGGGTAGGGGAAGGGGGGGGGGGGGGGGGGGGGGGGGGGGGGTTACATGATTGGAAGGAAGGTTGGAAGGAATGATGAGCTAATAGCCAGTGCGTACATGTGGGTTTGTGGATGCGGGTGAAGATATATTCTATAAAACTCTCATGTCAATATCAGCCCTTTTGACATTTATATGTTTTAAACTCAGGCCCGAATTCACAGAGGAGGTTTAAACCTTGCGGTGGTTTAACCCCCTCCCCCCCCCCCCCCCGATTTTTTTTGAACGTACATGCGCACGGAATCCCATCCTACTATGTGTTTACTTTAAGTGCAATGTGCGCTTATTTACGCTTATTTTAGTACACTTACGGAGGATGGTTTAAACCTCCTTTCTGAGACTGGTAGGTGTTGTAATGGGCTGTGAGCACCAACAGCATCTTTAAAATATTAGCATTTCATAAAGTGGCATTGTTGTTGTTTAACATTATTTTAAAAACAATATAACAGTCTAGACATGCTAGATATCTCCATTACAAGCAGCCTGAGTGATTGCATTGAAAATGTTAATCATTTTAAGACGACGATCATATCCAAATATGGTCCAGCTAAGGCAGATTATGATCGAGAAATCCATATTTAGAAAAAAAAGGGCATATTTCTGTGATTTTACAACACGAAAGATAATGTTGGTGATGATATTATATTTATAAAATGAATTTCTTACTGTACTGCTAACTGCAATCATGGGCGTCCATCCGAGTAGAGAATCTATTGTTCATGGGGGGGGGGGGGGACGGCTATTGTGTCGTCCCCCTCCCCCCATGATGAATAGAGTGACGTCACGATTACCGCCCATGACTGCAATTAATGTGTCGGTATTGAGTTCACGGTCATCTGTGAACTGACAAATGAGGTACACAAGTGTCCACACCCAGTTGACATGATTGAGAGTTATTCCATTTCCCCCCTGCAAGGAGTTTTATAAGTGGATGCCAGTGGAAATCAGAAGTTAGAGAGCATCTTTTGGATAGAGATACGGACCATTTTCAGCAGAATTCCTCTTGTAGCAACACCCGCTACTTTGGATGAGGTTGAGGATTACCCGTCAATCAGAGTTATCATGAAGAACAGATGCAAGAAGGCATTGATAGACTTCAGAAGTACATACCAAAGTATAATAACTTAAATTCCCTCTAGGGTGAAGTGAGCATTCACTCATCATCTTCATCCAAACCATTATGATAGAGAGTGTAGCTTCTTGCAGCTAAGGTTTAACTTAGGCACAATAGTCAACATCCGAACGCACCAGAGCACTCCAGTAATAAATGTACAATCACACTGTCATATAGGTTGCATCAACCATTTAATAATGATCGTAGAACATACGACGATGTGTTCACACAATGCATAATGACATTAAACGATGAATCATAGAAGATGACGTAGAATATATCGATATCTTGAATGAACGTATAGTGATTGACAAACGATTGAACGAGTGACCAATGTGAGTGATGAAAGTGGTTCGCTGTAACGGAAAGAAAAGATAATTTCCAATTGAATATATGACAGTCAACATTTTAAATGACCTATTGCATGTAAAGAAATTTACATAGAAATACAGTAATTCTAATAGCTTATATAAAGCTAGTCAAACAAGTGATATAAATATATACATGATGTCTTATAAATATAAACATGGAATTCATAAGCAATTAATCTTTTCTCATACTACCGGAATAAACTTAATCCTGGTATAGCTAAACTAAATTCCTGTCTGAACACACCTCTACCAAAGTTGTTAATTACCCCAACCAAGGGCATCTCCTATAGCATTAACCATGAACCTATTATACACATTGATAACAACTTCCACAGGTAGTGGTTTTCAAGCCAAATAAAGCAACACGTGTGCTTCTTTGTTTGCTTCTTAGCTGCACAGATTTAACATTCTCAGCACATTCCTTCTAGACACTAGCTCTGTCAATTTTAGTAACAGAAACTTATCAACACATGGATGTAATACACATATAGAATACATATACAATTCTACTCAAAATGACTTTTTACCTACTTAAGGATTCTCAACAATAAACAACTTCATATATAACATCTGCTAAGAAGCAAGTCAGAGCAAGATATAGAAGGAGAGAGAGAGAGAGAGACTCCATACAAAGATATGTTTCTTCAGTTTAGAAACTTGGGATATATACATACAAAACTTTGAATAACTTGCATAATATGAATGTACTAGGTAAAATACAACTTGCATAAACCAGATTCAGAACTTACCGATTGTTTGACCTCCTGGTTTCACAATTTCAGTAACTTGAATATATACATGAACAGCACAACTTGTTGCAGTGAAACTTTTCTTCTATACTGATGCAGAATATGCTTGGGGCTTAACACCCTCCTGAGATGCTTAGGCTAATTTGCATACCTGCCTAAGACTTGACCAATGGATTCATTGTTACTATGCACCTCTGGTCTGGCCAGTGTGTGGTTGACCAACCAGAATTAACATTGTCATAAACAGACATGTTACTAGGCCTGGAGGCCTCTCCATAAACCAATGGGCAGTGATTTTACCTTTTGGGGAACAGAACATGAATACATTAAAACTATAACGTATGCACAGTCATATACACATGTAACAAATTTGACCTTTATTTGACCTTTATGACCTAAACGTGACCTTAAATTGCAAAAATTGCGTTAAAAATGAATTCTACGTCCCTCGAAATCCCTATTTATCATACACTAGTATGTGACATTTACTTCAAATGTTGGGTTTCAATATGGCTACCAGGCGCCATTTTGGATTTATGCAAAGTATGAAAATTGCTCAAGGTTGCCATTTGGGCAACGAAACTGAAATTGTTCTAGGATCACATAAGATCACAAATGAACAAAAAAAAACTATTGACGACATAGGAGTGTCAAGTGGACTACAAGCTGCAGTACGACACAATATCCTGCGTACTGAATACGTGTAGACTGCATGTTTTTTTTGTTTTTTTTATTCATTAATAGACATACCTATGCACTAGCTAGTCACAAAAGATGACCGTTTCAGTTCGTTACAGCTCACTTCGCTCTAGTGAAGATACTTCAATTTTACACATTCCTAGAGTTCATTCAAAGAAGGGTTAAGCTAGCTTTGATTTTTGTGGTGCAAAACTATGGAATAGTTTACCAGCATATTTACGGTCGTGTACATCTACAGAATCATTTAAGCGGAATCTAAAGACATGTTTGTTTGTATTGTAGTTAAGTAATCTTGGAAAGCTGTATGTAAAGTGCATGGAGCAGTTTTAATTGATTATGCGCTATATAAGTGACAGTTTACAACATTATTTCCTACGTTAGGGGGAATCCTAACAATGTGGTTTATTCCGTCACAATAGAAATTCGACGTTACGGGGAAAGAAACCATGCGTTAAGGGGAATGCTAACAATAGGCTGAGATAAGACGATTCCCCCTAACGCTGGAAAAAGAGTTTTATTATTATTATTATTATTATTATAATTTCGGTAGCAGAGAGAAAATTGTTATGAAACGTGTTATTATCATAGAGATACATACTAATTAGGTTAGAGTGCGCACTCGGCCAAATCGCTGTGATAGCGTGGAGCGCGGCCGCCATTATTATGTCGGGCAAAGGTTTTGCACTTGTGTACAGTGTGTGCTGCAAAGTGTAGCAGATAGCATGGTCTATTGTTGATTCCACATGTTCTTAAACTGTGCCTGTATCCCAGTAGCTCGTCCATATAGGGTAAAACAGAAATGTAACGCTACAACTGTATTATACATGTATAAAGCATCTGCTCTTCTATTCAAAACCAAGTATGATGCACAAAACTATGAGAATTAACCATTGATTTGTTTGAAAATGAAATTATTTATGGAAAAAAAAAGGAACAGTGATTTATTTCTGTAAGATCAATAAATTTACATTGAGATCGCATGCTAATTGACTGATTGCTTATTTAAATGAGTATAAATTATTTCATTGGCGGATACAGAGGGGCACTTCCGGCCTGTGCCCCCCCCCCCCCCCTTTGGAAGAAAAGTATGCATTTTGACCATAGACGATCCGCCATTTTCTCGACTGTGTCCCCCCCTTTCAGAATGATGACTTTTTTTTTGCTTGTCAGAGAATTATGGACGGAAACTGGACCCCATAACCCCCCTCCCACTGAGTGATTTTTTTTTGTCGCCAACTAATCTATGAGATCATCCATTCATTTATTGGTCAGAAAGGGTCAATTCAAGGTCGTAGTTGAACTTGATTATGGATAATACTTTGTTTGGATTTGTCTTTAACGGGTATGTTGTGCCGAATAACTTGATGTTATGTTTTCAGTCGAGTTCACAAACTGGAGGTGATGTCAAAGTTCAATCTTACCCCTGGGTCACAAAGGTCAAATTCAAATACAGCTTATCTGTCATTAAATTTAAAGGCTTAGAGGATAACATAGCTATTCAGAATTTTGTCCGACCAAATTGTGGATAATAATGCAAACTCAATTTATATGATGATAACATTCATTCACAATTCCAGTTAATGTCAGTCACAAGGGTATCAGTTCAAGGTCAAAGTTAAAATTGACAGTGGATACTGGATTAGTATAATATGCCTATGAAGGTTTGGGGCCCGAATCTCGCCGTGGTCTTTTTAACTGGATAACTCATCTTCAGCCATTTAAAGTTAAGTCAAACTCTGATGCATCTTCATCACAGAGTGAGAGGTCAAGAATATTTTGTATACGGCACAAATGAATGGGAATAAAATGTTATCGTTATGTTTTGCATTTCTACTGGCCAAAAACAAAAAAGTGAACCAGGTTGCTCTCTTTGGTCGACCAATGGAATAAACAGGGAACTGCCACGGTCAGTTTTTGTCACACGTATATTGTAAATAATATACTAGGAACATTGTTGTATTCCATGGGTTTTAGTCCACAATTATTCACAGTGATGTATGTGGTGATGATGATTTGGTATAAGTGACGGACATCACCATTTATGCCATCAAATTATTACCATTTACACCCTCAGTCGTACCCACAATTTTCAATTGTAGGGATTATCTGCAAACAGGGGATGTAAAGTATGCATTATTTTTAGTGTCGTCCAATATTTGTCTACTTTAAAAAAAAACAGAAGCATGGTGATGGGAGCTAGCAAGCACAGGTTTGACGGTATTTCCCCAAGCAACCTTTGTAATAGAATCTTGCTTCATCTAGTTTGTCTGCAAACATCCAGAAGGGTTTACTGGATTCAAGTCTCAGTTTAGGCAGGAGAATATTCTCACGAAGTGTTATGCTAGGTATTAGGTAAAGATTCATGGGTGGCTGTTCCGTCCTACAGTATTAATAATACCATAACACCCTTTGGTTATGACGAACCATCAAACTCAGGCAGCATAGTGGATATTGAGACGATGTTCCGACTTATCTGGTATGGTCAGAGGGCAAGGTTTTGTACAAAGGTTTGCAATCAATCGCAGATTTAAAACAATCGTTCTGATTGGTCTGTAGGGGTTATCATTTTGAACAAAATGTTCATGAGACAAGGACCTAGATTGGCTATTGACTCTGCACGATTGATTGCAAACCTTTATGTTAGGGGGCCCAGGTCATCAAATTCAGCAATGGAATGTCCTTTATATCGTATTAATCTATAGGCGCCTACCTTCCCAACACCACACCCCGTGATGAACACATGGACCTTCCCGCATAGAAACCGCAGAGTCTTAATCTACATGCTAGGTCTGCAAAGTATATCTGAAACTGAACGTTTGCACTATAATTGCAACAATCTAGATCAGACTATCTCACACATAGTATAATATAATGACAAATTTCCATCAAGAGTGGCCGAAGAAATCCACAATCATGATATTTTACATGGCTTTTCAACATGCACCTAGATATCAATTTTTTAGACATCTAAGAAATATACTGTGTTAAGGGATTTTTCGTTCTCGGATAGTAGAGATGCATTCCAGTGTCATCCATTGGGAAGATTCCATGTTTTCCTGTCGAGCACCTCTCATCAGCAATGATATTATTTATTAGCCGGTGACAGGATTTGCCTCTTGGACATCCATAGGAGTATGATGAGTGATGTATGGAGGAGAATAACAATAATTTTATGCTGACGCTATCTGTTAACGTGATGTACAATACAAATTATGTAACAGCTTCAGAATCTCAGTAACGATCGGCAAAAGAGAAGCTAATAATTCATGAGCAGAGGCAAAATGTAATAAATGAAGGTATATTTGAGAAGCAATTACAATCCTCTCAATGTATTTTATGTGTTTATCCACGTAGAGCGATAGCATCGATGCTATCGAGGTGTCGATGCTATTTTGGTGAAGACCAGATAGTGTCGAGACCAAACGCTGTCTGAACGCAGATAGTCACGAGATAGAAGCGAGTTTCCAAACTATTCTTGCAGCGAGTTTAGCAGGAGTAAATCTCAGGATCCAGCGACAAAGCATCGACGCTTTGCGGTAGACCACCCACCGCGCTTGTGACTATTTGTCGTGTGAGCGCAATCGCTGCTATCTTCACTCGCTGCTATTATAATTATATCTGTTTCATGTGGTGCTATAATATAATGCAATGTATGTATTCATGTGATGTACCCTCTTCCCTACTCTTTTTTCTATTATCATTCTGTCTGTTTCATCTGGTACTGTAATGTAATGTATGTATTCATGTGATGTATATAGGGGTATAGTAGGGTAATGTGTATACTGTGTGGTAAGGAAGGGGGGTTTTTTTTGGGGGGGGGGGTTCCTTCTTTTTATCTTTTTCTTTTTTATATATGTGACCAGGCACCACAAAACCACCCAAAAGTCGCACTGTGTGATTTTCAGTTAGAGATCAATCAATGTGTTTTGGTTGGCATGCATAGTCAAATTTTAGTTTTGGGTATTTCCTGAAAGAGTATACTTTTTTCTAAGTAATCTAAAATGTGGAGGCACCAAACAATCTAGAAGTGGTATTTTTGACAGTTTTTTTATCACACTTATGTGTGTCTTCTCTGGATTTTGTTGTATTACTTTTCTTTTTCACGACCCTGAATACTTGTCTCATTTTAATCTCCCATAAATCTCCCGGAGTAAGTTCTTGCATTGATACTTGTGCACTATGATAAACAGGATATGTCTATGTAGTATGCCAAGTTTTAGGACAATCTGATAATCCCTTCATAGAAATTTTCATTGAGTTCTAATCCTCCATTTGTCACCTTAGCACAACACTTCCCGAGTCAGAGTGCTTCAATAGACTGCAAACTTTAAACCCTTATTAAGAAGCAACATTATGAGGGACTGTGCATTCTTCTCTTTGTACATTGAGTTATGAACATCCAATGAGTTATATATCATTTTAAAGCTGAGAATCTGCTCTTTCAGAATCAGACCTTAACTAAAGTATGGTGTGGTCTTTAGATATTGATTTACATGTGCTTACCAGAGAATATAGTGTGCATGCATGTGTTTTATTTTGGCATTATAACACACGTATTTGCTACTTATTTCAAATGAATTGTTATTGTGTTATTATGTTGATTTATGAAGACAAATAAAATATTATTCAAAACAAAAGCTTCACATCATATGACCCCTGTACACAAACTTCCGCGCGTTTGACCATGCATACCAATTATACTCGGGTCACTCTGTGTGGCGCAGTAATTATTGTTTTGGCAGCGGGTGAGCGATGAATAGTCACGAGTGGGTGATAGAAGCAAGTCGATCACGGCCTGTCTGAACGTACTGGAAATATTTTTGAAACTTACATAGCATTGATGCTAACATAGCATCGATGCTATGTACTTCGTGTGAACATAACTAATATAACTGCTGTTTGAGGCAACAAGAAATAGCGAAGCTCAAAAACTACAATGAGGGCGTGTCTGTCTTGGAGCAGGACTTCGAAAAACAAATTCCAGTTTCTGGTTTATTTCCTTTCAACATTGGAATTTCAGTTGTGCATTGCTAGCATGTGACCTCGAAATTCACGGTAGGTAAACTATAATCAATAGTTATGTTCACACGTAGTACATAGCATCGATGCTATGTTAGCATCGATGCTATGTAAGTTTCAAAAATATTTCCAGTACGTTCAGACAGGCCGTGATCGACTTGCTTCTATCACCCACTCGTGACTATTCATCGCTCACCCGCTGTCAAAACAATAATTACTGCGCCACACAGAGTGACCCGAGTATAATTGGTATGCATGGTCAAACGCGCGGAAGTTTGTGTACAGGAGTCATATGATGCGAAGCTTTTGTTTTGAATAATATTTTATTTGTCTTCATAAATCAACAAAATAACACAATAACAATTCATTTGTAATATCGATAATACAATCAAGTAGCAAATACATGTGTTATAATACTTAATTTTAAATAAACCTTGTACATGTCAAAATTGACTGAACTCCAATCTTATGCCAAAATAAAACACATGCATGCAGACTATATTCTCTGGTAAGCACATGTAAATCAATATCTAAAGACCACATCATACTTTAGTTAAGGTCTGATTCTGAAAGAGCAGATTTTTTTTCCTATATTATATGACTTATGTAACCAACGTTTATTATCGATAGTTTCATTATGATTTTCTGTATATAGTTTTTTCCGTTGAGTAAGTCTTGTTTTCACATTTATGTAATCTTCGCCTACTTTATAAAAATGTTATGTTTTATTTGGCTACTTTAGTACATTCTTATTACTTGTCGTACTTGTACGATAGTCTTGTAGCCGTACTAATGTGTTTTCTAATGTGTATTTTTAAACAGTTATTTAGGTAAGGACGCCATTGGAAATAAGCCATTTCGGCTTTCATGGGCTATCCTGTCATGGTACCTCGATGTGTTTGTATTGCAATATACCTGACGAATAAAATCAATCAATCAATCAATCAATCAATCAATCAATCAATTCAATCAATCAATCAATTCTCAGCTTTAAAATGATATATAACTCATTGGATGTTCATAACTCAATGTATACAAAGAGAAGAATGCACAGTCCCTCATAATGTTACTTCTTAATAAGGGTTTAAAGTTTGCAGTCTATTGAAGCACTCTGACTTGCAAAGTGTTGTGCTAAGGTGACAAATGGAGGATTAGAACTCAATGAAAATTTCTATGAAGGGATTATCAGATTGTCCTAAAACTTGGAATACTACATAGACATATCCTGTTTATCATAGTGCACAAGTATCAATGCAAAAACTTACTCCGGGAGATTTATGGGAGATTAAAATGAGACAAGTATTCAGGGTCGTGAAAAAGAAAAGTAATACAACAAAATCCAGAGAAGACACACATAAGTCTGATAAAAAGCTGTCAAAAATACCACTTCTAGATTGTTTGGTGCCTCCACATTTTAGATTACTTAGAAAAAAGTATACTCTTTCAGGAAATACCCAAAACTAAAATTTGACCATGCATGCCAACCAAAACACATTGATTGAGCTCTAACTGAAAATCACACAGTGCGACTTTTGGGTGGTTTTGTGGTGCCTGGTCATAATATATAAAAAAGAAAAAGATAAAAAGAAGGAACCCCCCAAAAACAAACAAACAACAAAACAACCCCCTTCCTTACCACACAGTATACACATTAGCCTACTTACCCCTATATACATCACATTACATTACAATACCAGATGAAACAGACAGAATGATAATAGAGAAAAGTAGGGAAGAGGGTACATCACATGAATACATACATTGCATTATATTATAGCACCACATGAAACAGACAGAATTACAATAGCAGCGAGTGAAGATAGCAGCGATTGCGCTCACATTACAAATAGTCACAAGCGCGGTGGGTGGTCTACCGCAAAGCGTCGATGCTATGTCGCTGGATCCTGAGATTTACTCCTGCTAAACTCGCTGCAAGAATAGTTTGGAAACTCGCTTCTGTCTCGTGACTATCTGCGTTCAGACAGCGTTTGGTCTCGACACTATCTGGTCTTCACCAAAATAGCATCGACACCTCGATAGCATCGATGCTATCGCTCTACGTGTGAACGTAGCTAATGTATGTTTGCAGGCCAATTGAGAGTGCATAGCTCCGATTTTGGGCTGAACTGTGAACTGTTGTCTAAAAGCACTAAATTCGGTACAGTAGTAAAATGATACATACTGAACAATATTAGATATTGAAGTACTGTCAGAAACTAATTTATGGGGTAATTTAAAGGAAATAGTAACGTTGAACTCTCCTTAATAAACTCCTTTAACTTGGTGTTCGGACCCTACGATTCAAACATCCATTGTTAGCACAGGCGGTCCCGCGGTGGTATACCCAAAATAATAAGAGCGATCGAGTCTGTCTTGGTCAAATTGTACAATAGGTACCTGTACATGTACATGTACCTGTACACTTATTGTGTGAAAGCTATAAAGGCTAGCAATCGCGGATGATTCGCGAAAAATCTTCTGTTTTAAAAGCAGTATATTATATTTACATGTAAAGGTGTTTGTTTTAGGTCTGTGCTATCACAAGCAACAATCATGCAACAATCACTTTCTCCTGGTTTCCAGAGAAAGATAGGGGCCTAGGTTTAGGCCTACAAACAGAAATGGAGACAATCAAAATAACGGCATATCGGGGGAAAGGAAGGAAACGAAAAAGATATTGTAACGTGGAAAAGGTAAGCGTTAGAAGAAGAACCATGCATTATTGGAGAATTCATTTATTGATATGAAGGAGAAACGGTTATAAATAAATAAATTGAACTTTTCATTTTCACCGTTTTTTCATTTTCCATTTTCCTTAATCATAATCCCCTTCTTCTGTTTTTGAGATCTCATACAACTTATTAAGCTTCGTATATATAACAATCAAAATAACGGCATATCGGGGGGAAAGGAAGGAAACGAAAAAGATATTGTAACGTGGAAAAGGTAAGCGTTAGAAGAAGAACCATGCATTATTGGAGAATTCATTTATTGATATGAAGGAGAAACGGTTATATACGAAGCTTAATAAGTTGTATGAGATCTCAAAAACAGAAGAAGAAGGGGATTATGATTAAGGAAAATGGAAAATGAAAAAACGGTGAAAATGAAAAGTTCAATTTATTTATTTATTTATATATTATAAACTTTTAGTCTAGAGACAGTCTAGGAAAATCCTTCTAATCCAATCCACTCCAATTTGGGAATGTTTTGTTAAAGGGTCAAAATTGTGTTTTCATTTATAACATTGGCCCAAATACTTGTTATTCCTACAAGTGTACTAAGTAGGTGCTTTGACACAAAAGTGCTTCATTGTCTACCATTGAGTCCCCAAATTTATTTTTATTCGCTGCTGTTTTGATAAACAATTGATAAACAATTATTGTCATAAAAATTATGTTAACGATTACGGCAGTCTTAATCCCCCCCCCCGAAAAAAAAATAAGGAAGAAGATATTTGGGTCAAGCATGTCGTTTTGTCTCCCCCTGCCCCTGCCCCCCCCCCCCCCCCGAACAACGGGAACTACGGAGTTACGGAATTTCTCAATGAATGGATCAGGACTGTGGTACAGACTCTCTTTTGGTAGGGCCCGAATTTGTTATGACGGGGTTTTTGTTTGTTGAGCTGTCAAATACAATTACAATTTTTGCCAACATACCCCCTCAATTTAGTTTTTTGAAAGTGCTTCCGTATCAATTATTGTTCAGAATGGATTAATTAACACATGTTCCAAATTTCGTGCTTTTTGACAAAAGTGCTCAATTTTTCAGCTATGCCACCGTACTATGTAGGCCTCTCTTGACTTGTAGTCATGATATTGAAATAAATATATAATTGTCAGAGACCCGAAACAAGCAAGAGAAGCATTTATTTTCCACCTTTATTTCTTTTTGCTCCTCTCCTTCTGTTATTGTACTTCGTATTTTGTATTATCTGTGTGTCCCGCTCTTTGATTTGCGAATTCACAATAAATTTAATGTATAGAAATAAATATGTAAACAGCATGCTTTGTTGACAAAGCGTATTAGAGGTCCAATAAAATCAACCTGAACTTGAAGTGAACCGTGTAAAATAGAGGGGCCCATAGCTTATCAAATGTTGCATACTAACAATTAGCAGTGTAGGGCTTATATTCTGGGAGGTTGTCCCGAAATTGTGACCCCATTTTACATGTGAGACTTGACCCCTTAAAGTTACTTAGACCATCTATGTCATTCACCAAAAACTTGTCAGCTCGAACGAAGCCGCCGGATTTGGACCCCAGACCGCCCCCCCAAAAAAAAATTAAAAAAAAAATAAAAAATAAAAAATAAATAAATAAATAAAAAAAGTAAAAAAAAATTAAAAGTAAAAAAAAAAAAAAAAAAAAAATGAAAATTAAAATATATATATATATGCGCCAAACTTTGTCAGAAGGAAGGTTTATGTCTATACATTACCAAAACACAAAACACAAAATTTTCCTTCGGGATGGGTTGTCAAACGATCCCTAAAAATTGGGGGAATTTTTCCCCTGAAGGCCCGTGGATCAAATTTTGTCAGAAGTAAGAGGTATAGATGTACATTACAAAAATATGAAAACTGACAAAAATTTCCATCAGGAAGGGGGTGTAGCACGCCCTTAAAATAACACCAAAGTGCCCCTAGAACAAGCTTTGCTGCCAAAAATGCTCTAGATGTAGAGAAACCCCCTTTTTTGCATTATAACCTTAAAAACTCCAATGTTTGCAATGCAATCCAAGTCAAATTTACATAGTACAATCTTGAGTATTGTAACTTTCCTGCTATACAATTCGGTGTCAAATGATTAGTTCAATAATAATTTATTAAACTGTGAAAATTGTATCGCTTTCTCAAAAGTAGTCAAATTATATTGTCGGATTATGTTAACACACCCATTGTCCATCTGCACCTGTTTGACTATATAGACATAATATAGGGGCTTCTGAAGTATCTTGGCTATTTTTTTTTTAGCAGATGTTTCTGCATTCATTAAGAAATCAAATACAAACATTGCATACAATAATGATACAAATCAGAATTGATTCAAATAGAGTGTGACAGCTGAATTACAAAAAGAATATATATTATTTAGATGATATTTAAATTATGGAGGTAAGTCAATATATCGAGAGAAATGCAGGGACCAGCTATCATAAGCAAGAATGCTTGAGTGGGGGCTACATGATACCTAGATATACGAGTCGATGTGTAGTACGGGGTGTCACGTATAAAAAAATTAGATATATTTCCAGAAATTACATAAATCGGAGTTTATTAGAAAAAAAAAGAAAACTTGGAAGTGCGTGCATGTGAGTGAGTGCAGGTGAAAGGTGTGCGATTCGTATATGTTCTTAAACTGGTTATCTTTACAAATACTTGGATAAAAGGTATATTTTCATTAAAGCTTTGAAAGAATAAATTGATGCAGAATGTTTAATATTGTCAGGTAAAATCGTTCCAAACATCTGGGCCATGGTGTCTTATCGATTTATGGGCTAGAATTATGTTGGGGTTGGTTAAATGGAATTCAGAATAGTGTCGTGTATAGGATAAGAATGAATATTTATATTGTATGTAAAAATATTACGTAAAGGCAATGGTATAATATTTGTCGAAAATTAATACATAAATATTGCAGTTTGAAAGAGGTGAATATCGGCAATATTTAATGTTTTCAATTTATAAAATATTGGATCAGTATGGGCTAGGTAATGTGAATGAGTACAGATGCGGAGTTGGAGGCGCGATATTTGCATAATTTTCATTGTATTACTATTTCCCCATACTATGTTACAGTAAGATATATAGGACAGAATGGATGAATTCTAAAGCACTAGCGGGACCCGTGGAAATCCACGGGTTCACTTTTTACATTGCACTCTCAACATTTCCACAATCGATGTGTACATTCTTGTGAGTTTATTTATTTATTATTTTTATGTTAATGAAATTATCACGCATACGTGCTCATGATCACAATTACTTAGTCAAACATATCCACATACTCAGTTAAAAATATTGTATAATGTTATGTAATGTACAGAATATATTTTCATTCCATCTTAGATATCATTATGACATAAGGGGGAGGGAGAGAGAATTAGAGAGAGGGGAAGGACAGAGAGAGAGAGAGTGTGTGTTGGTAGACAGATAAGAAGAGAGAGGCATAGAAAGGTCCCAAATACAATGAAAATAAAAAATGATTGATGCATTCACATAATCCCTCGTCACCCATCCCATCTTTAACCCCTGCTAGTGCTATTTACACTGAGTTTATTCTTCTACAATAAAAAAAAAATGTAATGTGCATTCACATATCCCCACCCCCTGCCCTCTATATATCTACGCCAATGACTTTAATGGAATAACGCTCCTCTAGCATAACGCTTTCCCCTCAAACTGATAAAATTCATGGAACATTTTTTTCTTTTTTAAAGAAACAAAATAGATGTAGAATATACTCATATATAAGATGAATTTACCATCGAATAAAAAATGAATACAGGTGTCTGTTTCCAATCTTAATATAAGAAACCCAGTGAGGCATTTACTGCAGTGCGGGCTTTAAAATTCAAGTAATGTATAGAATCTGCTCTGACACATATTCGCGTACCAAGGGGGGTGTTTTGGTTGTTTTAGGTGTTCAAACACGACCCGTTTGGTCTTATTTGAAGTTAAAACACCCTCCTTTAGAATTCCTGATAACCCTTTTTTTTTTGCTTGTCAGATAATTTTTGAAAAAAAGCCCCCCCCCCCCCCCCCCCCCCAATTAAAAAACAATACTGATTTTTATTTTAAGTAAGGTATTTACTGCTGGACACTATACTACAGCTCAGCCGCGGACTGTCGACTGTACGTGGGCGCTGCCGTGACAGATTACCAGCGTTGTAAAGAAGAATGTAATTAAAATTAAACTTAAAATCTCTAAATAAACGGCTTTTACTGTAGGTTTCTTCCCCCGGAGTTCATGCAGCCAAGGCTGCAGTGCTGGTACCGCTAGCTCAGAGCAGAGTACAACGACGCCGAGACAGACTCCGGCTAAAAAGAGAAGAATTTCATCAATTAACTATAAAGGGACAAACAAAGTCTATAAATAAAGTTTCTAACATTATTTAGTTCAATATACAATAACTCACGTCCAAAATCATCTTTAGAATGTATGAGTTCGCTCGGGAATTCGCAGTCATCTCATGTTGAGTGCTGAGCATGCAGTGTATTGTTGTATCGTAAGCTATAAGGGTTAAGCCCCGCTTGCCTAGCAATTATATTATGGTTGTACATGTACATAATATGCAATCGCGTCGCTTGCATTGAGCTTGCATTGAGATTGCACCGCAGTCTGGTGGGTGCTGCTCCTACATGGTATACTAATCACAAAGCGGACTATGATACAAATCGTATACGTACGTATCACGGACCTCTATTGAACATACCCATAATTATTTTCTTACGTGGGTTCCCCCGGTGAGAGCTACATAGTCTGATTCGGTCGACGGCGAGGCAAAGCACGCGGGCCAATGGGATGTGGTCGTTCAGGAGATCGCTCACCTGCTGTCAACGCCACGTCGTCGTGCAACGCGAAGGCGACGTTGCACATGCGGGCGGCCAGGCCGACCGGTCGGGACGGAAGGCGGCTCAAGGCGGGCAGCGGGAAAACATTTTATAGAGTCCATCGGACCCCCTCCTGCAGCGCGTGCAAAGTCAATCGGGGCGTTAGCGAATTAATTATATTAGATAAATAGTGACTTTAGTTGGGGATGGTATTTTCATCTAAATAAAATGCCCGTGCCTCTCGAAGCTAACTTGCAAATATTACAAATGTGACTATTTTAAGTTTGATTTGAATCTGTTTCTTCCTTTTCAGTAATGGGCATTATCGTCTATGAAAATATTGTTGTTAAAAATATATTTTTAAGTAGATGTAGTTTGTGTTGTCTATTATTCAGGGAGAGTTTATTGGATTTGAACCAAAAGGACAATTGCGTTAATTCTTAATTAAGAGTTGGAAAAAGGATATTTAGATCTGCATGTGAGTAAAATATTTTAGTATCATCTGTAAACAAAACGTATGTTAGGAATGATGATGCGTTTACAATATTATTCATATATATCAAAAATAATAAGGGACCTAGAATGGAGCCCTATGGTACTCCGCATTTAATGGTTGTAATGTTAGATGATTTAGATTAAAAAAAAAACATATTGACGTCTATTACGCAAATAATCTTCAAACCAACAGAGTACAATCCCTCTCACTCCATATGCTCTTAGTTAACAAATATACGATGATCCATTGTATCGAAGGCTTTCGATAAATCCATAAAAACCCAAATAGTATTCTCTTTTCTTTTAGAGAGGGAATCAGTTATTTTGTCGCATAATTGCAAAATTGCATAGTCAGTTGAATGATTTTCTCTGAATGCATATTGATTAGGACTTAACAAATTATTCATGTTCAAGAAAGCATATAATCGTTTATAAACTATTTTTCTAGTATTTTCGAAATGCTTGGTAATAAAGAAAGTTGTCTGTAGTTAACAATTTCAGATGGATTATCTTTTTTTATATATCAGGAAAAATGCCTTGCGAGGGAGATAAATTGAAATAATGTGATACAATTTCTAAAATCTCGTTAATATTTGCTGGATGAAAAACAGAGAGTGCTCAACATTGTCAGTTAAGTATTTTGAAAAATCATTTTCATTAGTGACTATTTTTTATGCTAAGTTCAGGCCAGTATTAGTGAAGAATGTATTAAATGCACCGGCAATATCACTTGGATCTTCAATCTGACGCCCATTGTCTACAAATTCGATATTATTCAGAGTATCCTTTTTCTTACCGAAGATGTCTTTAATTGTTTGCCATAATGCTTTATTATTATCTTTATTGTTTTCAATTTTATTCGAAAAATATAATTTGGGAGCTAAACGATTTACTGATGTTAATTTATTACAGTATTTTTTATATCTATTTTGTTTTTCAATTCTAGATGATTTAAGTGATATTTTGTATAAAGTATTTCGGGTAGATATATCGATTTCATTATACCTAGAGTAATCCATGCTTGTTTATTTTTCTTTTTACTTGAATTTATTCTTGATATGGGAACATTTTTATCATAGTAAAAAAGAAGTTTGTTTATAAATTTTTCATATGATTTATTTACATCTCTCTCGAGATAAATCCCAACCTTCTTGACTCAAGTCTATCGTTAGTGATTCTATATTACGTTTGGTTTCTCTGGGTCGTATTATGTGTTCTTTATTAGGGGGTTTATGTAATCGTTTACCATATGGACATATCGTGAATATTGGTAAATGATCTGAAATGTCATATTATTCAATTATGTTTTTTTTATCCAATACGTTGCTGACAACATTATCTATTATGGTATGTGTTAGGTTTGTAATTCTAGTTGGTTTATCAATAAGAGGATTAATAGAAAAAGAAGACAATAAATTGATAAAGAGTTGGCCTAGTACAGTGTAAGGTAAGGAAATATCTTTATTAAAGTCTCCCGTTTTATATATATATATATATATATATATATATATATATATATATATATCTTTGTTTTCTCGAGATACCAGCTCGAGACATGATTCAATTTTTTCTAAAAACATATTGGCTACATTATTAGATGGTCTATACATAAGTCACAACTATTTTATTTTTATGTTTATCGTCCATAATTTCTAAGAATAGAGTTTCTATTCCTTCAAGTTGAATTTCATGTCTTATCTCATAGTGCAGATCATTGAAAATGTAAAAAGCGACACCTCCTCCCTTTCCATTTTACGGTCTATATGACTAAATTGATAATTATCGATATTAAATACGGGAAGGGTGTTCGGGTGTAACCATGTCTCTGTATATAACTGCTATCAAAGAAAATGCAAACTGGTTTAATGAAGATAACAATTAATCAGAAGTATCTATGTGGCTGCCATGCTGAAATTTACCATTCATGCGTGAATTACACAAATACCTCCCTATGCCTTGTCAAACGGAGCGTTTTTGAAAGTATGTGTGTGTGTGGGGGGGGGGGGGCTGATTTGATTTCACTTATTAATGACAATCTTCGAACCTTTTTTCCGAGATTATATGGACGTGTCTACTCAAAAAGTGGGGGCTTTTTTGAGTATTTTTTGATATGTGCCCCTATTGTCTTCTGATAAGTGCCCTACCTATATACCTTTATTTTTAATATACTGTATTGTACCTATATACTCCAATGTCACTTACAAACTGTGCCCTAAAGTCCACAAAAGAGCCATATAGGCCTACATAGCTCCAAATAATAAAAGATTCCCCTACTGATCAGATATCAGCAGCATGAGAGGCAGTGGAGCAGGGGGCAGGAGGGGCACAATTCCCTAAGTTATAAAAGAATGAGCAGTACCCTAAATCATAACAGATAGAAAGGACAATATTTTTTCCAAAGTTTACTCACTACGCTCGCTCGCATTTACCATTGTCTTCGTATCACATTAGGAAAATCGCTGCTATTTAAAATATCTTCAATATTTGGATAATGAGACCATTGCACTCAACTGCAAAGTAGTTTTTATCTAGAACCATGTTAAGACATAATCAATAATGTGTCGAAAATGATCCTCGGTAGTCTATTAATATAGCGGTACACTAATGTCTCAAAGTGGCATTTTCCGCCTTGTTTTCAACGTTTGTAGGTGCTCTTTTCCCCAAAAAAGTGCCCCTTATTGTTGGTGCCCCCCCCCCCACTTTGAAAGGAGGTCCGCCGCCCCTGTTGATTCCATTTGACTTTGTCGGTTTTTTAAAGATATTTTGCGTACAATATGAAGTGAGAGTGTAAGGCTCTCCTGACTCGTAATCATCGTGTCATGGTATTGACAAAAATGTTCATTGTCAGAGACCCGAAACAAGCAAGGCAATTAAGCATTTCTTTTTCACCTCTATGAATATCTCCTTCTTATCTACCCCCCCCCCCCCCTCCTCCTCCAAATTTATTGAGAACAGTGACCCGTTCTTGGCTCCCGGCGAGATGCCAGTGTTTAAACTGTATAGGCATTTTTTTTTAATTTCTTTTTTTTAATGGTTTTGATGGTTTACTTTACCTGACTGCTAAGAAAGCATTTGTATGCTTGTAATTAAATGGGAATGACGCACAGTGGGCCAGAATGAAGTCAAAGTGTGCCAAAAGTCGTATCTGATAACTTAGGGTAATTGAACCGTAGAATCCAATGTAAATACTTTAAACGGCGTAAGATGTCAAAAAATGGCTGATTTCTAGTTAGCTGCTGAGAGAGTGATAATAAAGAACAAAATAACCATAATAACCAGTCTCCAAACGAAAATTTTCAAAGTCATACGTCGTCATGCTGACATATTTGACAAAAAAAAATAGTTTGGATAGAATGAATGAACGATGTTAGGTTGTTAACCCTAATCCCAATGGGTTATTTGGAGGACTTGAGTCAATGGGGGGGGGGGGGGGGGGTGGGGGGCCGGGAGCCTTTTTTTAGATCTCGGCAACAAATAGACCGATGGACTTGAAAATTGGCACAGACGTAAAACATATCAAGTAGAATAAGATTATTTTTTTAAATGGACCTTGAATTTTTGGGGAAAAATATCTGATTTTCATCTAAAATCATGAGAAATTACAAGTTTTATTCAGGTTTTTTTTAAAACTACTTTCAAATGATGTAATTCATCCCATCCATGTTTTTTATGGTGATAAAAATATTACTCATTTGCATAAATTAGCATACTAGTATTCCCTGATTTACCCACAGAAAGAGATATTTCTTTTGTATTTCATTGTTTTTATTCTATGTATTTCATTTTTTTTATTGTTGGTTTTTTTTAGAATATTTATCTCTGAAATATATGAAATAAAATAATAACAAAAAAATAATCCAAGTTCTAATTCATCATATCAATTATATCTGGAGTTTACATGGCATTGCATATATATGAATTACAAAGAAAACTGTACAAAAATTGCTGTTTTTTTGTGATGGGCAAGCAATTATCGACCTCTAAAATCAGTTCTACATGTCCAACCGGGGTGAATTATATATCAAAATATGCGTGAGACTTGAGATAAAAAAGTCATGAAGTTTGAACGTGAAATTCCAAACGGTCTAGAAGCACGGCGAAAAACTACAGGGGGCCAAAAAGGGGCTAAACATTAAGATTTTAACTATAAACCAAAATATTCCAATAGAAAAACACCTCATATAATATCATAAAATATGGTATAAATGAAGATGATTTCCGTTCTATGTATGAACTGCCTTTTAAGGTTATTCCTGATACAAGAACTAGAATATTCCAATATAAAATAAATATAAGATGCTTATTAGTTAATGCGAAGTTGAAAAAAATGAAAGTAATAGATGATGAACTATGCTCCTTCTGCAAACAAGAACCAGAAACGATTGAACATCTGTTTATAAATTGCTTATATACTTGAGACTTCTGGAACGAATTTCTGAAATGGTGGCATACCAAATTTAACAGTATTAATCAGTTAAAGGACTAGGAGATCTTATTTGGATTCCAAAACAAAAAATATACGCTATTAAATCATTCCATTATCATTGCAAAGAAAACTTATATTATTATATTAACGTTCTACCAAGTCTTGACTTATTTCTTGTCAAATTAAAACAAACATATCAAACAGAAAAATGTATTGCTTATAAGGACAATTCAATGCATAAATTTTATCAAAAATGGAGTATACAAGATTTAGGATAAGACTAAATAACCTATATTCTTTTTTCTGTTGGTGTTGTTTTTTTTTTGTTATCTATTTTTTTATCTATACTGTAATCATGATAATCTATTTTGTACTTTGTATTTGGATATACATATATTATGTTACTGCTAAATACATGTTCTTGTGCATATTTGCTATTTTTATGCTACACTGTACATGTATGATATGATTACATCAATAAAAAAGATTTTAAAAAAAAATATATGCGCTATGCATGCAGTTGTAACTCGCGCGCTCACACTACATTGAGTCACAACATGGCGCCTGTTGTCACGTGATTGCAAAACACTCCAACCGGTTGGCCAAACTCTGTGTATGAAGGGCTCTGGTCGTCGCCAGAGCTAGGGGACCACTGCACGCCTTCAACGCCGTGGTGGCTCTACTTTAGGCTTAAAATTGTAAACATGGGGTACAAAATTGGCTTTAACTTAAAAACGGGCAGAAACGGGGAGCCAAAGTTGTTATCACTGGAAAGCTTAGACCTTCGAAATTTCGGTTCTATAATATTTAAAGTCGAAATCGGCAGCAATGTCATCATTTACTTTGCATAATTAATATTACTCATTTGGCAGCTTTACCACAAAATATATAGTAAAATATGAAATAGCTTTCGAATGAATACTCATTAATATTGTTAAACGGGTCATTAGGAATAACCGTGAGCAAATGAAAGATTTATACCTTTTTTTTCAAAAAAAGTGAAAAACAAAATCTTGCATTTAACAAAGTATTGACATTTTGACATAATGCCGTAAAAATGAACTAATTTTTAGCTTTAAGATTAAAATTAAGACACTTTCAAAAAGAGATATATTGCTCAGACGTTTTCCTCAGGGTGTTATCTTCAAACAGGACATGAAAAAAGTGAAAAAATCACACTCACCAAACTCCTATTTTGGCGCTCTTTTCTTTTCTTTTCTCTTGCAGACTGTGCGTCGGTTCGTAATTCCGAAGGTTCATAATTCCTAATATAAAATAGGGTTCGTAATTCCGCCTAATTTCGGATAGACTTGATATGACGTCTTAAATCTTCTTTCTGATGCAGGTTTCCTCTCGAAATAACATTCGTTGAATTCAACAGGATATTTTTTCATGGTTGAAATTTTGTCGGGAGGGGGGGGGGGGGAGGACAAATTCGAATTCCTTTTCAAATAATTATGCTAGTGAATATACACGTTAATTTTGGTATAGATTTGATAAGCTATGTGCCCCTGCCTTTAATTTTTTTTAATTGATTTGATTTGACCTATCAAGTATTTTATCAACCAATCATGTTGTTTTCATCTTTGCAAAAGAAAACTTTCACGAAATAGAAAGAAAGAAATCAACCCATATAGGCATAATGTTTAAAAAGTGGCGTCATGCCGCGGGCCCGCATAGGGGCACTCCCATAATCAATTGGCGGAAGACAAAAAAGTGATTAAGAGAGATACAGGTAGAAGGACAAATAAACTCCAATACACATGGAGAGAAGAATACGTTCTTCTATCCCTGTCTCATTGCCTGTTTATATTAATGTTAGTCTATTTCTTTATCTCTATGTCTGTCCGTCTGTCTCTCCATTCCCTCCTCTCATTTCGTCCCTTTCTTTCTCCGTCTCTCACTCCCTCTTTCATCCAAGTAAATACACGTACCCTCTCTATTTCTCACTCCCTGTTTCTTACCCCCCCCCCCCTTCACTCCTTTATCCACTGTCTCTATCCATCACTTGATCTTCCCTCAGATTTCTCTCTCTCTCTCTCTCCATCTGTGCATCTCCTTTTTTTCTTTCCTTCATGCCTCTGATACCGTAGCATTATGAGATAATAATATCCAGTACTGTCATATGCTATCTATTGATTTGATCAAA
Source organism: Heliocidaris erythrogramma (assembly GCA_025617745.1). NCBI lineage: Eukaryota > Metazoa > Echinodermata > Echinoidea > Camarodonta > Echinometridae > Heliocidaris > Heliocidaris erythrogramma. The sequence continues at coordinate 43,377,484 of CM046873.1, forward strand.
TCATTCCCAGTAGAATAATAACAAACGTCATGAAAACTGAATGATTTTTATCATCAAACCTCGTGAAATACTGTCTCATAAATCAAAGGAATGGGTCAGAAACTGTATAGTTGACGAATTTCAGGCTTCGTCCAATAGAGTTTTAGATAAACAATACATTAATAATCTTAATAATTTTTCGACACACTATTTTATAACTACTGCAGAAATTGATTTTCAAAAATTATATGAGGAACAAACATTTTCCCAGGTAGTTGTCATGAACTTCATATGACAGAAGCTCATGGCCTGAGATACGGATGGAAGAACAGGCAAACAATCGTTTCCACAATCTACTTCAATATTTATTTAGTTCGATTAGGTCTCAATTGGTTGATTTTATTGTCTTCTATTTCAAAAAGATTTACTCACTGTACATTGTAAAAAGAAAATTTATGTAATTCCGTGCATTTGTGCATATTATAGACATAACATAACGTATAAATCTTACCAATCATGTTGGTAGCCTGTCTCAAACATACCCTTTCTATAACACACAGAAGTCTATTGGGTTCCGCACACAAAAGCCAATGATCAATCGATTGTCAGGAAAAATGCTATAATTATAATCCTAGAGTACTGCTACACTTTTCACTGAATATGTGCAAATTTGTGCATAAAATCATGATTATATCCCTCTCACGTATTTTAGTAAAAAAAATAGCAGGCAGTTATTGCTGCTACTATGTGAAAAGCAGGATCATGAAGATGGCATTAATAGGGTGCCCATTTTTTTAATACAAATTTTATGACTTGTGCACACTTCTTGAGGTTCTATGAAGTCCAGGTTAATCAAATCACAAAATAACTATCTAATGATAACAATAACATTCCGTTCTGGAATAACGCATATCGCACTGCATGTGATGTAACGTCTCTATGCGCTTCCAAAGGATTTTGGATATTATTACCCCGGCTTTAGCTTCGGCAACCGTTATGTTCAGTGCATTCAAGGAATAAATCCTACCAGGTACCCACTTACTATACCTGGGCAAATGTAGATTAATGTCTTGCCAAGAAAGTTAATGCTGCGGCAGGGATTTGAACCCCGTACCTTGTGGTTCACAGTCCAGAGACGTATCCACTAAACCACAACAACCCTGTAAAGTCGATTCATTATATGAATATTACTCAGAAAAACCTTTTCTTAATCCTCGTAGATATCTAATTCAAAAGATATGCTAATTATGGAATGTCATCAGAAATCCAAGATGGCCGAAAAAGTGGCCGATTTTGAACCCAATGGGACCCTAGATAATTCAGGCATTACAACACTTGGTTTAAAAAAAATGTATCTCGATGGTGCATGAGACCACCATTTTAGAATAGACTATAATTTGGCCTATACTGCACGGTTCAGCCTATCGACTATCCGTATTCCATGGGCTTTGCATATACTACGTTATTTCATGTGATTTCATGTTTCAGGTCTTCTTGCTAAGCTTTGTGATTGCCGAGGTTGTTCTTGTGTATATCTTCCCAAACTACGTGTTACTTCGAAAGCCGTGTAAAGCGCCCTCTCATACAAAGTTTCATGGGGTTCGAGACAAGCTAAATGACCTTACTGAAGAGCCACATTTTAAGTCACTAGTATGTAACCATAGCGATGATGATCAGATTGGGAAATCTTCTCAAGGACCTGTTCTGCCTCCTGATGAACCAGAGCCGCATTACACTGTGACCTATCAGCGTGACATACCCTCCAATTACCCCGATTTGTTTTCAACAGACAGTGAAGGGAACTGTCGGGCAAGCTCCTGTAAGTGGCCCAAGATGCCCGGTGCGACGAGGGAACTAGTGGAGTCTGCTCCTGAGGTAAGCATATAGTGCCATATCTTCAGGAAGTATCTGAAGAAAGGTAATATGGCATAATAAGTAGCAAAAAGAAGATTTGTCTGCCAAGGGGTATTCAAATCGAATCCTCTTACCAGGGAGAAACCACTCCCATCTCCTTGCTCTTGCATGTATATTGTCAATGAAATCAGGTGTATAGTACTGGACTAGGAAGATGGTATATTGAAGTACTATAAGGAATGGACTTCTAGGAATATCGTCTTTGAAAGTGATTGCAGATCATGCCTTTATGTTTAATTCTGTTGTCTCTAGCAGTGTTTCGATAGTAGATATAATTCTTATGAAAAAAGGATTGTAATTTTCGATTAATTGTTCAGCTACTTTGCAAGTTGCAATAGATGCACAATATGTGAGAATGGATCAAGACAAAGCAAACTTTCACGAATTGGAAAAAAACAAATCCAACATGTAGCGGTCAGATTTCGCATAGGTTTTGACTGTATTATTCTTTAAGGGCAATCGAACCACTGTAATTTGTCTGAAAGCAAAAAAAAATCAGAGAAACGGGATGGTGCTAGTTTGAAAGAAATAGACAAGAAATAAGAAAGTTATGATTGTTGAAAAATGAGATCACTAGATCTGTGAGAATCTCAAATTGGCAATTCGGTCAGTCGATTGTGTCGTATTCTCTAAAGTGCCTTTCCCTCGGAGCAGTGCTCAAAATATATTTTAGACAATATAAGGTCATAGGTCTTCCAAAAGGAATTTGAAGAAAAAAACCCCTAACGAATAGAAAATGAGAGAGCTGTGCATCGTTACATCATAGTCGTCATTAGCGATTCGGCCAATTTGAAATTCCCAGATTACAAGTTTTCAAAATTCCTAACTTTCGTATTGCTTGACCGATTTCGTTTAAACTTGCACCATTCCGCTTCTCTGAATTTTCTGCTTTCTTTCAGAGCAACTTGCCATTAAGTTAGGATTTCCGTTTCAGACTGTTTTTCCTTTTTCCAATTTGCACAGCTTTTTGAGAAGATCCCGCTACACTTCCACGATAACTTCAAGAACCCATGTTGGGTGAGGGGCGACAATGAACTTAATTGTCTTCCATATTTCTACGTCATCGGAGCATACAAGAGTGGGACATTCGAAATCTGGAAGAAGATTACAGCCCATCCAGACGTCAGCACTAACGCCCCCAAAGAACCACATTTTTGGGGATTAAGGAGATTTGGTTCAACCTTCATACCCTGTCATAAAAAAGAAAGTAAGTAATTTCATTTTCATTGGTTCCATCCCCATAACGCAAAAAGTTCGGTCAACTATAGGTAGATGAGCAATTTCATCATGCGAATATTTTGGATCATTCTCTTGTTTGTTTGGAGGGAAGGGGGGGGGGGGGGGGGGGTTCCATTGCTAGTGAGATCCAAAAGCGAACAGATATAGTGAACAAACTACTATGCACATGGTTATGTACTAAGCCGAAGATTATGTACTACGACTATAGGTCTTCATTTACATATTGGGTTATGATTTCGAGTACCTGTAACCAACTACAAGTACTTCTGTGCACTGACTCTACTCCTGTGAGTTGTCAGGAATGAGAATGGTGTCACAATGACGCCCATCAATAAGTGCTTGTGTGATGGTCCACGTCACGTGACCGATCACACATGCAACAACACAAGTCAAGAACACAGGCAATTTTTAAGATATTTTGTAGCGATGATTATTATAATTGATGATTGTATGTGTATATTATTTCATATCATGTATTGTGTTCCATTTTCGTTGTACAGCCCAAGACTAAAGAGACATGCCGAAAGCTTGGCTCAGACACGTGGGATATCAATATGGGGTAACCTCGCTAGTCATAAGGACCGCTAATCATAAGGACCGCTAATCATAAGGACCACTTATTCATAAGGACCACTATCCATAAGTACGCGTGACTAAATGAATAGCGGCTTTGTATGAATAGCGGTCTTTATAAAAAGCGAGCAAACCATAAAACAAATTACCTTGCTATTCATAAGGACCTCCATTTATAAGGACCACTATTCATAAGGACCGCTATTCATAACGCATGTTAAATGAATAGCGGTCCTTATGAATAGCGAGCGGACCCCATCAATATATATGGGTATATATATACATATATTTATTATGTAAGACAATCTAATACTGTTTTAGAGAATCTACAAACGTTACTATTTTATGACTAATTAAAACATTTTTTGTTTAATCTGTCCATTTTTGTCATCATCCAGTACTTCAAACACGCAATCTCACTGGCGGTCGCGATGACAGTTCGCTAGAATGGTACCTCAATTTATACAAATCATTGGTTGTGCCAGAAATAATAAACAGCAGTTACATAACCAAAGAAGGGATTCGATACCATCCAAAGATATTCGGTGAGTTACTAATATTTTTAATAATCGGAGGTAATCTAGTTCGATTTTAACACACAAAAAGGTGAATTGAGTTGATGCTCTAGTACGAGGAAGTTCAAAGAAACGATTGTGGAGCTGCAAAAAAGTAAATCCCGCAAAAGTGTAAATCGCAGGAATACTGTTAATTAATACTTATTAATACTGATCATTGTTGTTGTTGGAGCTGATGGCGCTCTTCAATCTTAATAGACTTTCTGCGTCCACTTTGTTGAGGTGGGTTTGCTTTTCCCGGCCAATGTCTTCGGGTTTGAACTGGCTCACCTGTCTCTGCGAAGTGCAAAATTAGTTTCCCATCACCATTAATTGTGCGTTATTGTAATCAAACTTTCGTACCAAAAATAATGAGGATAATGACGAGTCGAATTCCTTTTTTATATTTTTCTATTTAGTGCACTATTTCTATAAGGTACAATTATATTGGTCTACGCATGCCCATGGACTATACGTATATATACAAATATATATGATACAAAAAGGGGACAGTTTATTTGTGTGGCCACTAGTAGTCTCAGCTCCTCGAATAACTGAGTAACTGGTGAACTAGAAGGGGTGGGTGGACCTCTGTCTTTTAGCCTCTTATGTGCAACCCACAAAGGGTGCATGGGCCGCTGTCCTTAATAGGAACATAGTCATTAATGACTATGTTCCTATTTAAAGAAAAAAGGGGGGTGCTTAATGAGACGCACGTCCTCGTAAACTAGACGCGTGTTACAGAAGTTTATAACCATTATTGTGTTGATTATTTAGAATGAAGGAGAATGAGGATCATTATAGTGACCTCAGCGAATTTTGGGGTTCAGTGTCCTGATCCCAATTTAAAGGAAAATGAGAGAATTAAAATGACAGTAAACTGAAGCAGAGCCCTTCATCACATAGTTTGGCCCCCGGTGGAGCCACTCCCCCGCAGAGGGGGACGCGTATGACCGTTACCAAAAATGCAAATAACCCCCTTTTGCAGGCAATTTCAAAGACATTTTGTTAGATTTAACCCCCTTTTTTACGCCAAAACAAGGACAAAATGGAACTTTGAAATACCCCTATTTTTAAGATTGTAAGGACACTTTCGGAAACTTACCCCTATTTTACCATATTTCAAGGACAAGACATTTATACCCTTTTTTCACATAACAATAGGTGTCCAAGACCGGATTGCTGAAATTACAAGTTCACACACATTAATATAAGGACAATTTGAAATAACCTGATTCAGGGACTCTTCAATTCTTACTGTGCCACAAATTTGGGGATTCAGAATTGAAAATGAAATTTTAATTTAAATAATTATTTTCCTCTAAGGTATTGTATGAATTGTCTAGACTGAAAAAGGGCCCGCTGATACTGTGATAGTACACACAAAAGCTATTGAAGCTTATTCATCCGTAAAAGCTAGTATGGAGTACAAGGTTATCTTCAGATAAGCTTGTAGATCTACATGTATAAGTGGCAAGGGCCTATGAGTGCCTCATACCCATACACCCATCAACTAACATGAAAGCGTATGGTTGGGACTGTTACTTGTTTAAAATAGGTCTTCATACCTGTGAAACATAAGTCCTTTCTCACGACTTTCTCAAGAACATCACGATTCGTGCAGTTGACTGCAGAGCAAGACGGCATCTTCTCAGTTCATCTTTGAAGGGCATATGATGATAATATGAGTGAAAAATAGTCCTTCAAACTTGGTCAAATGTTACAATACAGCGGCGACGTTCCGGAATTGTTTTGAGGGACCCCTATTTTATCAATTTCGAGGACACCTGCGCACCCCTATTTTCTATATTTCGAGGAATATTCTGTCCGCGGACGTTCCTTGAAATTCACCCCTTTATCCGCGATTTTGGTAACGGTCATGCGGTCCCCAAGTCACATTGAGTGGCTCCACCGGGGTTTGGCCAACCCGGTTGCGTCTTTTTTTTTTGTAACCAAGCCTAGGCAGAAACCCCTTTTTGAAGACTTTGAAACAGACTACAAGTATCGGACTTGTATTTTCTAAACCCTAACCCTAACCCTAACCCTAACCCTAATAAGCAAAAGAAAATTTCGTAATATAATCTTCTGCCGAGATTCGAACTCTTGGTTCCTTCAACAAGAGAGGACTGGATTATTCGATTGCGCCACACAGAGCAGCTGCTCGATGCCCTTGCTCGTTTTATTATATAGCTAAAATTCGTTTCATGAATATTCATGCCGATTAGTCTTGACGGAATAAACCGTATTAGTATGAAAAAATGCGAAATCTGCCTAGGCTTGGTTACCAAAAAATTACACGCAACCCGGTTCGAGTTTTTGGCGATCACGTGACAACAGCCGCCATGTTGTGACCCGGTGGGTGATTTCACGTTCGGTGTTGGTGTTTGGTGTTGGTGTTTAGAGCGAAGATTCTCCTAAAATCGAGCTCAAACACCGCTGTTCAGATTAAGGAGCCGATACCGATATCCTAACAAAGCGCATCGATAGCTTAACACTGGCAATGGCGTCAGCACCATTTTTAACGAAGGAAAACAAATTGTTTAAAACTATTTAATTATTAGTCTAGAATATCGTTAAATTACATGAGTGGTCCGGCAATTCTAGGAGAAATAGTTATTTGATATAGAGTGCGGTAAGAAACTTCACAGAAATGGATAGTCTTGACAGGAACAGTAAGTTTAGATATGATTTCTCTCGAGTTTCTCACTTGCAGCAGAAAATGCTGCGGTAGCTATGCAGCTAGACGCCAGATTGGACGGCGTAGCGCGTACAGGGCAAACAGCCAAATTTCAGGCATTGGCTCAGATTAGCCTTGAATTTTCATGCCTTTTGTATTGTAAATGGTGATTTAGAGCTCATTCTGGTAAATGATGTGGATTCTCTGGGTCTTTAACTACGGCATATCTAACGTCATTTTTATTAAATCTATCTTAAAAAGAAAAGTAGGTAGGAATTTTTATTCACTCCTTCAGCCTAATTAAAAAAGTAGTTCCTTTCCGTGTGCTCTAGATCGAACGTTAGACCAAATGCTGGCCTAGATCTAATATTAGGCATATATGAACATGATACCTCTTAACACCTTCGAATTACACTTCGAATGACGGCTACTGTCTTTATTTCTCATGACTAATCAGCAAATTTTCCCATAGCTAGAAACACCAACACCGACCGTGAAATCGGTATTTCTTAATCCCTAGGGGTATAGTGTTAGTGAATGGGAATTTGTGCATGAAATTAAACACCGACGGCCGAGCTCGGTTCAGCAGACGATAATTAAAAAAAAAACACCGGCAACCGGAACTACGTCAAAATATCAGAGGTCAACACCTAACACCGACTGATATTTTTTTCATTTCATAGTCGGTGTTAGATCACAATTTCGCGGCAAAATAGACACTAACACCAAACACCAACACCGAGGGTGAAATCACCCAATGTAGTGTGAGTGCGAGAGTTACAACTGCATGCATAGCGCATATAGCTAGCTAGCCCCGGGACGCTGCCACGAAGTGGCAGCGTCCTGAGTGAAACCAGTACGATTCGGTGGGTCTCACAATTTACCAATGTTCAAATGACCATTGAAAATATGGCCATATAATTTTTTTTTTTTTAATTCAAGTATCATATATACGATGCCACTTACCTAAACAGACCTTCCGCAAATCAGATTTTCCTAAAAAATGTGTAGAATCGATGAATGTCACTTTTTACTCTCAATTTTCGAAATCAGTCCCATTCGCCATGTTGTTGAAGCAGAAACGAAAATAGGCAGTTGCGCATGCGCCTATGAATATTTATTACAATGACGCCATAGTTTTCGTCACAGGAATAATGAATATTCATATATCCACCGTGATCCGCGATCTCTCGAGCCCACTCGTTAATGAATATTCATAATCTTCCCTTCTTGTCTGTATTTTATTGGAGCTGCTGACGCATGCGCATTGCAAGCAACTTACGGAAGTTTTTAGTACAGGCTCTTGGAGATAAATATGCCTTTTTTGTATCATCCTCATTGAAAAGAAAGACGACAGTCAATCGTAAAGTTTTGTAAGTACCTAAAGTAGCCTAAAATCAACTAATGTCATGTTTCATGGCTATCATTTTGACAAACGACCTTGTAATTAAGAGACATCCAAGCAATCAAAGGACTGCTGATCGCAGCCCGAACACTACGTGTTCGGGCTGCCGCAGTAAATAGCTAGCATGCATGCACTGTATTATATCAAGGAGGTACTGCCACCTTGATTATTATACTGCACTCTGTATACTATCGATGAGATGTAGAACCAGAATCGAGAAATCTGCTGTCTAGATTTACTTCAAAATGCCGTGCTGTTTTGCATGGGGATGTTCCAGCAGTTGTTCAGGGAAGGGAACAAATATGAAGAAGACCTTGATATAGAAGACTGTAATAAGTATAAAGTAAAAGAATAAATATAAAGGCACTAAATCATGGTTTGTGTATGTCAATAGATTTAATTCATCTGATGCTATACTGAAGGTTAGAATATTCTTGTGAAGAAGTGATAACTGATTGATATTTAGATTTGTGTAGAACACAAATTGTTATTCAACATAGAAGAAACCACACTTAGTCTGAGGATATTTTGCACAACATACTATTTTTACCTAAGACACAGAAGATGGGTTTACAAGATGTTAAAGTTTCTGAACATTTAAAATCATTTTGTAACTCCTATAATTAGTCCACAGTTTATCTTTAAATTGTTTTTATTAAATTTTCTGTGCCAGTTAAACGTATCATGATTAAATGGTATATAACCTCGTATGTGTTTGAGTGCATGGTATACAAACAAAAAATACATACATTGTCAATATATGCAGGGCCTTTACATGAACATTTCTGTATGGTTACCCAAAGTAGCCACATTTTATCATTTTAGTTGGTCGAACCAAAAATTTATTGGATGTGTGCTGTCGTGCAGGAAATCCATACTTTTTTTCTTTTTGTTTTATAGGATGAGAGCAATGGGGCTTGGCCCCCTTGAGCCTATAATGGGGAGTGGATGTGTGCCACATACGTTCGAGACCCTATTTTCATGCCAATAACCATTTCGAATTTTTTTTTAGTGTTTAGTAGGTGGTGAAGAAAAAAGTCAATCCGTCGGTCCTCCCAAGACCCATATAAGGGGGCCGTAATCCCCCCTGAAAAGAAAATGAATTCATTTTTCTTCTCATTTTTGCATCCTTTATAAGGCACGTACCGCTAATTATGCAAAAGTATGCATTCATAGCCTTAATTTATCTGCATATTAAACCACAGAAACATGGCAAGATCAAATCACTCCCTATAGCTCTATGCATGGATATACTACTCGAACATTATTATATCCATGCTCTATGTGCTAGAATCCCGCCCGTGTGTAAATGAGATCGTGTGTCATCCACAGGCCACAGGGCCGACTTAAAGTAGATATTCAAAGAAAATCACAAATATGGCAATTAATGTATCACTAGAAACTGGGAAGCTTACAGATGGCAATCGTATAAGTTTTATGTCAACTGCGTATCTGGTGATTATAAAAACAACACAAATAAAAGCTCTTCTCAGCATCTGGAATATCCGAGGATTCGCCAGAAATATAGCGATGTTTTGATGTCGTCATACGAGGGATCGATCCTGCTTAAGCAGACGACGTCCTATAATGAATGAACGTAATTGCAATGCAATTATTTATCAAATTATAAAGAGTTTGGTGTATTTAAACATGACCTTATTTCACACCATTATAAAGGGAAAGTGAAACTGATTCTGATAGCTAAAACCGTTTGATTGTAAATACATAGGAGAAGGGTCAATGATCAATGAAATAAACCCCACTTTCAAATTGAAAAGCCCTCCGAATAATAGCAGGATGGTATTCGTTCCCTCTTGAAACGCCGAACATGCCCCGGTGTAAGCAGCTGAAAATACAATGGCGTCTTATTTTGTTTACAAGTGACTGATTCCTTTATTTTTTTAACGCTGCATTTTTCATCAAAATAATACCATACACGAAGTTAAGAGTGAGGCATCAGACTAACATTAAGACTGACGCTAGTGAAGGAAGAGAAATAAGTGAAGAGGAGATGACAAAATAGGCTCTGAAAAATGTGTAAGATGTTATGGGACATCGTCTGCTTAGACAGGACTGGTCCAGGGTGTGTCGTCACATATCTCAGCAGCGTTCGAGGAGCTCTTCAGCTGCTATATCGGGGGCTGTATTTTACCGTTTTATAATTGATAATAATCATTACTTCAAATGTTTCCAAGCGTTGAATTTGGATAACCTTGTTTAATTTATGCCATCTATGCAATAATAAGTATTAAGCCAATATTTAAAATCATTAACGTTCTACTTAGTGGCCTGTGGATAACATAAATAAATATCACTATTAAGTCATTCGTAAAGTAAAACAATCTTCATTTTGTCTTCATCAAGATGAAAATGTATTTTCTTCAGAACTCATGCAAGATTTGATAAATAACATACTCACATCTTGTAAATACTTCTTGATAAAAAATAACACTTTACCCGACGTTATATTCACTTCATTATTGTGACAAACTATACGGTACCTTGGTGATAAATCATAAACACAGCTAGCGCCCGTGGATGTCCACGGACTGCTTCTGCTAGTATATACCCGGGTGTCCCAAAAAAGCGGAACGGCGGATTTTCAGTACTTCGGTACTTTGCCTTCAAAAGTATATAATTTTTTTACATCATTTGTGACCCGACGCCTCAAAACCTACAATAAGTCGCCAAAATTATTTTTCTTGTTTTATACATTTTCTGAAAGTAGAGATTCTCACCTTTCCAATGGTATATCACTTGCCTAGTTTAGTCAATGATAACACATTTAAATATCACATTTAGAATTTGCAATCAATAACTCCTATTCAGAGAAAATGGCCATTTAAGTTCGGAACAAAAGAGTGCTAAACCTTCGCTCTCTGTGTGCGCCCAAGTAAAACTGGGTATTGAAATGGCCGTAGCAACAGGTATGAAGGGATTATCAAATTAGGCTGAATTTTTGCATACTGCTCCAGGAGGACCTATTCATTACTGACTCCAAAAATCAATTTAATACCGTTAGAGGTAAAGTAGTAATTTGGCATTGAATGAAAGTATTACAAAAGCTCTCCAGACATTCATTAGCTTGACAGGTGAAAAAAAGGAGTCATTTTAAAATGCCCCCAAAACATATTTCTAAGTCGAATTACGACTCACAAACTTGAGACATGATAGAATGATAATGAAACTACCCATTTCTATCAAAAACCGAAAATCGACTGATCCAAGCAAATTTACTATTTTGGGCTGTTTGCTACGTTGTGGTCCGTGCGACTTATTGTAGGTTTTGAGGCGGCGGGTCACATTTGGTAGAGCATCTTCTACCGAAGAGAATGATATCAAGATCATTGAATTTGGTTAAGTAATTCTATGCCCGTTTCTTAAAAACACTTTCAAATTTCGCTTGATTTTTGCGACCATGGGTGTAAGATCGTATCGGGAATGGGTCTTAGTGAACTGTAGCGCGGGAAAAGTGGAAACGACGCTAATTGTTGTACATGCCACAATTATAAAAGGCCAATCCCGACACATTTCTACTCTCATTGGTCGCAAAAAATGACTGAAAATGACCGTATTTTAAGAAACAGGCACAGAATAAAAATTGCTTTACCAAATTCAGTGCTCTTGATATCATTCTCTTCTGAAGTACTGAAATTCCTCCGTTCCGCTTTTTTGGAACACCCAGGTATATAATTTTGATTACGTCATACGGAGTCAAGTGAACGGTCCAGTGAATCGCGGCAACTTTGACACGAACATTAAACAGGACAGTCTTTTATAATTAGCAAAAACCATGTCTTGAAATTTGCTAGCTGTGCAACAACATATTAATATGTGGCCCGCGGGGGGGGGGGGGGGGGGCGGTGGGTGGTATAACTCCACGCAAAACGGATAAATCGGTACTTATTCAGCATTAGGCGTTCGGGCTATCATTCAAAATCAAGAAAATGGGTATCAATTTCACAGGTGATAAGCAGATCAAGAAGATCCTCGGAAATCGCCGTAAAGGGTATAAATATGTGAGATGTTAGACGGTTTCCCTGTTTTGTTTTGTTTTGTATTTTTGTTTCGTATCAAACTACTGCTACTGCGATTCCCGTTTAGGGTGCTTTTCAGAAAGTGATTTACGCGGATGGTGTACAGGACTCAATGAGACACATCATGACGCAGCATCCCGACAAGCGCATTATACTAGTGCGCATGCACAATCCCCCACAGATAATGTGATAGCTATATACATGTATCTACCTGCGTATGGTTTAAAGGCCAAGTCCACCCTAACAAAAAGTTGATTTGAATAAATAGAGAAAAATCCAACAAGAATAACACTAACACTGAAAATTTCATCAAAATAGGATGTAAAATAAGAAAGTTATGGTATTTTAAAATTTCGCTTAATTTCGCAAAACAGTTATATGCACATCCTGCTCAGTATGCAAATGAGGGAACCAGTGACGTCACCCACTCACTATTTTGTATTTTATTATGTGAAATATAGAATATTTTAATTTCTGCAGATTTCACAATTAGGAAGCTCTCACTGAATTGTGTATAGGTTGCAACAATGGCAATTACACATGTTCAGCGAGGAATCAAACCTTGTTTCACATTATAACAAGGAAAAATTAAAATATTTCGTATTAATTTTCATGTAATAAAATACAAAAGAAATAGTGAGTGGGTGACGTCACTGTTTCCCTCATTTGCATACTGAGCAGGATGTGCATATAACTGTTTTGCGAAATTAAGCGAAACTTTAAAATACCATAACTTTCTTATTTTACATCCTATTTTGATGAAATTTTCATTGTTATGCTTGTTGGATTTTTCTTTATTTATTCAAATCAACTTTTTGTTAGGGTGGACTTGGCCTTTAAGTAGCGCGCCGTGTACTGAGTGAATATTTTTACAACATAGTGATTTAGCTTAGATTAATCCTTCCTTCGCAATATCATTTGCGAAGGGTGCGGCGACACTGGAGCAGCAGAAGCCCCGCAGAAGCGCCACAGTAGCGTTCGCGCCGTAGAAGCAAGATGCAATATTTCAGGTGGATTTCATTCACAAGCATTTTTCGGCATCGAATGGTGGGTGATTCCTCAACAACCTTGGTATTTTCAATTATGAATCTAAAACTGTCAAACCACTCCACGACTGGTGACGTACGGTACCACACTATTTGGACAACCGCCACCTCATATGCGTATTCATGTCCCTCTCCCCATGAATCCATTCACGAACAACCGGTAGAATGATCAACTCTTCTATAATCTAAATTGTCAATACCAGAATATTCCAAACTCCTGTAACACGAGTCTAATATGGAAGAGCGCGAATCCCTTTATGGCGCACACCTGCAATTATTTCCCCATAGGCTCATGTGCTAAAAATGAGAAATAAAACAAAATCATGAAAAATAAATGATAGGAATGGCACCATGCAAACTTCTGTCTTGACTTGTTCATACATTTTCCTTACCATTTTTTTCTTGTTGAGAAAAAGAAGAGAGAAAACCGTTCCAGAGCTCCGCTCTCTTTTTTTCATTCCATCGTTCCAGCCGTCATGGCCCGCCCGGCCCGTTTCGAAGAATATCATTTTTGGTGAAAAGTTGAAAACGAGTTTCATTCCAGGTCATTAATTCCACCGGGCTTTCTCCATTGCTTCCAATCCGGTTGCACTCCACCCCAGGGAATTCAGTTGTCATTTATGCTGAGCACATGCATGCGAATTAACCCAGCTTATAATGAATACACACACCGTAGACCTGCCATGACACACAGCGTATTTAGCTAATGGGAACTGGTGGGAACCAGTTTCGTAGCATCATTTATATTGTAACCCCCATTTTCCAAAATGTTCCGAAGACCATCCTTTTCTTGATACGCTAGTTCCGAAGCCCACCCCCTTTTTTTTGTCTTGCCAGCGGCACACACCTATCATTTATGGGGTCGAGTACCCCCCCCCCCCCCCCCCCTCCCCACGCGTGTTTTTTGGGCAGGACTTGCGCCACCGACGAGAGAGGGCAGTATTTGAGCGCAATACGGTTTATTCCGTCAAGACTAGTCGCCATGAATATTTATGAAAAACAAATTCATAGGGATATAATAACGACGGACCAACCTAACTAGCATTTGCTTGTGTGGCGTATTTGGATAAACGATGCACTTGTCATGTAGGTGTTTCTAGTTCGAGTCTCGTCGGGATTGGATATTCAGTATTGACAAAATTTTCTTTTGCTGAAATAAAAATAGGGTGAAACTTTGGGAAAATACAAGTCTTATGGGGTGTTGCAAGAAAGTTGCGATTGATTGCAAGTTGCAACTGATCGGTACTGACCAATCAAAATCATTGTTGCAAGCGCATCTTCTTGAACGGGCAGACGCTGAACCATTCAGAATGGTTGTTCTAATTTGCTTTACAATTTGCAATTGATTGCAACTTCCTTGCAACACCCCATTAAACATGTAGTCTCTCTCACCTTTGACCAGAGCCCTGGCGCAAGTCATGCCAGAAAAAAACACGTTCATTCTGCCTCCACAAAGTAAGCATAAACGCACCCTATGACGTATTCCGTCGGTTTTACGTTTTACTTCGGAATTCCCACTTTTTCAGCTCCACAAACGATTATTAATTCCACAATTTCATTTGTTGAACAGACCGTCTGTCTACAGGGCTGCAATAGTTGTTTTTTTAAAAAGAGAGAATAACAGGATCCTGTGAATGACACGAGACCATATGAAAAGAGGAAAATATCAAATTATAATGATATTATCATTATTATCATGTCTATTTTCCTCTATCTATCTAACGCTATCAAGAGGTCGATTCTTTTTGCTTTGGGGAAACATGTGACTTGGCATCGACAGAGAGTAGTCGGACTATAGATGGTTTTGTTTTTCTTTGTATCAAATTTTAGGTGATGCATCCGTTACAACTTTGTCCGCTCTAGGACGAGACTGGATTAAAACTCATCCTTACGCCAGAGATCCCCCTTACACCACCGTTGACCTGTTTCGAGCCCTGCAACCGAACGCGAAGTTTATTCTCATGATACGCAACCCAACACATAGGTACTGTTTAAGATTCTAGTAGCTTACTAGCATAGTTTTAGGGGGTTTCACATTTTTTTAAAATGGAAATCAAAACATACTGGATCCTTTTCAATTTTATTTTCATCAGTGCCAAGCAGTATGACATACTGAAAACCTTCTAATACAAGCAACCAACTACCATCCCACCAAATCTTCGCTACTTTTCTATTACTTTCCTTGTATTAAATCTGAACAACATTTACGAGGGTAAAACCATTTTTAAAAAATCATTACTGCAAATATTGCAAATATGTCTATAACCTATGAATATTATTTAATTAGTTTGTAAATACGAAACCTCTTTATTACTATCTCTCTTACTTTCCCCCATGTAGAGCAAATTCGTTCTTCTGGTACACCAATAACTATAAGAAGCCCGATCCTTTAGACAGATGGCACGCCCGTGCTACGTTCTACATCCAGTGCTTTAAGAAATGCATCAAAGAACATTCTCTCAGATACTGTGCATATGCTTCGGATTGCGTGAGTTTTCCTGTGTTTAGTTTTTTCTTTTCAGATGTTTGATAATATAGGTTTCCCCGGCCAATTGCGCACTTTTTCAGTCAATTTAATAAAACGCTCATTCAATTTAGCAAAAACTTCGTTTATCGCATATTCTGTCATTCAAAAGTGTATTTAAGTCATTCAATTTAGTGTTTCTAGCAAGGAATTTCGTTTTTGTATCATTCTAGTTCATTTTCGTGCGTTCAAATTAGCAGGTACGTAAGAATCATTCAAATTCATCGGCATCGGCATCGGACATCTCGGGCATTCAAATTCGCAAATAGACAGTCAAATTCGGAACATGATCATTCAATTTAACTCGCAAGTTATTAACCTTTATAATTCCCCCTAAATCAGCCTGATTTCGAATTCAATTTCCTTCTTGAGTCCATATTCCACAATATAGGAGACCTTATTGTCCTGTAGGCTACTGGCAAATTTTAAATGATGGATTGTATTCTGTAGATTTCCCAAATCCACGCAAGTTGGGGAATATAACTGAAGGGTTAATGGAAAGATATAGGCCTACAATCCCCCCCCCCCCCCCGAGGAAAGAGTAGACAACACAATGTTAGAAAAGAAAACATTTCCTTTTTTTTGTCATCTAAATTCATATCTGTTTAGGAGATGAGGTTAAATTGAAGATTTTTGGTATCATCTCATGGATGAAAAAAAGAGTTTTCATTTGTATTCTTGTCTTCTAAAATATCTTCTAAAATTTAGTGTATCCTCTATTACACCTAAAATAATTATATTTGTAAGTTCTTTCTCGCGAACTACAATTGTTTTATGTTTTTGTATACATGTATACATCCACGACCACGCAACAAAAAATGAAACAATGGGATCTTTAACATTCGCCATAACCAAAAACAAGTAGTCCCTATCTTGAATGGCAAATATAATGTTAAAAGTATAATACAAGACCATAGAAAAATATCATAAATATCATGTTGTTTTTTGATTGGATGCTCCAAAATGAATTCGAATGCAAGAACGGGTTTGTTGAGTGATCATGTGACCATGTGATGCTAAATTGAATCAGGGCTTTGTGAATTACGTGCGCTACCTATGATTTTTAATGAAAAGAGTGTCAATTTGATTGCTTGAAATGCGAATTTAAATGCTTCCGAGATGGCTTCGAATGCACAGATCGTGAATTTGAACCGCCGAATAGCACGGCATGACGAAAATCGTTGAAATTGAATGCTCGTAAAATGAATTGGACTGACAAAGTTTGCCGGGAAAACCTATAGTAATGGTAACAATGTCGAATATTTAAGAGCGCTAAAAAAAAAGTGTCATGGCGCTTACAAAAACACATATTTTAAAAGATAACAAAATAATAAATTCACAGATTAAAAAAAAATAGATCACCTTAGATTCCTTCTGAGGGGGGTAACGCAAGTTACCTGAAGGGTTAATTTGAAAATAGGCCTACTTTGAACGAGAAAATTCATGCAGCCACATTCATGGGCGACAATCACCCCGAGGACGGGGTGGAGAACACAATGTCCTTAAGTTGATCATCTACCTATAGGCAATTAGATTTGTATCCTTGTCTTCTAAAATGTCGTCTAAATTTTAGTGTGTCCTCCGATACAAGGAGATTATATAAAAGTCGTTTCTCGGGACCTGCAGTTGTTTCATGTCTTTATGTACACATCTACGTGAAAAAATGCCTTTATTCGCTCAAACAGTGGATGTTTAACATACGCAATACCCCCAACACATTAAGGCCTTATCTTGAATCCAAAAGACCATAGAAAGATATCACAAAATAATATTGGGGGAAACTGAATGCACAACCTGCTAAATTCTCGCTACCCCAAATACCGTTCGCCAACAGATGGCGTTTGTCATGCAAACCGTGCATGCGCAGTGCTGACAATATCCCGATTGGGTCGACAAGTGTTTGTCTTTTTGCATTGAAAATGTACACAGGTATTACAAAAATCCTCGAGTTCGAGTATAAATTAACTAACATGTTTGAAAAGATACCATCATTTATTGAGACAATTGGTTGCATTTTCAAAATTTGAGTGGTTTATGTCATGCAATCCAAAAATTAAGCTTTTTAGCACTCATTTTATTCATAAGCCGTAGTATTTCAATACGGACCGGAAGTGAAGTTGACGAAGATGAAGACCATTTCCGTGCATAATATTGCCCTCTAAAATTGCATATTTGAGGTAGCTAGAATTGGACGCTTCAAAATGAATTCGAATGCAGGAACGAGTTTGTTGCGTGACCAGGTGACCATGCGATGCTAAATTGAATGAAGGCTTTATATTTTCCTTGACCTATGAATTTGAATGAAAAGAGTGATACTTTTACTGCCTGAAATGCGAATCTAAATGCTTCCGAGGTGAATTTGAATACATAGATTATAAATTTTGAACTGCCTAATAAACACGGCATGGCTAAAATCGTTTAAATTGAATGCTGGTAAAATGAATTACACTGACAAAGTTGCGACATTGGCCGGGAAACCTATTTAATTCGAATTACAATCCCAAAGTAAAATAAAAATTAACTTAATGGACGAAGAGGTGTTCCAAAATTAAAATCTTGGTATCTCTTGCAATTTTTTTTCTTCATAAAATTACTAGTGGAACCCGTGGAAATCCACGGCAGATATAGGTAAATTCTGAGAAATTGCATTTCATTCTGTCGTGTCTTTTATAATTTAAAGTTTCTTCTTGTAGTTTCTTCAGGATTTTGTAGTTTGGTATTCTGATATGCGATATAGTGAATAATTATCATTGGAAGTCCATCGTTTCCGTGAAATTGCGAAGCAACCCTTTAGTGTTTCCTTTTGTGACTACATAGTCCAATTTTAATGACACTGCGTAAGCCACAGACAATGCATACATGAGGTTTGTCAATATTATGAACAAATGTTGCTGAGGCATGCTTTGCTCTCAACAGCAGCTTGCCGGAGCTCTGTTACTGCCACTTTAGCTGCTGTGGCAACAAGTCGCATCCATTCCGTGCGGATATGGACAGTGCATAAACAGTGTTTGAAAGTATTTAAAGGATTCAAAATTCGAAATGATTTCTACCTCTCATTTTCAATGTTCAAAATTTGAAAGAAACTGACGTTTGGTTGTTGTGCTGTCTTGAGAACTTTTCTTTAAAAATGTATAAGGAATAAAGTTTTTAAGACGAAAATATAATATGTGAAATCCGGTAACTATGCTAGCTCGCTCATATTCAAACTTCGCCTACTAATTCTAGGTTTAAAGCACCAAAATTCGTTTGAAATTTGAAAGAAACCAGAAAGCCTTGATCGACGCCTACGGAAAAAGAATCACAAATCAATGTTTTCTGCTAAAATACAGCAGTTCTCGAAATATGAACCCGGAGAGGCACAGGTTTGTAGCGGAACACACCCGTTCCACCCAAAGGCGAATTTCAAGAGGCGGCTGCAAAATATTTACTGCGTCAAAGGCTCTAAACCGAGAGTACCCAGAATAAAGAGAGTAGCGACAACTCATGATTTGAACGCCATTTTGTTTCCTCTGCTACGCAACATTTATATTCAATTCCGCTAAGCACCTGGGTGTTCTCAATAGAAAGAATTCAAATGCCATTTTGTTTCCCGAAAAGTCACACGTCTATGTCGCTACTCTCTATATAAAGGTACTCTACCTAAACCTTAGTAAACCTTACGCTAGTATGATTATGTAGATGAGACAGTGGCATAACTACTAAAGCGCTTGTAACCATGGTGATACTTTGTTTTTTTAAATATTTTCCCATCCAGCCGTTCGACCTAATCCCTTCTCTACAAGTGAGCATTTACCACGTATACATTCGTGATTGGATGAAAGCCTTCACGCCTGATCATTTTAAAGTAATCCGATTGGAGGATTGGCAAGCAGATTCCGTCAAAGTTTATAGGGATCTTATCAAGTTTCTAGATTTGAGTGAGTATGATTCATCGTTATTAACCCATAGTATGTCCCCCCCCCCAAAAAAAAAAAAAATAATAATAATAATAAATAAATAAATAAATAAATAAATAAATAAATAAATAGTAAATAAATAAATAAATAAATAATAATAATTAATTACAAAAAAAAATAGGACTATCAGCATCGGTAGCTTTTAAAATTGTAAATTGATATGAATATGATTTTAAGATTATGAAACAAGAAAGACCCCGTCAGATATGGTTCTAGTCATGAAGTCATGAAGGAATAAATATTTTTGTAACGCATGTCATTAGTCCCTTCCATCCTCGACAGAAGAGAGGTTCAGAAACCACAATGGACAATTCCACACTCCTTTAAATGGGTTGAAAGGGAATTTAATGTGTTTTACCTGCTATTGTATTTTGTGGGAATGTTTCATAATTTAGTTTTTTTTATTGCTGTTTAGACATATTAAAGGGCATTTTTGATGTTCAAGCCAAAAAAAAGCAGTTTTCAGAGTTCTAATTTCTTACTGAAAATGAATGATTCAACAAAAATTGAGAGATTCAACATTACGTTTTGATACTTACAACCAGTTTTATTATTTGATATTCTGTCTTTGCAGTTTAATACAGGGGAACCTGGAAATACGGGCAAGGAGTGGCCCATAACACTTTGTTACAGTGAAAGCGGGGTGTGGTGGGACAAGAATCGTGATTTGGCACTCTTTGCTTTGTAATTTATAAACTATTCATTGTAGCCTCTCTCTTTACATGGTAAAGAATATCAATATTAGGATAGAAAACAATGTATTTGACACCGGGTCCGCTCGCTATTCATAAGGACCGCTATTCATAGAATACCGCTATTCATTTAACAAGCGTTATGAATAGCGGTCCTTATGAATAGTTATGAATAGTGGCCCTTATGAACGGAGGTCCTTATGAATAGCGAGGTAATTTGTCTATAGTTTGCTCGCTATTTATAAAGACCGCTATTCATACAAAACCGCTATTCATTTAGTCACGCGTTATGGATAGCGGTCTTTACGATCCTTATGAATAGCGGTCCTTATGACTAGCGAGGTTACCCCCTTTGACACAATCCCTATATTTTTAGTTTTTCTGCAAATAATCATAAAAATGAGGTACTTTTGAACGGGGGTGAAGTGGGACACCATGGAGGTGAAATGGAACAGTCAGGTAGAAATGGGACAAAACTCTTGAAAATGCTAAAATTACCTCTTTTCCTGGTAGTTAAGTTCTGGTAATGTTAATTTTAATATATAATACAAAAACTTGCTCGAGGGTGATTTTTGTGGTTAAATCTTGGTTTTGATGTGATGATTCGATCAACACCCATCATGCACCATGCATTCCAGAAGAATCGATGAATGATTTGATAAACATTAAGTACTCTTTCTTGCTTGTTGGTTCATGCCTTTCTCACCTCTTCAGTTGGAGCAAGTGGGTTTTGACGCAGTCACCTAAAATAGCCTCTGTACTGTGTAACCAACCATGTAATATCAACCATGACATATCATCCCATGAATATGGCACCAAAAAAAAGCGGGGATTAGATACTCTACAAGTATTAAGTCCATATTTACAATTCACTCTCAAAACAATAGGCATTTGTAAAAGTGTACAGTTTTTTTCTGGCTCACTCTGTTTACACACACGCGCCTACGCACACATACACAGTATTGATAGCATGTCTAGTGTGGAAAATTGCGACGCTTTAATTACAGCAATAATATTACATCCGGTATGAAACCAATATTAAGGCTCACTTGCAAACTAGTTAATAATACAAACTCTATTTACTTTCCATATAGGCCTATTTCAAAGAAAACTTTAATGAATAAAGAATAAATTAATAGGCTTATATATAGGCTTTCGGAGCCAGTGGCAGATCAGAGATTTTTAAGAAAAAAAGAGGGCGAGGCACACACCTCTTGTAACCCCTCTGTATCGGCTATGAGAACTACAATTCTGATCGATGTTATGATTTGTTATAAAAATGGCGTTTAGTAACAATACACCGGCATTTTATTTCTTCTTTGTCTTTTAATCAGGAGAGCTCACTGCAGACGAAGAGAACGTAATTCTGAAAAAACCTCCCGTAAACGTAAACAAACGGAAGCATGAAGAGACACGGCCAGAGACGTTTAAGGTGCTCAATGATTTCTTTCGGCCCTTTAACCTCGAACTTGCCAAACTCATGGGAGACAAGAAATTTAATTATCCTGATTACAATGGTAAAAATGAAACCGGTCCTTGAAATTCTCCTCAGCAGTAAAGGGATATATGTGATGCTGTAACTGATTGTGAAGAAATTACTTTAAACTTTTACTGTGTTCTGTAAAACGTAACACTATGAAATCAATGAGTTTTTAGAAAAAAAACTGGGTAAATTTAGCTGGGCTACAGTGGCTTATCTAGGGATTATGTCGCCCGGGGCAAACATTGAAGTTGCGCCCCCCCCCCCCCCCCGAGTGCACAAACTTATCTACATTATTGTAAAAGTGTCAGAGTAATGCGACCGAGCAGCAATTTTTTTTTCATTTTTTTTCCCTAAAAAACGCAATTTCTTGCTCATTTTATCCAAGATTTGTTTGCAATTGAGCTGTAGAGAATTTAGAATTTTGTACATTGGATAAACGGCTTATTCACCCCCTCCTAAAATATAGGGCAAACGAAAACCCTTCAGAAATTCGACTTAGCGATGCGACCGAAAGTTGAGATTTCTTTTAAATCTTGAACTTTGCATGTTTTTTTACACTTCATCCTATATTAGGGACACAATATTCAGCAAGAGGCTGGTGAAACTTAAGGGGTCCGCTCGCTATTCATAGAAAACCGTTATTCATTTAACACGCGTTATGAATAACGGTCTTTATGAATTTTGAATAGTGGTCCTTATGAATGGAGGTCCTTATGAATAGCGAGGTAATTTGTCTATGGTTTGCTCGCTATTTAGAAGGACCGCTATTCATATATAACAGCTATTCATTTAGTCACGCGTTAAGGATAGCGGTCCTTATGAATATGTGGTCCTTATAACTAGCGAGGTTACCCCAAATCTTACATGATAGCGAGCAAAGCAAACAGAAATACATATTTATATTTCAAATTTTAAACCTTTTTGAAAAGGCTATTTTAAAACTATATAGAATACTGGGAGCGCGAAATTACAAGATCCTGAAACAAAATAATTAGGGATCAATGGACCAAGCTTTAGAATTGTTCGCATTTTAAACCCTCAAAAACTGTATTTCTAATGCATTTATCCTGCAGATTGGGGGCGCATAATCCTTAAGGGGAAAGTCCACCGCGGTATTAAGTTGATTTGAATAAATGAAGAAAAATAAGAGAAACAGATTTAATGAAAGTTTGAGCAAAATCCGATTAGAAATATGATTTTTTGAAGTTGTAATGAAGCAAACACAAACTGGCAACTCCGTGACGTATCTTGACAGCTCCTCTCCCATTTGCTCAGTACAGAAAAGTTCATAAATTTCCATTTTCTTAGATTTTGATGAAAGAATAGATTTGTTTCAAACAGGTTTTGTGTAAAAACATATGAACAATAATTATATGTAAGGTGCATGAATGACTGAATATATATAATTATGATAACTTTCTCATTTCTTATCGTCTTTTGTTCAAACCTTCACTGGTCTGATTCTTTAGTGTTTATTTTTGTGCCCCCTCCAAGTGCCATCCTGTGTACGTGAGCAGGAGTTGAGCATGTCTGCTCTCTGTGATGGTCAGTACTGACCCTCTCCTCACTATCTGGGGTGCTCCATTTATATATAAAGAAGTATAGGGGGATGCAGTCTATCATGTGGACAAGTTGGGGAGTTCACATGAAGAGGGGCTGAATTATGCTGGTACCTTATAAAGTATACATTTTTGCCTTTTTGCCTCTGACGAAAATTCTGCGAGGATCGAAAGCTCAGGCCCCTTTTGACTCCAAAGTATACTTTAATCAAGAAGTTGTCTAAAGGACAAAGGGAGATTATAAGCAAAAGAGAGATATGAACAATTGGTGTATTATGACGAAGGATTAAAATAACATTTTAAAATGTGGGAGTGTGGGACGGGAGTTGGAGGGGGCTTGTATTGTAAACTATTTCATAACATAACATTTTTTCCAAAGCCACTCGAAAATCAAATATTTTTAGAAGATTCCTTCATTCTGTAGTTTTGTCTATTTAGCTGTCTATTTTCTTGCATACATAAGAAATTGAGTTTTGTTTTGTTTTATATTAATAAAAATGTAGATACTTTGTGGAAAGCCCCAGGACATGCCTGGTTTCCCCATGGAAAACGTAGTATCTTACAAGGGAATAAGACTGGTTGATTCGACTCCTTATAATTATTAACCATACAAGAAATGGACCCCAAAAGATACATAAAAGACCTCGTGTGGGCTGATTGAAAATGCTAATATGTTTGTTTTGTGTATTGCTTTGCTTTGCTTTGTATATGTGTGTCTTAATTGAATTTGTCATTTCGATTAAAGAAAACAATTTTTCAAATTTAACATTTTAAATTTCGTATCTAGTTTTCCCCATAAGGAGAAACTATTAACAGTGCAATGAATGACACAGATATAGATTTATGTCCTCTCAAAATGTTGCCTTTAATGTCAAAGTCTTGAGAACTTTCTGTTAGGATATAGATTATTCCATAAGATAAAGTTTAAGTAAAAGAATTCAATAAAAAGTGCATTTTCTTTTCACGTCATGTGTCTATACAAAATTACAGCATTTTGCCCCATAGAAGAACCTGCAGTATTTTCGTATGATTTTTTTCCACGTTTTTTTTTTTTTTTTTTTTTTTTCTTAAAATAAATTTTCTCATGTACATGATTAGCACTTTTTGCATATCTAATGAGCTGTAACCTTTGACCTTTGACGTACATACTCCGAAATCAAACTTAATCTGTATTTTGATACCATGTGCCTTCATACCAAATTTCATTAAAATCCGTCAAACATTACTAAAGTTATCAAACGGAAACCACATTTTCACATACATAATTAGCTATTTTCGCATATTTAATGAGCTACGACATACCCAAAGATCGAACATACCATGTAACTTCTTACCAAATTTCATTAAAATCTGTCTAACATTACTAAAATTATCGAACGGAAACCACATTTTCGGATTTTCGCATATTTAATGAGCTATGACCTTTGACCTACATACTCCGAAATCCAACTTAGGCTGTAATTTGATACCATGTAGGCCTACTTTCTTACGAAATTTCATTAAAATCTGAAGGCAGAGGTTTCCATGGTGGTACTGATAACGTTGACAAGGCTTATGGTTCATCATGGTTAGTCCTCAAAAGGACTGTTGAGTAAGAAGAAGAAAGTGGAGAAAGTTGAGAGGAGAAGAAATGGAAAGGCAAGATAGAAAGTAAGAGAATGTAGAAGTAATCTTTCTTGAAAGTGTGAAGTGCTGAAAAGGACTGTAACCAGATGAGAAGGCGTGAGGCGAAATGGCGGGAAACCTTGGTGGGGAACTATGGGCGGCGGTGTAATGTAATGCGGACGTGGTACTCTTTTAAATGGGCCGCGGCGGTGGCGGGTGCGTGCCTGCTTGGGTTGGCGGTGACGGCCTGTGATGGAAAACCCACGACCTCATATTTTCCATCCGGGATTCTCACACTTTTAAGGAACGATTCGATCTTGCGATGTTGCTATGCTTCTGACTCAAAGAAAGGCTGTATGAAATCATGGCATGCATTGGCTTACCCATATCAGGGAAGTATCTCTCTAACACTTCCCTGCCCATATCAAGAATGAAAGACCTTTTTCTGAAAAAAAAAGATTATTTATGGCTCTTTTCTTTTCTTCTCCACGCGCGCTCCTTTACGGGTCTTGCACTGTTAGAACGTTGATTCTGGGGCGAAAATATTAAAGATAGTGCTCCTTATATATCACATCCACTGGCATATATATTCAACTTATCATTAGAGAATGGCAAGGTTCCCGATGAAATTAAACTTGCAAAGGTTACTCCCCTTCATAAAAAGAGGCTAGAGAGAGGCTCCATGTAACTATAGACCCATATCGGTTCTACCTGTATTAGGTAACATATTTGAAGAATTAATAAATATCAGATTAATACAATAGATGAGGGGAAAGTTACCCTTGGTGTTTTCATTGATTTTTAGGTTACGACATTTTGCACCCATACAGGCGCACTTTAATACTGCTATATAAAGCCTTTATACAAGCACACATTACTTATGGAATAGAAGTGTGGGAAAGCACTTATAACTATAGACTAGCCTACGGAGCATATTGTATTCACAAAAAATGGCGGTCCGTGCTATAACATTCAGTGAATGGAGAACTCATACGACTCCTTTGTTCCAAAAGATTTGTATAATAAGAACTTGCCTCATACTTTAGTAAATTACTGTGAAACTATACAGCATAGTACTCCACAAGGCAAAAGGAAAGTGGACAATTGCGTCTACCAAAATTCAGAACGACGCAAGGTCAATTTTCATTGTCTTTCATTGGTAGTGAATTTGGAATAGAGTACCTTTAAAATTCAGAATAACCAGGTCTAAATGTAGGTTTCGTAATTCTGTTACGACACACTTGCTGAGTAAATCGTAAAATTAATGAAAACGTTCATGTCAATAGTCTGTATATGTACAAGAAATGTATTTAACGTCATTACTTTCTACTTTTTGTACTTCATTGTTAACTATTATTATATTTCATTTGGGTAATAATTGAACTTTACCAAAATACTTGTTATGTTTTTTGTTTTTTGTGTGTTTTTTCTTGTTGCTGCTGGAGGGTAAGGCTCGACTAGCACATGTGCTATTATCTTGCCCCTTTTACCAACCAATGCTTTTATTCATTTATATGTAAATATAATTGTATATAAAAAATGTATTGTAATTAAATGTTGTTGGTGGTAATAAATAAATAAATCAAATCAAATAAATGAAATAAGTCAAACCTATAAAGGGACTCCAACTGAATATGTGTAATAGCGCCATCTCTGGCTGAAATAGTTCTGCTTGACATTTTTCAGTATCGTAGTGAACCATGCAACACAGTTAGGCAATCATGAATAACGGCTACCAGTATGTGGATATCACCGGTTTGCAAATTACGTTACTTCCAAATAACTTCTTTGATGAAATAATACCTGTGTGTTGGCCATGTCTCATAGAGTTAGTCAGACGGCATTGACTAATGCGGAACATTTTCACCCGGCCAGGGTGACGAAAATCTTCCAAGAACAGAAAAAACAAAAAAGGGGCGAGTTAATAAGTAGGCTTCGGCGGTGGAGAATGTGATGATTAGAGGAGCAAAATAGAAATAAACAACATGTGTATGATCGAATAATCCTTGGGTTTTATGTTGCTGTTGTTGTTGTTGCCTTCCTTTACTCGCACAGACTAATCACTCATAGACACAATACTTATATAGTGAACGTCGGCCTAGATCATTGATGATTATGATCAACATTAAAAATTGTGCATTGAGATGGGGTGAGAAAATTCATTCTGCCATGACTAAGGTTTGATGCATTAGATATCTTCTTGAGAATACAAAGACCCACTGATTTTACTTGAATTTATTGCCTTGCAAGAGGGGGGTGGGGCTGAGGACACGTTGACAGGAAATAAAGGGCCTGAAATTCAAGACTGATTTAACTGCTACCACAACTTCCACGAGGAGATTTGCTGCCATGGATACGTAGATGATGCCACGCGCTGGGCAGACGACATATCGATATGGATCTTCAACCACAGGCCACGCCCACGCCCACATAGGACTGTATATAGATTACGTTAATTGGACAGCAGGCCACGCCTCTAAACAAGTCAACCCCACGTGCCTAAATCGCTTTTCTGTTTTGTAAAAGAGGGGGGGGGGGGGTAAATTGATTTTGTTTGTGTGGACTAACCATAAGTTAAGGCCACTTCGAATGGTAAAAGACGCCTTTTAACTAACTAACCCACACGTGCCAAGATCGATTTTAGAAGGGTGCGGGGGGGGGGGGGGGGCTTTTGTTCTTAAGAAATGGTTACCATGAACATGACAGGCTGAAGTAGATAGTTGGAAGATAATAGATGATAAGATAATAGATAATAAGATAAAAGGATATAAGGGAAGGTGCGGATGACAGAGAGAGAGAGAGAGAGAGGGAGAGAGAGAGCGTCGAAGAAACGATGGAAAATTTTTTTTCCGTTGGAAAGGCATGCAACCGTAGTCTAGATGTGCGGGGTGGTCTAGAATTTGACTGGTGGGATAAGGGGATGGAACAAAGAGTTTAAGTGCTGAAACTTAAGATCAAACAATGAATGAGAGTAGTGGTACGAATAGTGATGAACGACTAGAAATTTAAAGGTTGGAATGTGGATTTAAAGAAGGTAAATGGGTTTGTAATACATGTAACACCAACAGATCCAACACGGGGAAAGAATAAAGTTAGTTATCATTACGTTCGACACCGTCGAAACACTGATATTCTTTAATGATATATAATATTTTTCTCCAAAGAGAAAGGACGTTGTCTTTGCCAAAATTAATGCTGTTCGCTTGTGAATGATTCCCTTGTCTTGAGCCGATGTCATTTTGTGAAATTGAGAGCAGCAATCACACCAAGTGCAACCTGGGCTGTTCTGAAACGTTTGTAACACATTAATCCATTCTGCATAACTTACAGTGCTCCAGAGCAGGTCAGATGTATGAAACAATGACCGACAGTGTACCAGCACGCATCACACCGTTGACAATAACGAGTCTTGATTAGATTTCGGGCACCCCTGTGGACAAAGCTAGTTAAAAACAAAGTCCCTTTACACCAGTTCGACATCAGAGCCAATGCATTATAATGGATCTCCAGCTAAGCAATTTTACCACGCTCCCTATAGTGCATCAGCAAAACCATAACACATCAGAAGACATACGATAAAAACAGTTCTCACCATGTGAATACGACAACATTTATTTTGAGCATGAAATGTGATAATAAAATTTAGGGTGAGAAAATGGGGTGAAAGTGAAAATAAGTTGGCTCGGTGGGGCGTCTTCAATTTGATTGCTGTCTACCAAGAAAGTTGAAACTTGCGATATATGATGTATAGTTGTCGTGCAAAATATAAATGAACATTTCAGATATAAGCGATATAGCTTTGTATTATGTCCATCCTGAAAATAGCACATGTGTGAGTTGAACATTAGTAATTAATAATAATAATAATAATAATAATAATAATAATAATAATAATAATAATAATAATAATAATAATAATAATAATATTAATAATAATAATGATAATAATAATAATAATAATAATACACAACATTTATATTGCGCTTAATACAGTGTTTCTAAGCGCCGAAGTAGTATTATTACCCTGGCTTTAGCCCAGCTGCCCTATAAGGCGCTGAAAGCATTCAAGGAATAAATTCCTACCAGGTACCCATTTACTACACCTTGGTGGTTAGTGGCAAATGTAGATTAATGTCTTGCCAAAGGACATTAGTGCAAGTAATAGTATTTAGTACAAGTAAAAATACATAACATAAAATACAGTGTATATGAAATTCCTAGGTCTGATAAGAGACGATAAACTCTCATGGAAATTACATGTTGACGGTATCTGCCGAACAATTTCTCGCAATATAGGGATTAAAAATAAGGTTATGTTTTTTTCTGCCAACTCCCTCCCTGCTAATGCTTTATTCCACATTAATTTTGCCCTACTTAAATTATGGCATTATTGTTTGGGGGAATACACATAATTCTCATCTTCATAAAATCTTCTACAAAAGAAAGCTATGCGCGTTATCTGTAACACTTCCTGGAGATCCCATACTCTGATACTGATGCTTTGTTTATCGAAAATTATATATTGAAGATAATTGATTTATATCGCTATAACCTCGTTTAGTTTATGTACCAGTAGAATAATAATGTGCTACCCTCAATCTTCAATTTAATGTTCAACAAAAATAAAACTATACACCAATACCCCCACTCGACAATCTGAATTCCATCTGCCATTAACTAGAGCTATATCCCCTAAATCAATATTCACTGTCACAGGCCCGAAGGTTTGTACAATTCCTGATGATAGCATCAAGAATGCCCCTAGTTTAAACACTTTAAAAGTTAAATTTAAAAATTCTCTCATAGGTAATTCTCAAGCGTCGGCTCTTTAACTCATCATCCCTCAACCTTCTTCAATTTATTTCACCCTAATAATAATAATAATAATACTTGGTTCTTTTATAGCGCATTACACATAGCAAAATTGCATGCCTGTATGCGCTAAGAAGTAAGAAAGTATTAAGTAAGAATGAAAGTTTGGAGGCTTAGAGGTACATACAATCAAAATATAAAATATAATGTACTCGATCATGTTCCCATTCATTTTATGCTGCCATCCGTATTCCGGTCGGTCCTGGTATTGTGTGTGTTTATAGGTTCTCTCCTCTCTCGTTCTTTGTCTCCCCTCCTTCCCTGTCCCCCTTCTCATTTTATGTTCTGTCTATCCGGTCTATGTATTCGTACGTTTCCTTTTTACCGATACATTATTTTTGTAACTTTACGTTATAGGGGGGGGGGGGGGGCTGCGATCTACAAGCCCAGCTTTTTAGTAGTCCCCTCCACGACCAACCTAGTTTATAATGTTTTTATGTCTATTGTACGTTGGAAACAATTACATGTAATATTTTCATTATTATTTGTTTCATTGTTTTGGTATGTACATTGCGATCCCATGTATTTTATTTTGTTGGAAGTGGGAATAAACGAAACGAAATGAAATTAAATGAAATATATATATA
Source organism: Heliocidaris erythrogramma (assembly GCA_025617745.1). Classification (NCBI taxonomy): domain Eukaryota; kingdom Metazoa; phylum Echinodermata; class Echinoidea; order Camarodonta; family Echinometridae; genus Heliocidaris; species Heliocidaris erythrogramma. The sequence continues at coordinate 43,408,186 of CM046873.1, forward strand.
TATATATATATATATATGTAGAGAGAAACAATTAATGAATTCCAGAGAAGACATTGGTAATGCATTGAATTCCAACTTTTATATTTATTTTCACCAAATTTTCGATCCTCACGGATCTTCCTCAGGGTAATGAACAAAGTGAAATATGTATGTGAAGCTCTGCTCAGAAAAAGTTGACAATGTAATATACCATGGTAACGCGCTTAGTTGCTAGGTAAAGTTTTGAGCGCTTATTTTTTAATTAGCGCAAAATACATAAATTGTGACGTAATAATACAAGTTGACGTGTAGTCTTACATAGCAACACGCACGGTTGCTAGGTGAAAGTTTGAGCGCTTATTTGTCAAGGAGCGCAAAATTCATAAATAGTGACATAATAACAAACTGACATGGCAACACGCGCGGTAGTTAGCTCGAAGTTTGCGCTAAACCTAATGAGCGTAATAGCCATAAATTCAATTATGACGCAATAATGTATAAAAAAGAATGGTGCATAAGAAGTAAGACACAAAAGTTAAAGACATGTATATATCGTTTAGCCGCGCAAAATACATCAATCACATAACAACACGCGTGGTTGCTCGATCAAAATTTCTGTGCTAATTTTTACGAGCTCAATAGACGCAATAATATATGCAAATGAACAGTGCATAATAAATAAAATATAAAACATCAAACATAGGCCTATAGATTTTTTTAGGTCATAACCGGTGAGCTCTAACAAACTGAGGCGTAATGAGGCATTATGATAATTACATTTACTACTTAAAGTAACTATATTTCTCTAGCCATGACAGGTCTCTGTTGAGCCCAATCTGAAAACTCTTGCTTCGAATAATAGCGCGCAATTCAGCTAGTTTTCTCTCATCAGCGGATTTGTACCCGCCTCCGAAGAGGCAGATCTTAAGATCATTCAGGGAATGGTCGGCTTGGCTGAAATGTTCGGCTACTGGGAAACCAGTATATATATATATATATATATGTATATATATATATATACATATATATATATATATATACATATATATATTATATATATATGTATATATATATATATATATATATATATATATATATATATATTATATTATATATATATTATATATATATATTATATATATATATAATATATATATATATTATATATATATATATATATTGTATTATATATATATATATATAATACAGTTATGACAGTCTATGACAGTATTATTTATTTATTCATTCATTCATTCAATTTTGTATTACTTTACTTGCCTTTTTTTATTTTATTGTATGATTGATAGACTTTTATTTAGTTCTATCCAAGCCAACAAAAAACTTTCAAAGGAAGCCCTACTCAATAAAACATAGAGATAAATAAACTGACATAACATTTGAAATATACGTGTATGATACAAACAAATATAACGCAGAAAACACAATATAGTAGTACAATGCAAGAATATATCATACGGTTCTACTATTATTTAAAGCGAAGTACGTGAACTTGATTTTTTTTTGTACCATCAATTTTTTTTTCTTCAGATGAGTAAATATCCTTTAATCGACTCTGATATTTGTTACATTCGAATTATCGAATCATTGCCAAAATCAGTGAATGAGGAGGGGCTCATTCCTACAGTGAGGTGTGGTTCCCAACAAGATTTCTTTGTTTGAAATGTTCTTGATGAAGCTTCATTTGTTCAGGGAGGTGGAAGAGAAATCCAAAGAAGCAATAGTATTTGAAGAATCATCTTTGTATTCCATTATATCCTTAGTAGACTTAAATACAAAGGAGCAATAAAGTTTGAACAAATATTTCGTTCTGATCAGTTCATCTTTCCCCTTTTATTTTAAACAGCGTGCACTAAATAATCGATTAGCATAATAACCTACTTTAATGCTACAGCGCGCAGGAAAGCCGTTTAATAGAAAACAATGTGCTTTTGTAAACATCAGTTGGCCAAAAATACACAAATTGTTCAGGAGCAATTGTGGATGTCCATGCCATTAAACACCAACAAAGAAGAGAAAACGAATATAACAATTCAATAATTGTTATCGTGAGTGAAAGGTAGTTTGCTAGGCTAATGCGAGTCAATAAATCGCGTTGCAATTCATATACGGGTTAGGGAATGCTTGAGTAGTTTGTTTACGGTGGTATTTGTGGTTGCACAAAATTTGGAGTGAGGAAAATAACTAAATGTTTCTACTGGTATGTAACAAGTGTTGTTTTGTGCATATCCTTTTCCTGGTTTCCGCCGAGGATTTTTGTTTTTTAAATATACATTTACGTGTAATACCACGTGTGCTATATGGGAAAAGACAGTGTAACATTGGACTTATTCAACTGTTATTCAGGACTTTTCTGAATACGTAGAATTGTCTCTGCTGAGGAAAACTCTTAATTTAAAAAAAAATACAATAGTTTGGAATCTCATAATTCATTCAAGGTTTGACGTAAAAATTTAATTTTGCAAGGTGGAACCTAAACAATTCAAAGTTTCATAAAAAATAACAAATGCATTAAATTTCATGTCATTTTTGATGTGTTTTTTTTTTCCTTACACTCTTCCTCAAAAATCAATGATTCATATCCGGCTTAAAAGCAGATGGTATATCGTCAACTAAAATAATTATTCGGAACTAAAGCCCTCGATGAAGGAGAAGTCATAGAAAACACAAATAGCTAGAATGTATAGGAAGCTCTTGACGTTTGAACGTAAATCGAACAAAAGAATTTTGTTCGCTGAGAACGTTTCATTTGATTCTAATTAGACAAACTCTTTATTGGCTGCACGTTTAATTGATAACAATGACGGAAGAAGATAGATTGACTGACAGTAAAGAGGCTTGTCTTTCTCACGCTTCTTCTTCTTCTTCTTCTCTCTCTCTCTCTCTCTGTCTTTCTCTCTGTCTTTCTCTCTCTATCCAGAGTATTCCTGAGACCATCTTCGCTTCTTTCCGCTTCCGCTCAAAAAGCATCCATGACCTGTGCTCATTATGCCGGTTTTTAATTAAAGCAGAAGAGTGATAAAATGAAGTGGGGAGGGAGTACAAGCAAGAGCAAGAAAAAGAGAGGGAGCAGAAAAAGTACAGTATATATTTTTGGACTAATGAGAAGATGAATGTAACAAAGAGAGAGAGAGAGAGAAGGGTGGAGGGCGTACAGAGGAGTGGGTTGGGGTGGAATCAGAAAAACTATCTGCATAAATCGAGGGATGAGAACAAAGGGGTAAAACGAAAAGAGACAGAAAGACACAGAGACTGGCACAAAGATAAAGATCGAGGGCCTGTATTCCGAAAATACATTGAACAATGCAGTCTTTAAAGCACAAAAACAAATGCAGACATAAAAGCGTATGTATGATAATACTCGATGATGATAATAATATTTAAAGAAAATGAAATTAAACGTTAATTATTATGTCCTTTCTTAATTGCGGAATATAATATCCGTCTAACTCTTTATTTAAAAGAAAAATGTCACTTGTAACCAGTATACTTAATCGATTTAAAATTTTGATATTTTTCAGTTTTCAATACATTTTCTTATATTTTTGTTTCATTTTACAGCATAATGATTAATAAATTCATTCATTAATGAATAAATTATTATTGTTGTTGTTATTATTGTTGTTGTTGTTACTATCATTATTTATCATCATAATCATCATCATCATGTAACTGGGCCATTTATTTGATCATAAATAACTTGCTATATGCTTGTAAAGGTTCCCTTGTGAATTAAGCCCTCGTGGCTCTGCACTGGACTGCCCTTCTTTTAAAAGAAGAAATAAATAAATAAACATACAAACAAATAAAGAAATTGATAAATTATTAAATAAATAGATTAATCAATTAAATAATTATTCATATAATTACTTTGTAAATGAATGATTTAATAAAGAAGCAAAGAAACAAAGTAAGAAATAAAGAAATAAGGTAGTAGGTAAAATTCAATATTTTCACGATCATGGAGAATACTCTATTTTTATTTGGATCTGTTCATAGTTCCAATCAATCACGATAATAATTACATCATGGAAAAGTAATTAACTTCTGCAGCTTTTGTCAGAACTCCTCATTATCCTCATCCTACTTTTAGTCCCATCTTAGAGAAAATAATTTACAAACATCTGTGTAATGATAACAGATGTTATTTGACTCCTATCATGTTTACGGGGCAAAGTTACGCTATATTAAACAACCATAGACATCTTCTTTGAAATTGCTGAACTATGAAAAGTAATAGGCTTTTAAGTTAGAAAGAGGTTGCAACGCCGTCTTACTTACATTGGCAACCTGCGACAGATATTTCACTAGAAGAAAGGGACGATTTTCTTAAAGCGTCGAATTCTTTCCGGAAAGTTGGACTTGAATAGGTCCGCAACTAGTTCTACACAAAGGCCAGGCCTTGTTGATTAGATCATTATTGTAGGACAGCGATTATAAGTCACGAAAATGATGCTGCGATGAAAATGTGGGAGAAAAAGAGGGAGGGGGCTGAAGGATAATGGGGGTAGTGCAATAACCTCGCGATAACAATTTTATACTGAGGGCTGGGACACTTCTATAGGCATGATAGAGTATGAAGAAAAAGAGAATCAAGCAATAAATAGCATGGACGGTTCGGGGCACGCGAGGATTGAACAGGATATCTAACAATGATGAATAGGTTGAAGTAATGGGGTTATAGGGATAAACTGGAAGCTGTGGTTGTGATGGTGATGGTAGAGGTGTATAACCAAGGTGACGGCGCAATTTGTAAGGGATGGTGATGAAGCAGGTTGCAGTTGGGATGATGATGAACATGTGAGCGTGTTGGTAGGTGAAGTGGTGTGATGATGATGATGATGATGATGATGATGATGATGATGATGATGGTGATGGTGATGATGATAATGATCATAATGATAGGCCTGGTGATGAGGATGGTGACGTGATATAGGTGGCATAGGTCCAACGGGGTATAACTGATAGTGATTATACTAACAGTAAGGTGGTCATGAAAATGGTAGGCTTAAAGATAAAGTTGAGTTCTGTTTATGAGATTGAATTGTTTATGAGATTGAAAGAAACTGTCTCAAATATACTGGGAAAGTTTGATTATATTGCACATGGGAATTGCTGTATGCTGTAAGGTTTTGGAATCACCAAATTGATAAGAAATTGACTCAATCCTGCCGAGAGTCACATTCACTGCACACATAAATGTGTATATGGGACTACACAAAAATGTTCGGCCCGAATATGAGAGCATTTGAAGAGCAATCTTTTCCAGGGGATCTAATCTATGGCACTAAGATAATCTTCCCAACTAACATAAAAAGAATGAGAAAGCCCACATTTATTTTTTACCTTTCCCAGAACTCAACTTTGATAGTGAACGGTGTAAGTAGCCATTATCCCTGTTCAGGTATACTATGTTCATGGGGATAGATGGTGTTAGATGTGAGGAACGAGCATTATATTATAGCAACATTTCAAATTTAATATGCACCAATCATATTCTGCCTTCCACATTGACGGTTGGTAAATAGTAATGCAGTGATTAGCGTTATGAAAGGTCTCAGCTAATGAGTGCGTGAGTGAGTGTGTGTGTCTCTCTCTCTCCGTGTGTGGGTGTGTGTGTGTGTGTGTACATGTTTACGCATTCAAACCGATGACATCGAACAAAGAGAACAATGGGTCATCGGTAGTAATTCAATAGGTCATCGGTTGTCAACAATTGCTGAGGTTTATTCCGACAATGAATTTTGTGACGCAATTCAATAGTGGAGTCATCGGTTGAAATTCGAACAATAGAAAACATAGATAGGTGTGGGTGTATGTGTGAGAGAGAGACTCTGAGAGAGACAGTGCGTGTCGATATTGATATTTAGTTGACAAAGAAATTATTCTAAGAGGGAAATGAAATTATTAACTGGTTGCCTACGGGAACCGGGTGATCCCTGTATTAAGCTAATGGGATTGAGAGAATTACGTAGTCAAAGGGTTAACTGATTGTGCAACAATACATTAATGAGTGGCATTCATGATTGAGAGAATACCAGAATTTTAGGAAGAAGCAATTGAACGGATGAATGAATTGATAAAATGAATCAATCAACTGATCAATGACATTTGAAACTCGAGGTTACTCTCGGGCAGATGCTCAATTGACTCCTGAAACCGTGTCCAAAACAAAGATGAAGAAACCGTCATGAGAGACTGATCGCATGTCTCCTCGCGGTGAACGTCCTAGATCCCATTCAAGTTTAGCTTTCTGGAACATGGCCTTAATACATGTAATAAGCTTTCAGAAAGCAACTTTGACAAGCGAACGTAATGACATGTTCACGCTTGACTACTTCCATGGTCCACCTTAAAAAGAAATTCATTAGATATCGATTAAAATTGTCTCATTATATTTTGAGGCGAACATCATGGACAATCATAGCACCTGCTCCATAGCGGACAAGGCCTATACTGACTCGCCAGACTTTCCCCTTAAATCAATTATCAGCCAGGCGTACACGTTTTGGACTTGACACAGGCATTGTTCTGGTAATGCTTAATTTCAGACTTTGTTTTGGTAGTAAATTACTCTTTACTCATGCTTATTTGCATAAATGTTGGATATGTAATTTATGAGGGGGAAAACTCGGAAAATTGATTGCTTTAACAGTAGACCTATAGAATGTGTGTACATGTAGGTAACTCAACAATTTTCATGCCAATAACGATCGTTTTGTATACATAAAATAACAGAAAAAAGAGGGAAAAGAGAGAGAGAGAGGGGGGGGGGGCGGGGGGAGGGGGGGGGGGGTCAGATAATAACAAAATAACCTTCCGAACCTGCATATGGTTTTTATCCCTACCCAGGCCTGAACATGGTGAATGACCATAATGATAGTTCAAGACAAAATATAGGGAGTACAATGAGGGGAATGAAGATAAAACATGTAAGGGAAATATAGGTATTCTGTTTCATTGTTATTCTTTTACAATAAACCAAAGCTGTCAAATAAGATGAAAAGTTCATTGCATCATTGTTAAGAAGGCAGGGTTTTTTTTCATTTCGGATAACGGATTATATTTATAAACAATAATGTGCGATTTCGGTTGTTACTAGAAGTAGAACGTTCCAGATAAGTGACTGAAACAATAACACAATTCTGACGTTTTAAATAAATCGTTTGGTAGAATTAGAATGTCACTTGTTTCTTCCTGTTAACAAGAGAGAAAGAGAGGGGGTAAGTCGTAAGAAGTGAGAGAGGGGAGAATGGGAGGTGAAAGGGAAGGTGGCTCGTAGAATTGGCTTTTCAGCTTATATCCATTACCCAGAAGAAAAAAAAAGAGTGTAGCAAACTCATTTTGCCAGTGACCAAGAAAAAAAAAATCGATTTTACTCGTTTCATTCATAAAAATCGATGTCCTTACCACACGAACCCAATGGCATAAAAGGTATTCCAAAAAGGTTTCAAAACAATACTGCACTTTGTGGGGTGCACGCGTGTGCCTCCCTTTGTTCCCCTGTAGAATAATCCGGGTGTTGTTTTGTCCCCTTCCACGAGCCCGGCGCGCGACCAGCGCAACCGTGAATAATGTCCGCGAGTCGAAAAAGGACCTGTCCACGGTATGGTTTATTCAGGGATGTGTTACTAATCATCATAACATTTATCGTCGCCCTTTCCACATTTTGATGATGATGATGATATAGAAACATGGTTTTATTATATTCATTACCAGATCTAATGATTCCAACGAAGCCTAAACAAACTCAAACTGATACAATTTTCATAAAACAATTGGTTTGGTGCTTTCAACCAATAAGAACGAGTGTGAAAAGTAGCTTTGTCAGGATGAATGTAGACCTACTTAATGTATGGTTTTAGCAAGGAGTTATCACAGACCTCCTTGGTTTTAGTAAAAGATGGAAATTGTTGAATATTGTTCATAACCCTGTCTTGTACGAGTTGATTATATATTGCCAATTTGTAGCAAATATTATGTTTTTTATTGTTTATCTTATAACAATTCTCGTCAACAAATTTCCTTTCTTTTCAGAAATGTTTCCATGATCGATGTTTTGCATTCTTGCACTGATTTCCAAAACGCCGTAGTTGGATTTTTCGTCACTGCTCAGAAATATAATCAGCATGCATATAAGCCTTAGCTCGGCCTTTTGTCAAAGTTATTAGAATTGAAATTATTTCTATCAAATGCATCCTTTCTTCAGCAAAAAATAATGTCTTGCTAGTTGAAAGAGGAAAAAAAATATTGTTCAAACTATACAAAACTTAATATTTTCTTAATTGTATCGTCGTTCTTTTATTGTTACAATACCAAAGGGAACGTAAACGATAATAGAGACAATAGAGATAGAAAACATTTATGTGGCTAATATACTTCATCAGAGTCGCATTTTTATGAAACAATTTAACGATATACATGATGGTAGATTGAATAATTTTTTCCACAAGAGATAGGACACAAATATTATGGTATGTCGGTATATCCTAAGACAGGCACCCCATATGTCCTTTCACTGAACCCCATTTTAAGAGGGGGAAGAAACTCGGAGGGAATGAAAATGGAAAACCTTCAAGATGCAAACAAAACTCGAATATACGCCCTTCTCCGGACCTAATCCCATCTCAAACAAGCATTATTTCCTCTTCTTTATTTTTGTAGAGGAATTTACACCCTCCTTCCTCTTTTGATTCTTAATAATATCTTGGAAGAACCCAAGCAGTGAGGATTGAGAAAGTAACCATCAGCCGTCTTTGTTAATAAATCCCATCAGGGCACACAATAGGACCTGCATCATGAGCTGAACAGCCAGCGAGGCTGCTGAAACGGAGGGAGGGATGGTGACAAGTGCACGGGGAGTTCTTCCCGATGCTTTGTTCCCTTTCCGCTATTGATGCACTAGATTTCGACACACTCTATTCTCTGGATTGTTTGCTTTCGTTTAACTCGTTCTGAGGGAGAGCTTTTGTCTCTCGGAATTTGGACCAAATTCACTGAAAGTTCTTTGTTTAATCAATAAGCTTGTCTTGGTGCACGCGAACGAGACAATGCCTCGTTCTCTCTTTTCTCCATCCCTCTCTCTTTCTTACTCGTTTTCTCTCCTTATAATATATTTCTATATCGATCCACTCACTCTCTACCCGTGCCTCTCTCTCCCTCTCTCACTCCCTCTCTCTCTCTCTCTCTCTTACTCTCGTTTTCTCTCCTTATATTACATTTCTACCCCCTCACTCTCTACCCGTGCCCCTCTCTTTCTCTCTCTCTCTCCCTCTCTCCCTTTCTCTTTATTTTTTTAACAGCAATTTCCAATATCTAAATATCTGATGGATTTGTGGAATAAACGAAAGGCAAACGTATGATAATTACCTATCCATATGTAGGTTATTGTTGAATTGATAATAATGGAAGTCCTAATGAAGTTTTCACTTCATAAATTTGTTTTGGGCAGGGATTGCCTTTGTATACACATTGTATATGCATTTATTCTGCACTTTCAAGATTGTTTCTCTATTTGACTGACTGTATTTATCTAATTGTTGGTAAATAAATAAATAAAGTGTATAAAAAAATGGATATTTAGGATATATAGGCAAGGCACATTTCACTAGGGGCCGGCGTCTCTTGCCCTAAAAATAATATTAAAATTTTATTTTTCTAGATTTTGTGGGCGAGCAAAGAATGAACCCTTTCCAAATTGTTACTTTATTTGTGTATTAAAGGGGCATGCATTCATTTTTTTATTATTTTTTTTTTTGGTACGTAGAATGTTTATTGATATTGATGTGTATATTTATTTTCATTCAAATTCGTTTCTTAAGGGTGAAGGATAGTGCAACTGAACGATATGATATATACTATAGTATGAAAATTGTTTATAACGCAGACATAAAACCAAGAAACTGTCACTCAAACACATCAAGGCCGGATCGCAAAAGACATCCCCAAAATGACCTAAAATCCGGTCGTTCGTACCAGTACTATGTATATACATAGACAAGGTTACACATCTGTAGTGACGTGGCTACAAGAATACAAGGGAAGTAATACTTTCATGGTCAAGGTTGAACAACAACTGGGATGAACTTTGATAAAAGTGCAAATGACTCTGGCTGACAAACAAAATCAAGTCATGAATTATTCATCAGCCTGGATGAAATCATGTTGGTATTTTGAGAAAATCTCGTACTCTTCGTTAAATAGGTTTTGCTGTCACGGAATCTGTTATATGAGTCAGTATAGAAAGAATCTTAAAAAGCTGGTGTAGATTACGAAATTCGGTGCCTTGATGAGAAAGCCAAATTTGTTCAAATTATTGGAAATTTATTCCAAATTTCCGTTCTGTCCGCCTCTCGGAGACGGAACAAAACCGTGCAGGGTTGACTGAGGGGTCACCCGGTCAGTTCTAGGGGTTAGTGATAGATTGGATGTTCCGCTCTGGACGACGGACAGTGCTTATATGATGATAGATATGGGAGCAAGTTGGGGTGGTGGTGGGGGAGGGTGGCACTGAGTGTATTTAGGGGTGTACTATGTCCTGTATTGTTGCACCCTAGGATACATGTACCCTTTTCTTCTTCTTTTATGTTATTGCTCTTGAGAACTCATAAGTATTCTCAACATACTCAAGTTTTTTCTTGAGTTTGATCCCTTTCTTCAACGATTTCTTTTTGCATCTTTCTCCCTTCACATACTTCTGATATCCCTAACCTTCAACTTGACTAGTATTTTAATTCTGGTATTACCATCTCTCTCTCTCTCTCTCTCTCTCTCTCTCCCTCTCCCTCTCCCTCTCTAAAAAATACACACAAACACACACACACGCTCACACCCACGTGCGATTCTTTTTTTTTTCCACCCCAAAAAGCAACCAACTTACATGTACATAATCTTAACCGATATAATCCACTTTATGGAAATAAATCAAATTATGACTTCGATCGCACTGGCAGAAGAAGAAAAAAGTACACAACGAAGATGACTATTTGTTACTGTTACCCATAAAAAGAAGTCATTATGAACAATGGCAGTATAACAAAGAAATGAAATCAAGGAGGAGAATAATTATAGGCATATGCAAGAAATTTGTAATGATTTTCAAAACTACACCCGTAAGCAACTTCTTGGCATATTTATTACTTTCCAGATGAATTAAAGTTAAACTCAACACTATTCTTGAAATTACTTAAAGGGGAAGTTCACCCTTGTACTTGGTTGAATTGAATAAAAGCAGAAAATGAGAGAAACAGATGTGTGAAAGTTTGAGCAAAAGCCCGTTAAGAAATAAGAAAGTTTTGAATTTTGAAGTTGTAATCAATCTCTCATTTGCTCTCCACAGAAAATTTCACAGATTCTCATTTTGTTTCATATAGGTTGTGTGTAAAAACATACTTGCTCTGATTATATCTAGGGTACATGTATGATTAAATATTTACTTTAGAGAAAATGGAAATTTATGATTTGGGGAGTACAGGGCTAATGGGAGAGGGCCTTGCAATATACGTCATGGAATTGCCAATTTGTGTTTGATTTATTACAGCTTCAAAAAATCGTAACTTTCTTATTTCTAATCGGATTTTGATCAAACTTTAATTGATATGTTTCTTGAATTTTTCTGCTTATTTCAAACTAATTTGATATCAAAGTGGACGTCCCCTTCAAAGCTTCGAATCATAAGTGCGCATACTTTGAATAAAACAACTGACCATCATACTACTCAGTGTCCAGTGTTTGGTATTAAATCATCAGTAATTGGAAGAATTACTACCCCGTTACCAGCAAAGGAAAGCATCACCCTTGTGTCGCATATCCTTCATATTCGACTTCTGGACTGGATGTGTCAGATGATTGAATTGGCGGGAGTGGGTCGCGTGCCTTACTGTAAAAAAAACCCCATCATCGATCGACTTTCCTCTAACATGTCAACCAGTGATCGTCGTCAGCCCGTCTGCCCGGCGTTTGCCGCTCAAGAGAGCGAGCCCGAGAGAACCCCCCCCCCCCCCCCCCTCTCATGAATGTGCAAAAGTTGGCATTCCTCCTTAACTGGGGAACAGTCAAATGCACTTGAAAGAATAGAAGGTCGTTCTTTGAGAATCATACTTCGTGAGCAGTAGAAAGGCGTTCTTTGAGAATCATACTTCGTGAGCTGTATGACTCCTATAGTAATGACTTCCAGCTACAAGGTTTGCAAACTTTGAGTGACAGACCCGTAGACCTACGTAGCAAGTAAGTGAAAGATTCTCAAAGTGGTTACCCCGAAACAATCCGAACAACGCCGTCTACGTCACAGATACAGGGAAATAATAATAATAATAATAATAATAATAGATACTTATATAGCGCAAAATGCTAAAGCCTCTAAGCGCTTTTTAGAAGTGAAGAGAAAATACATGTATTATATTAAATAAAATGTACAACTGAAAGATACCGCAAAAGTAATTACCATATTTAGTAAAACTGCTGAATAATACATGAGATTATGTCCTCGGACGCCTTGGCTCAAACCTGGAATGTGTAATACAGCGTATATATTTCAACTTAATATTGTAGCGGTATTGATGAATAACTAGTTTCAAACACAATTAACCTTTTTACGGGTTTATACGGGTTCTTCTGCGATTCTCTCTCCGTCTCTCTCTCTCTCTCTCATCTCTCTTGCCCTTTTCTCTGTCCTGCTCCTTATTTCACACCCCCTTTTTTCTCAATAGCTTTTACTTCTCTCCTTGTTAATGCATGTTCAAAGCCTAGTCTGGGATACTGTATAACATTTTACTGTGATACTTATTCACATCTTTGCAAATGTATATATTTCTATGTACATTCTTTTGCAATGATAAATATGCATATCGTATTTTACCTTCCTATACTCTCTGTAAATATTGTTTGTAACCTGGACATGTTTATGATACCTTGCATTTTTTGTGATACGTACAATCATTGTCATTATCTCAGCATAACGAAATGATCAACATTTCTAATTCATGTACTAGGTTTTCATTTCACGTACCTGACTGAGACTATCCATAGCCCTTCCTCTCTCTCTTCCTTGTTTCTCTCCCCTTCTCCCTGCTCCGTACTTCGATTCTTTCTTCCTCACTTCCTTTTTCTCGTTTACTCCTTTTTCACACCCTCTCCTCATCCCTCTTTTCTCTGTTCCTTTTCAGCCAGGTACTTCCTATTTTTACCCACTTCAGTTTCAATATCCATCCTTCAAAGTGCGATAGGTAAATATTAAACTGTTATTGGTTTATTGATTATTATCATATCCTTGTTATATGTTGTTACTCTATACTTGTATAGATTTGTATTTTCTTGTATTTTAAATGTTTCTTCTTATTCTGTAAATATTTTCATAACTCGGCCTCACTACTGGCGCGATGAGAATAATGATAAAACCAATTGAATTGAAGAGTTCCTCCATAATGTGAATACTACCAAATATAGGACCCTACCTCAAATTGGACGACAAAATGGTAGTAGTAAGCACGCAGTGGGGTAGCTACGGGGGAGTGGGCACATTTGGGCACGTGACAAATGAGAGAGGGGAAGGGGTGTTAAAAGAGAATAAGACCCCATCTCACAACCCCCTCCCCTTTGAAGAATGGCCTTGTTATTCACATTTCATCGAATGAGTAAGTCCTGTGCATCCCTCTCCCCCATAACTTTCTCTTTTTTTTCTATCTGCTTTTATTAAAAACAATTAAATACCAAGGTGGAATTCCCCTTTAAAACTGAAGCTTACTGCAAGTCATGTAACCTCATGTAAACAAAGACTTTTGCGATCCGAATTTGGCGCGCTTTCTGTCTGGAAGCGCACTGAGATATTGATCAGCTAATACTTCAACTAGGTAGTACATAATATCCACCTAATCCTTTGACACAGAATATGCTTACGATGCTTTAGTTTTAAAATCAACGTTCTTAAAATTAGCATAATATGGGCTCTAACAAGACTTTAGAGCGACGCCAGACCATCTTTTCAGCTCTAGAATTTTATCGATTCGCCATAAGACCTGCTACAAAACATAATAGGGTGTCGCGTGTGCTCTATTGTTATCATGAAGATTAGTTATCGCTGACTTCAATGGGAGCACGCGCTCAAACATGATTGATTAGAGGGATAGACCTACGTTAGGTGAACACATGAGCCTTTTGAAGTACGTATAGGCTACACTAACAATGGATATTTTTTTTTTGTTCACGATTTTTTTTTTAATTATCCAAACGTCGAATTACGTGTTACGTGAGCTCTGAGTTTAGGAATGTCACCCCTAGAGTCCCTTTATAGACAGAGTTACGACATGCATGGATGTCCTATTTTGGTGGAAACAAAATGACGTTCGAATCCTTTCTAGTTAGAACACTCAGGTGCTGGAATTGGACAGAAATGTTGCTTGACAATGGAAACAAAGTGGCGTTCAAACCATTGGGTTGACCCTAGTCATCCCCATTGGCAACTTACGTTTGAAAAACGTTATATTGTTCTCATTTACGTCGGAAATGTAATAACCACGCTAGTCCTTCTTTAGACAATTATAAATCCAATATTTAATGCATTTGACATAGTTAATATGGAAACCATTAGATTGTTTATGTAAGTCAAACTGATTTGAAATCAAGTATAAATTTATTTTGGAAGACGCAGACCCGTAATTTGCTCAGTGGGGCGGTATGGGGGTCCACTTTCCCTCCATACTTCTCTGACAAGCAAAAAAAAAGGGTCTTCATTCTAAAGGCACAGTAGAGAAAATGGCGGATCGTCTATCGTCCAAATGCATACTTTTCTTCCAAAGGAGGGGGGGGGGCACGGGCCGGAAGTGCCCCCCAGGATCCGCCAATGTACAAACTATACTAGCTGTAAATCATTTTGTATTGGGACCTGCATTGCAATACATGCTTTTATCAAGAAAACGATGTCATTAGAGCAGCTTTTAAAGCTCGGAGTACGTTTTTGTCCCTCTCGACCCAGGTGTATCAAATGGGAAGTATCTGGCAATGTATGGGAAGTAACAGGTCAAATAAAAGGGGAGGTGGGGTTGGTTTTTATGTCACCAAAAATTTGAATTGTGAGGTGTTAGTTGAATTTAACCATATGTCTGAAGCTATTGAAAATATTTTTATTGAAATCAAAGTTCCAAACAAAGGCAAGATAATCGTTGATGAAGTATATAGACCACCCAAACGAACCCTGCTGAGTTTATTGAATCACTCCATACCCTTTTATCAGAGAAATATTTTGAAAATAAGATGTGTATTATAATGGGCGACTTTAATCTTAATATTTTAAAATGTCTAGATAACCATAACTGCCGTGATTTCCTCAATCTGATGTTGTCTAAATCTTATGTTCCTCTTATCAGGAAACCTACCCGTATATCTGATGTTACAAGTACACTTATTGACAATATTTTTGTAAATAATATATCTTCTCTAGTCACTTCTGGTATAATGGTGTCTGATGTTTCTGACCATTATCCCATTTATGTTCTCATATCTTCATTAACGATAAATAATTGTGATCGTTCGCATACTTCTAGTATTCGTGTCATGTCAGAAACAAACCTCAATAAACTTAGGGAGAGATTAAGATCTGTTGATTGGTCACCTGTTTACAGTCAAACTGATGTAAATATCTCCTATGAAAATTTTATTCATTTATTAACATCTAGTTTCAATTCAACCATACCTCTTCAGAAATCAAAATTTTCCAACCACAAAGAGATTCCCCAAAATCCTTGGGTCACGAAATCTCTCTTTAGGTCTATTAATAGAAAAAATAAACTCTTCTAGAAACATAGGAAAAATCCGAATGCTCGAAACAGGGCTCAATATGTTCGTTACCGAAATGTTCTGACATCGTCTTTACGTTTAGCTAAACAATTGTATTTCTCACGCCAGTTTGAACAAGATGAATGCGACTGCGTCTCCTATATGCCTCCGCCTAAATTCAGTTGATGGCTCAAACTGTTCTAGAAATATTTGATAACGAGGCTAAAAACCAGTAATTTCATGTCATTTCATGTAAATTGACCTCTGTGACCTCTGACCTTTGACCTACTTACCCCAAAATCTAATCAGTTCATCTTTCTATGGAGATGCATACTGGTACCAAGTTTGAAGTTCTCACCTCAGATAGTTCTTGAGATATCACAGTAACGGTGCTAAAAACCAGTAATTCCATGTAATTTCATGTAAATTGACCTCTGTGACCTCTGACCTTTGACCTACTTACCCCAAAATCTAATCAGTTCATCTTCGTATGGGGATACATACTAGTACCAAGTTTGAGGTTCCTACCTCAAATGATTCTTGAGATATCGCGGTAACGGTGCTAAAAACAAGAATTTCATGTAATTTCTGTAAATTGACCTCTGTGACCTCTGAACTTTGACCTACCTACCCCAAAATCTAATCAGTTCCTCTTTCTAGGGGATACATACTGGTACCAAGTTTGAAGTTCTTACCTCAAATAGTTCTTCAGAAATCGCGGAACGGTGATAAAAACCAAGAATTTCATGTAATTTCATGTAAATTGACCTCTGTAACCTCTACCTTTGACCTCCTTACCCCAAAATCTAATCAGTTCATCTTCGTATAGGGAAACATGCTAGTACCAAGTTTGAAGTTCTTACCTCAAACAGTTCTTGAGATATCGCGGTAACGGTGCTAAAAACCAAGAATTTCATGTAATTTCATGTAAATTGACCTCTGTGACCTCTGACCTTTGACCTCCTTACCCCAAAATCTAATCAGTTCCTCTTTCTATGGGGATACATACTGGTACCAAGTTTGAAGTTCTCACCTCAAACAGTTCTTGAGATATCGCGGTAACGGTGCTAAAAACCAAGAATTTCATGTAATTTCATGTAAATAGACCTCTGTGACCTCTGACCTTTGACCTCCTTACCCCAAAATCTAATCAGTTCATCTTCGTATAGGGAAACATACTAGTACCAAGTTTGAAGTTCTTACCTCAAACAGTTCTTGAGATATCGTGGTAACGGTGCTAAAAACCAAGAATTTCATGTAATTTCATGTAAATTGACCTCTGTGACCTCTGACCTTTGACCTCCTTACCACAAAATCTAATCAGTTCATCTTCGTTTGGGGATACATACTAGTACTAAGTTTGAGGTTCCTACCTCGAATGATTCTTGAGATATCGCGGTAACGGTGCTAAAAACCAAGAATTTCATGTAATTTCATGTAAATTGACCTCTGTGACCCTGAACTTTGACCTACCTACCCCAAAATCTAACCAGTTCCTCTTTCTATGGGGATACATACTGGTACCAAGTTTGAAGTTCTCACCTCAAACAGTTCTTGAGATATCGCGGTAACGGTGCTAAAAACCAAGAATTTCATGTAATTTCATGTAAATTGACCTCTGTGACCTCTGACCTTTGACCTCCTTACCCCAAAATCTAATCAGTTCATCTTCGTATAGGGAAACATACTAGTACCAAGTTTGAAGTTCTTACCTCAAACAGTTCTTGAGATATCGTGGTAACGGTGCTAAAAACCAAGAATTTCATGTAATTTCATGTAAATTGACTTCTGTGACCTCTGACCTTTGACCTCCTTACCCCAAAATCTAATCAGTTCATCTTCGTTTGGGGATACATACTAGTACTAAGTTTGAGGTTCCTACCTCGAATGATTCTTGAGATATCGCGGTAACGGTGCTAAAAACCAAGAATTTCATGTAATTTCATGTAAATTGACCTCTGTGACGTCTGAACTTTGACCTACCTACCCCAAAATCTAACCAGTTCCTCTTTATATGGGGATACATACTGGTACCAAGTTTGAAGTTCCTACCTCAAATAGTTCTTCAGAAATCGCGGTAAAGGTGCTAAAAACCAAGAATTTCATGTAATTTCATGTAAATTGACCTCTGTGACCTCTGACCTTTGACCTACTTACCCCAAAATCTAATCAGTTCATCTTCGTATGGGGATACATACTAGTACCAAGTTTGAAGTTCCTACCTCAAATGATTCTTGAGATATCGCGGTAACGAGAAGTGGGACGGACGGACGGACGGACGGACGGACAACCCGAAAACATAATGCCTCCGGCACCCACCTTCGGTGGGCGGAGGCATAAAAATTCAAAGAGCACGTGGAAGGTGATAAACGAAGCTTTGAAATAAAAAAAATGATACCGATCCTCCCAAGTATATTCTTAAAAATAATCGCAAATATGATGATCCCTCAGACTGAGGTATTCAATGACTTTTTTGTAAATATAGGACCAAATCTTGCCAGTAAGATCCCAAAGTCAAATTTAGAGTTTCACGACTTTCTAAAAGCTCCTAACCCCCAGTCTCTTTTTCACACCAGTAGTAGAGGATGAAATCAAAGATATTATAACCAATCTCAATACGAGGAAGGGTTCAGGATATGATGGAATTACAAACTTCCTTCTTTAAAATATTATTGAGGAAATAACTTCCTCTCTTACATTTATTTTGAATTTGTCTTTGACCACGGGTGCAATCCTATGAAGATAAGCTAGAGTCGTCCCTATTTTCAAAAAAGGACAAAAAGAATCCCTGAATAATTACCGTCCGATTTCTTTTAACATCCATTTCAAACATCCTCGAAATGTTAGTATACTCCCGAACACTCAATTTCTTTGTTAATAGCAAAATTCTATGTGACTCTCAGTTTGGTTTTCGAAAGAATCACAGTACTTCTAATGCTTTATTGGCTTGTATAAACAAAATAGCCCATGCAATTGATAACGTTTCGCACACTATTGGGGTTTTTCTAGATTTTTCAAAGGCTTTGACACGATTAACCACGATATTTTAATTTACAAGTTGCGTCACTATGGTGTACGTGGATTGCCTCTAGATTGGTTCATAGACTATCTAACTAATAGAAAACAGTTTGTCAGTGTCAACGGCCATGATTCTCACTTGAAATTGGTTACATGTGGCGTCCCGCAAGGTTCCCTACTGGGCCCGCTATTGTTTATTTTATATATTAATGATCTCAAAAACTGTTCCCAGCCTACTTTCATTTATTTGTTTTACGGATTATACTAATATATTCTTTACACATCGAGACACTCAAACTCTTGTGGACACTGTAAATAAAGAACTTGCGTCTGTTCAGTCCCTAAATATAGATCAAACTCTATATATGCTATTTAGTAATACATTAAAAACACTTCCTAACCATGTCAATTTTAATAATACTGCACTAAAACAAGTTGACTGCACTAAATTTCTGGGACTTTATATTGATAGTGATCTATCCTGGAAATCCCATATTACTTATCTGAGTAAAGTCCTCTCAAGAAATACCGGTATACTTAACAGACTTAAACACTTCTTTCCCAGTGAAATTTTATTATCAGTTTATTCTACTTTATTGACTCCATACCTCAGCTTTGGAATTCTCGCCTGGGGGAACGCTTGTGGAAATTTGCTAAATATACTAGCTCACATTCAAAAACGTGCTATTAGAAATATTAATCATGTTGGATACCTGTCTCACACTAACAACCTGTTCCCCCCTGTTCCATGCAAACAAAATCCTAAAAGTATCAGACCTATTCTATTACAATGTGAGTATTTTATGTATAATCTATCTGCTAATAACCTACCTGAAATATTTTTACAAATGTTTAAGAAAAACAGATCCCTACATGCTTATCCTACGCGACAGAGCAACGCATATCACCTTCCACGTACCAGAACTATTTTTGCCCAGAAAACCATTATGTTTACAAGACCCAGTTACTGGAATGCCCTCCGGTTAGAGTTAATCGAAAGTCCTTCATTATATATCATTCAATCGTAAACTGAAGGAACTGTTGTTTAAAACATATCTTGTTGTCAATGAATAACTTGTATCTGCAAGCATATTGCGTGTGGCTGTAGTGCTCTAGGAAATAGTCTAAAGAAAAAATATACAGCCCTGTAAGGAATTATTAGACCAAGCTTCTGTAAAGGTACCATAATATGCATACAAAATTGTAAAAATGATTT